>SJYF01000205.1:1635517-1646842 GCA_006410515.1 Procapra przewalskii | reverse complement strand
TCATGTCAATGTATGGCAAAACCAATACAGTATTGTAACATAGAATAAAGTAAAAATAAAATTTAAAAAAAACTGAAGGTATACAGATAAAAAGATGCATCGCTCTCACGAACTGGAGGAGTCTCATGCGTGTGTGCTAAGTCACTCCAGTCATATCCAACTCTTTGCAACCCTATGGACCCTAGGCAGCCTGGCAGGCTCCTCTGTCCATTGGGTTCTCTAGGCAAGAATACTGGAGTGAGTTGCCATGCCCTCCTCCAGAGAATCTTCCAGACCCAGGGATTGAACTGGCATCTCTCACATCTCTTGCATTGTCAAGCAGGTTCTTTATACTAGCACCATCTGGGAAGCCCACTGGAGGAATTAATCCTATGAAAAATACCATAGGAATTCTGCCCAAGGAAATCTACAGACTTAGTGCAATAGTTATCAAATACCAATAGTATTTTTCGAAGAACGAGAAAAAGTAATTTTAAAACTTTTGGAAATATAAACTACTCCAACTAGCCAAAACAACCTTGAGAAAGAAGAACAGAGCTGACAGAGTCATGTTCTCTGACTTTGGACTACACTACAGAGCTATAACAAAGTGGG
Organism: Procapra przewalskii; assembly: GCA_006410515.1. NCBI lineage: Eukaryota > Metazoa > Chordata > Mammalia > Artiodactyla > Bovidae > Procapra > Procapra przewalskii. The sequence continues at coordinate 1,646,248 of SJYF01000205.1, read as the reverse complement.
ATATCATTTTGCTAAGTGAAATTTTAAAAAAAAAAACAGAAAAAGATAAATATTGTGTGATCTCACCTGTGTGTGGGATCTTAAAAAAAAATAAAACCTCCTAAAAAGAGATGATATTTGTGGTTACTGGAAGTGAGGAGTTGGTAAGGGAGGAATTGAAAGAAGTTGTTCAAAAGATGCAAACTTTCAGTTATAAGATAAAATAGTACTTGGGATGTAATTTATAATATGATAACCATAGTTAACACTACTATATGGTATATTTGAACTTTGTTAAGACAACAGATCCTAAGAATTATTTTCATAGGAAAAAATACTCTTTCTATTTTTTGTATCTGGATGAGATACAAAATATCTCATCATAGTATGTTAACTAACCTTACTATAGTAAGCATTTCACAATATATGTAAGTCAAACTACAATGCTACATATTTTAAACGTTTATAATGTATGCGGCTGCTGCTGCTGCTAAGTCACTTCAGTCGTGGCCGACTCTGTGCGACCCCATAGACGGCAGCCCGTCAGGGTCCTCCATCCATGAGATTTTCCAGACAAGAGTACTGGAGTGGGGTGCCATTGCCTTCTCCTTATAATGTATACGTTATTTATAGCTCAATAAAACTAGGGGGGAAAGAATCTCAACTAATAAATACAAAATGAATAATAAAATTAGAAATCACCATTTTACCTGCTGTATAGCACAAGGACTCTACTCAATACTCTATAATACTCTATATGGGAAAAGAATCTAAAAGAAACGAATGGATATCTATACATGTATAGCTGTTGCCCTCTGTTGTGCATCTGAAACTAACACAACATCTTAAATCAACTATACTCCAATAAAAATTTTTTAAAAAGAAGTCACCATTTTGAAACGCTTAATGAAATAAAATAAATACTTGTCATCAGGAGACATGTAAGCCATTAGCTGGAATGTTATTGGGGGATTTAACCATGAATTAAAACATTGTTGAGAGAAATTTAATTGTGGGAACAGACAGAAAAACTTCATCCCATTGACCAATCTCAGTATCAGTAAAAATACAACTGTCAAGTATCATGTGTCTCCTGGTGTGATGCAAAAGGAATAAAGTCAACAACAACAGTTAACCTGAATCTCACCAAGCTTCACACTCTAACCACTAGCTTATAGGAAATGTATGATAGAATAAAAAGTCACTATGAGGCTATAATGAAACAACCAAATTTAAAATACGGAAAAATTGTACAAAACTGACTCTTGTTTTTTAACATAAATGAGGTGAAATAAAAGGAGGTCAAACTAAAAAAAAAAAAACTGGGTGAGTAGAGGAGTAAATAAGAAAATTTCTTCAGGATAGTGATAGTTTTAAAACTCTATATTTAAAGTGCCATTCCAATGGCATCAAAAATACAGTATATGTCAGGAAGACACTTGACAAAAAAGGTCAAAACATTCATAGGGAAATTTATAGGGAAGTTACTAAAAACAGCCCAAATAAATGAAGACATTGCCTTCTTCACTGATAGGAGTCCAGACCACAGATTCAAATCCCACAGAATATTTGCAGTCACTATAAAAAAAGTTAGAGGGTTTGGGGGAGAAGGAAGACATGTTCTACTTCCAAAATTTTCTTGAGTGAATGGGTTTGTTATCTAAACAAGTCTCCATGCCTTACACACAGTGAAACCAAACCCCAGAGTTTAGAGCAAGGAAATGTTTATTGCAAGGAGACAGGTGACTCATTCCTTAAAAACCTCAAACTCCTTGAAAGCTTTCAGCAAAAACCCTTTGATAGAAAAGGTGAGGCAGGAGTGTGGTTAGTTGTTGCAAACCCCTTGGTGTCTGATCTTCTGTTCCTAAGGTCAGGTCAGGGGCTTCCCTGGTGGCTCAGAGGTTAAAGCGTCTACCTCCGATGCGGGAGACCAGGGTTCGATCCCTGGGTCGGGAAGAGCCCCTGGAGAAGGAAATGGTAACCCACTCCAGTATTCTTGCCTGGAGAATCCCATGGACAGAGAAGCCTGCTAGGCTACAGTCCACGGGGCCGCAAAGAGTCGGACACGACTGAGCGACTTCACTTCACTTCAAGGTCAGGTCACAGGTCACAATGTGACTGTAAACCTCATCAAAATAAACGTCATTCTCCACTCTGACAAGAAAGGGAAGGGGAGGCATATAATTCTGCCTCCTTTTAACTTTTAATACTTATCGAATCCCATAAGCAAAGCGACATCATTACCCCTCGTTTTACTTGTTAAAGGTCTCAAGACTCGAGTTTCATCCTGAGGTCCAAGCCCTGGCCAAGAGGAGGCTGTCTGTGCCTGGGCTAGTTTCCCTGCCCGGGATAGTCCTCTAGCGCCCGGTCTGGATCCTCCCGCCGGTGTCCAGGTCTGGCTGAGGAAGCAGATCTCAGCTAGTGATGCCCTCAGACCCAGGCCTCCAGTCCCTGACCCGCTGTCATGGCTGGGGGAGCCAGGATCCAGGCCCTGCCGGCCCTCAGGCTCCCAAGGCCGCCCAGACGGGGACGCGACCCACGGATGCGGCTGCCTCCACTAGACCACGGAGGTAGGGTGGGCCGGGCGGCCGCTGCTTCGAAGCCTGGGGCTGGTCGGTGGGCGGCCGTGGTGAGGGCTCAGGAACTGCAGCACACAGCGCCCAGCCTACTGCCAGGCCCCCGGCTCACTCACTGGCCTGAGACCAGAGGGCCTGGAGGGCCAGAGGAGAGGGCCACCATCCACCGTTCACTGAACTCTCTGTCTTACAGGCCTCTGGGCAGCTGACCAAGGGCCTCATTCTGATAGTCACACTAATGGCTGTGAGCCCAAGCCCACCCCATCACAGTTTTTGCCCGTTTTTCCATGGAGCAGAGACAAGCCATCCTCTCTCAGCCCTTTCTGAATTTCTGGCCCACGGAACTGTGAGCATAATGGAATAGTTTTTGTTTTGCCATTCAGCTGATGGTGGTTTTTATACAAAATGGATAACTGGCATGTCCCTCATTTACAAGGGACTTTGACATCCTTGCGGGACTTTATTTCCCTTCTATCTCATTCCATCTACTGGGTCACGTGAATGACCCCTGTCACACCCTACACTCCCAGTTCCTAGACGGCATCACGATGGTGATGTCCTTATCTACGCCACCTCTGCTCTGCCCTCTTTCAGTTGAAAAAAAAGGCAGGCTATCTCCAGGATTTTAATGGCTCCAAGTGAGGATTTGGGATGAGGGACAAATGGAGGCCTCATCTTCCCGCCCCTCCAAAGATCCCCTGACTCCCCCCAGGATTGTCCACAGGCAGGACGCTGAGCAGAGCTGCAGGTCACAAAGTCACCATGCCAACCTTCCTGCCCCTCATCAGGGTCATACAGGGAATTCTGCCCCCTGGGGCGGGGGAAGGGCCATCCCCCAAAGCCAGCCATCTTCACCTCTTCGCCCTCAGGGCAGGTACCAGACAAGGCTCACAGGGCACTTCTGTGAAAGGGCTGGAGGGGCCAAAGGCCCTGGGAACGCACAGAGGCGGCGGAGGCTGCCGTCTGAGGCGGCCTCGAGTTGCCGGCATCCAGTGAGGCCACAGGGGCAGCCGAGATAAATGGAGCGCTGGGGGCCTGGCATGCCGGGGCCCACGCTCTTCCTGCTGCTGGTGCTGCCACCTCCGCTGCTGAGCCTGGGGAGCCTCCAGCACAGTGGCCCAGGCTGGAAAGGCCTCCACCACCTCAATTTGGACTGGGGGAAGCTCTATCGCCACCTCATCCAGAACTCGGAACGCTTCCAGCACCGCCAGGGCCCCAGCACCTGGCACCGGAAGAGCCGGTCAAGAGAAGACAAGAATTCCTGCCACAGCTCATTTGACCTCTACTTCATCTTGGACATGTGAGTGGCCCTCCTGCCCTTGCCAGTGCCGTTGGGTGGTGCTGTCTCTGACGTCACTATGGGCACAACTTGGCTTAAATGGATACCAGCTTCTCTGGGCGGAGAGAGCAGAGTAGCCTTGATCAGACCCAAGTAACAGACCTCTGTGGCCTCCTTGTCCTGAATCAGAAGCCATGCCCTAGGCCTTTGTTTCCTGGGACGTTTTCTTTGGGAAATTAAAAAGGCCACCGCAGGTTTCTGAACCTGTCACCCGCATGCCCCTTAAACAGCTGCAGGGGCAGGCGATTGCTAAGAGCTCCCTTCTCAGCATGTGGGAGGTCACTTAGGGTTTGGGGTTGTGTTTCTGTTTCTGTTTTGTTTTTAACCAAATAATCTCTGTTTTACTGGGCCCCAGAGAGATTGCTGTGTCGTCTGTGAGGCACCCTCACAGCGTCAGTGCTTAGAAAGCTCTTTGCTTTGCTAGTCCTAAATGTTTCGCTTCTCTCTTTGAGCAATTTAGAGACCCACATTACAGTTTGTGTGCACTCTTTGAGCAGTTTGGTCTGTCTACATGTGTCCTTGGGAAACCCGGGCCTCTCTTTAAGTACCTTCTGACCCTCAAGGAAGAAAATCGAAAGGTGGATCCTCAGACTGGAGAGACTGCCTTGGTTCCATTTTCAGTTCCTCTGTGGGGCTGAGGATAAATTTTATTTATTTAGTATTAACAATGGTATGACTCCCAGTACCAAGAAAAGCACTTTATGGTCCCTAAAATATTTTACTGTCCATCTGTCATCCTCAAAACAGCCCTGGAATATAAAGCAGGGGAAGTTTTTACATATTCAGTCTTCTGGAAGGTGGTGCAAGCCCCCCGAGGTTGCATGAAGTAGCCCTGAGGCTGGTGGGGGTGGCAGGACTCAGACGTCTTGTGTTGCCCGACTTCCAGCATCCCCGGTTGTACTTTCTGTGATTCTTCTTACTCTCCATGGAGACTGATGATTGAGGGGATACGTGCCCCAGCTCACCAGCTCCTGTGCAAAGGCAGCGGAGGGAAGAGAAGTTTCCTCCTCACAGTCCAGTGGAGGGACTGCTAAGACACCCTGGGGCGCGTCTTGTCTGATTTCCCAGAGTGTGGTAGTGATTCCCCTTTGGGGCTTTGGGGTTGAAGATGGTTGGACATTGTAGGGGAATGACAGCCTCTTTCCAGAGAGTGGCAGTGAGCCCACAGGGTCCTCTCAGCAACCAGTCTGTTGCAGTGCCCCTGACCACACCCCTGCTCTCTGCAGTCAAGCCCAGTGTGGGCACAACACAGCCCCAGGATGGAGAGCGGGGGGCTCTGGACATGAAATAATAATCATTGGGCACTTATTAGGTTCCAAGATGTGCTGAACACCAAAACACCCAACAGCTTGTGGGACGATGTTCTATTTTTCTATCTTAAGGTTATGAAACAGGTTGAGAGTATTAAATGGTTTACTCAATGTCAAAGTTTGCTGCAAAGCATTAAGCAGCGGGGAGATGTTGCCCTTTCTTCTCTTCCAAGAAAGGTGTAAAGTAGGGGGACTAAAAAAAGCACCAGAGAAATGGCTGCTTAAACCAGGTTGTCCCCACTTTCCACCCCTCTCACCTGCCCCCTCCCCTACCTTTCGCCTCCTTTGGCTTCTTAAAGGCTGGAGGTAGCACAGCATAGCTGGTGTAGTTACATAATTCACTGTGAAGGGTAAGGGCCTTCCCGAGAGGCTGGAAAGGCAGCAAGGAAAGGGGAGCCACGTAAGTCCCCTCTACCCACACTCAGGCTCCAGTATGGAAGTTGCTCCTCAGACCCTCCCCTTTACCGTCAGTCATGACACTTGCCTTTAAGGCTGGCCAGGACTGAATCCTACTGGATTTTGCTAATGAGAAGGGAATGTGCGGGTGTCCAAGAAAGGGCCCTTCTAGGCCATCAGGGAGGAGTAGGCTTACAGCTTGGCCATGGAGGCCTGGCCAGGCTTTGAAACAACAGCATGCTCCTTCAGCCCTAGGGAAAGAACACCACTCCCTGGAAATTGTGCTCATTCATTCTAGCTGCAGAAAACAGGCTTGACAAGATTTTCCCGGAGGATGAGGACAGGCTTCCTCCTGTGGCTGCTTTCTGATACTCTTGGGGAGAGGGGAATCATGACCCCTGAGGAGGCAGCCCCAGCTTTGCAGTCAGGCAGACTCCACTCATCAGTCATGCGGCTTGGGCAAGTCGCCTCCTCGCTCTGCCTCAGCATCCCCATCTGTACAATGGGATCTTCACACATACCTCACCAGGTTGTAATGAGGATGAATGGGAGTTTATATGGGTTTCCTAGCATGTGTCAGATGAAGGATGAGCATAAAATAAACTGCCAGGGAAGGCAGAGTCACACACCCTGGGAACTCTCCTGCACTGCAGGGGCCCCTGATCCAGCCCTGACTCCCTGGCTCGCTCTCTCCCATGCGCCCTTTGTAGGGAAGAGGGGTGCAGGTCAGACACCTCCTCAGACACTTCCCAGATTCTCTGGATCTTTCATCCCTTGGTGAGCAGTCTCTTTCACCCTCTCTTTCCCTTGCTCATCCACTCACTGAAATGATTACTGGAAGGCATCAGCGCCCCAGTCACTGCTTTGGGCAATGGGGATAAGGCAGCAAACACAGCTTGAAAAGTCCTGGTCCTCTTAGACCTTTCGCTTTAGGAGGCAAGAAATAAATGAAGGAGGAAATGGTGTATTAGATGGGGATAAACCCCAAAGGGAAAATTAGGGAAGGAGGATGAGGAGTGCTGAGGGAGGGGCTGCTCCGGAAGGGCTCTCGGGAAAAGCCACATACGGTTTAGGTGCTTTGGTCAGCAGAGGACGCTGAAACCTGTACCTGATAAACAGTAACTCCCAGTCATCTCTCCCAACTGTGGCGACCTCTGTCCTATTCTCTGCATCTGTGAATTTACCTACTCTAGGTACCTCCTACAAGTGGAATCATGCACTAGCTGGCCTTATGTGTCTGACTTATTTCACTTAGCAAACTGCTTTTCAAAGTTCATACATGTTGCAGCAGGTATCAAATTTTCATTCCTTTTATGACCAACCTAAATAGCATATTCAAAAGCAGAGATATTACTTTGCTGACTAAGGTCCGTCTAGTCAAGGCTATGGTTTTCCCAGTAGTCATGTATGGATGGGAGAGTTGGACTGTGAAGAAGGCTGAGCGCTGAAGAATTGATGCTTTTGAACTGTGGTGTTGGAGAAGACTCTTGAGTCCCATGGACTGCAAGGAGATCCAACCAGTCCATTCTGAAGGAGATCAGCCCTGGGATTTCTTTGGAAGGAATGATGCTAAAGCTGAAACTCCGGTACTCTGGCCACCTCATGCGAAGAGTTGACTCATTGGAAAAGACTCTAATGCTGGGAGGGATTAGGGGCAGGAGGAGAAGAGGACGAAAGAGGGTGAGATGGCTGGATGGCATCTCGGACTCAATGGACATGAGTCTGAGTGAACTCCAGGAGTTGGTGATGGACAGGGGGGCCTGGTGTGCTGCGATTCATGGGGTCGCAAAGAGTAGGACACGACTGAGTGACTGAACTGATACTTCTTCTTTTCCAATTTGAATGCCTTTTCTTTCTTTGTTGTGCCAATTAGCTGTAGCAGAAGAGTGATAAAAGTGGAAATCCTTGGCTTAGGCCTGATCTTAGAAACAGAGCTTTCAACTTTCCACCAATGAGTATAATGGTAACTGTGGGTTCATTGTGTATGGCCTCAACTATCTGGGGATATGTTCCTTCTATACTCAAATGTTTGAGGTTTTTTATCATGAAATATTGTTGTAATATGTCAAATGCTTTTCCTTAATCTATTGAGTTGATCTCGTGATTGTTAGCTTTCATCTATTGATGCTGTGTATCCCATTTTTTAACCTGCATATGTTGAACCATGCTCACATTCCAAGGATAAATTTCATTTGGATGTGTTTCTTCTAATATGCTCTCTTTTTGTGATTTGAGTACATAAAATACAAAGCTTTTACTTTCTATTTGAAGTATAGTTGACTTAAACAGTATTATGTTCATTTCAAGTGTTACCATTAGTTAAGAAAGGATTTGTCTCTCACTTTAGTATGGAGGCTTCTGATAGATATTCTATTTTGTGGGTCAGTTGTCAGTCTGGTGTTTGCTACTCAGTAATTGGTGGACATGGGCTTTCCTGGGGCTCAGTGGTAAGGAATCCCCCCACCAATGCAGGAGACCTAGGTTTGACCCCTGGGTCAGGAAGATCCTCTTGAGAAGGAAATGGCAACCCACTCCGGTATACTTGCCTGGGAAATCCCACAGATGGAGGGGCCTGGTGGGCTTAAGTCAAATATGACTTAGAGACCAAACAACAGCAGCTGTTAGACATAGCCACGCCACATGCATCTGCTGAGTGCAATGGGCACAGCGTGGGTTTTAAGGCTAGAAATGGGTTCAGTTCCATTCCAGCTACGGAAATTGTGGAAAATTCCATGACTTGTGAGAGCCTCAGCTTTCTTATCTGAAAAATGAAAATAACGCTGATATCATGGGGTTGCTCTGGAATTGGAAAACATGTAATGTGAAGTGCCTGGTACATATATCTCAATGAATGATAATCTTGATAATGTTAAAAGACTCTATTCTTAGCGGCATCACTATTTGTTGAGGGATTTAGTTGCAGCCTGGAGGATGCAGATGGAACGGTAGACAGGACCAACTGAGAGACTTTTGCTGGAATATTGTGCCAAAGAGCCCTAACCCGCACCCAGACACACACTTTCAAGGTACAAGAGAGGAGCAGACACCTGGGAATGGTTTATGCTCCAGGGAAATTGAGGGACCAGAAGAGTCATATCAGAATCACTGGAGGCTTTTCCAACCGATGCATCCTACATCACTTCTGATGTGATAGCTGCACACCCGTCCTGGTTTGTTAGCAGAAGTTCATTATCCCTTAAGAGTTCCTGACTCCCAAGCACACGGGTCTGATTGGTCACCCTTCCCACACTCAAAACTTATGAATTCCCCCCAGGATGACCCCCTGAGGCTGCTGAGGGTGTGTAGCAGCCTTCAGCCACATGAAGTGGGAGGAAGGAGTCGCTAAAGGGTCCACTGGAAATTGAGGAGGCAGAAATTCTGCCTACATAACGGATGCACCTCATCCCTCTAACTCAAGTCTTCTTCATTTTCAGGTCAGGCAGTGTGAACAACAACTGGATGAACATTTATTCCTTTGTGGAGGATTTGGTCAAGAAGTTTGAAAAGTATGGCTTCTCCAGATTGCAGGGTGTTTCCCCTGCCAGGCAGAGCCCACAGCTCTTTAGACTCAGCGGGAAGGAGAGCCCCTAGAGTCAGGAGCACAGAGCCCGGGGGGTATTCTGAAGCAGAAAAGAGCAGGTCTCGCGGATTCCACTGGGTCTCAGCAGCTTTCTTGCCTCCTACATGGAAGGCAGGTCATGGCTGCGGGGGCGCAGTCTACCCTGAAGGGCCGCACAGATGAGGAAACAGGCAAACCTGTAACATGATAACCGAATACCAGGTTAAACGGCGTCAAGAGCCAAAGAAAAAGGCAGAAGTCTTAGAAGGCAAATTAAAGGAAAAAGCAAGAACTCTTAAACAAAAAGTCAAGGACGCTTTCCTAGAGGACATGGAATTTTGAACTAGGTCTCGAGGGATGGGGAAGAGAGAGTAACAGAAACTATTAAGGAGACTCCCTGTGCAGTGATGAGGGTTAATGCGGAAGAAGGTTGGGAGATGAGGCTGCACAGGACAGATCTGGACCAAAGCCTTCCGGGCACATAATGCCAGGCCAAGGGACTTGGATTTCCTGCTGTAAAAAATAGGGATCTACAGAGGATTCCTGGGAAGGGGTCTGACGTGATCAAGGTTTCCAAAAAGGAAAGTCTGATATTGTGAGTAAAACGTGTTGAAACAAGACCCAGGAGCAATAGGGAGCTTATCTAAGAACCTACTGTAGCAACTTACCTAAACGATGAAAAGTGTCAATGGACCAAAAGACAGAGTCCAGGGAAAGGAAATGGAGGGATGTACATGAATAGCTGCTAAGAAGGAGAATGATTTCTCTGAGATGAGTGGGAATAAAGCAGAGAAGGATGTAAAGGAGGGAAGAGGAGTAAAGGCACAAAGAATTTTATAGAAGAAGAGAAACCAGCTAGGAGGCCCTCGTGAAGGAATGCATAGGCAGCTGATGTGTGCGGTGTGTGTGTGCGTGTGTGTGTGCGTATATGTATGTGTGTTTAAGAGAGAGAGACACTTCAGGGGGGTGAGGGTATAAGGTTGGATCAGGATGTCATCCTGGTCCACTGTTCCAAGAAGGCAGCATGTCTCCAGAGGCTTCCTTCACCTGGTACCTACAATCCCTCATTGAAGTTAGAGAAACGTCCAGGCTTAGGAAATGAACCCACAAGCAGATGCACTGGGGTGGGGAGAAGAGAAACTGGCGTGCACCTTCTCCCTGGCTGCACACTGGCTCCGCGGAGAGCCTGTGTCATATAGAGCTTCCAATAAGCACATGCTTCCTCCCCAGCCCTAACCTGCGGATGTCCTTCATCACCTTCTCCACAGAGGGCCACACCGTCATGAAGCTCACTTCAGACAGGTAAGCGCTGCTTTAATCTCCCAAGGCAGGCCTGGTGAATGAGGGCCAGGGAGACTGCTAGGAGCTGAGGGCTCCACTGGGTGCAGCCTGGGCCAGCCTGGGCTCCGCTGAGGGCTCACGCGGGACCCCAGTCCCAGCGCCCTGGCTGCTACCAAGCCCTGACCGCGCAGGCCCTGGCATACCCTGCGCAGGCCCTGGCATACCCCGCGCAGGCCCTGGCATACCCCATGCTGGCCCTGGCATACCCCGTGCTGGCCCTGGCATACCCTG
>SJYF01000205.1:1621432-1631768 GCA_006410515.1 Procapra przewalskii | reverse complement strand
GGGTCGCTAGGAAGCGCTCTGAGCCCGGCTCAGGCTCCTCACCTGTCGCGTGGGTCCTGCGCTAAGGCACCTTGTCTTTCAGGGTGCCCTGGGTGGCGGTTCTGGGGTCGGGTGGCCCCTCCCCGGGAGGAGGAGGTGCAGGAGCAGAGCGCAGGCTTGACCGGCTGAGGCAGGCCCCTCCAGGTGCCTTGCTCACAGGCAACTCCCTATGTTTTCTGCAGAGAATAAGGTTCATTCCATGATTATCTGTCTGACTGATGGAACTCTGAAGGAACAGACACTGAGAGAAACTGTGAAAGAAGTGAGTCCAGGCCATCGCCACCAGCTTTGGGCTCCACTTGTCTGACGAATTACGCTCAACGCTTTTTTTCTCGTAGGCTGACAAGGCTCGGCAAATGGGAGCGACGGTATACTGCGTGGGTGTAAAAAACTTTGAGGAGCATCAGGTAATTCTGAGCAGGGAACCACGTGCCACTTTTGAGCCCAGCTGGTGAAAGCGTTCAGAGACAGCTGTCCCGGCGTCACCCAGCGGATGTCCCTTTACCCCAGCCCTAGTGTTCGGACAACAGGTAGTCATGGCATATGAACAGCAAGTGCTGTGTAAATCTACACGCCAGAGGTGCGGGCGGAGGAGCTTTCCACTTCCTGAGGGAGGGCTGCTGACAGATGCCTGAGGGTGGCCCTTGGCATCCAACATGGCAGCAGGCGAGTGTCCACTTCCTGGGACAGGATCTGCTGTGCTTCCAGCCTCTGGCTGTGTGCCAACCATCTCCTCTCCACTGTAGTTGATGGAAATTGCAGACAGCCCGTATCACGTGTTTGCAGTGAGCCAAGGATTCAAGGCTCTTAAAGACGTCGTTGATCCAGTGAGTGAGGGCTGGACTTGAGAAGCGGGAAGAGGTGGGCTCCCAGCAAGCTCCTGCCGTTCACATCCCCTGCTCCTGTCCCTCGTCTCCCTATTTTAGCTCGGAACTAAGTCCTGTATTGAAATTACTTCTGTGGAGCCTTCTGATATCTGTGTAGGAGGTAAGAGCTGGTATTGCTTTTGTAAATACCGTGGTGTGTGTTTGTGTGAGTTGTTAGTATGTCCTCTGCGCATTGTGGGTGTGCTCTGAGCACATGGTTTCAGTATATATGGTTTGTGTGTGTAGTGTGAGTTGTATGTGTAAGTGTGGTGTCTGAGTGTGTGGGGTGATTGCACAGAAACCTGGGGGCAATGACTACACTGGGCCCATAGGAGAATGTGTGTGTGAGGTGTATATGTGGGGGGTTGTGGTGTGTGTCTGTGTGTTTGCACAACTACGTCTGTCTTCCAGTTATGGGGCTTCCTTGGTGGCGCAGCTGGTAAAGAATCTGCCTGCAATGTGGGGTACCTGGGTTCAGTCCCTAGGTTGGGAATATCCCCTGTAGAAGGGAACAGCTACCCACTCCAGTATTCTGACCTGGAGAATTCCATGGACTGTATAGTCCATGGGGTTGCAAAGAGTCGGACGTGACTAAGTGACTTTTGTTTTCACTTTCTAGCTTTATTAGGATATAACTGACAAACAGCTCTGTGTGTTTAATGTATGCCACAAAATGACCTGACACAAAAATATTGCTAACTGATTACAAGCCTACATTTTTGTTAGCTCAAAACTTGAAATTTAACTAAGAAATAAGAAAAACTTTAGTTTAAAAACCCTCAACAAAACACTAACAGAAGCCAACAACATAAAAAAGGGCAAATGCATCAAGACTAATTAGGGTTCACCCCTGAAATGCCAACCTGACTCAGTCTATGAAATATCAGTGTGACTGTCCTCATCAGAAAAATGAAGAAAAACACGATCATTTCAGTGGGTGAAGAAAAGAACTGGACGTAGTTCATGGCCAGTGTCATACTAGTAACAGATCCTGACAAAGGCATCCAACAAATATTCACAGCTAGCATTACACCCAGCGGCTCAGTGGGGACAGCCTCTCCCTGAGATCTGGAACCTGATGACGATGCCTTCCCTCCCCCGGGATGGTCCCTGCATCAGACTGGGGAGGATCCTGGGTAGCGCATTGCTGACAGAAGCTCTCTGTCTGAACTGAGCTCTGTGTGTGCCAGCTCAAGCATCCGCATCACTGGGATTTGTAGAGCTGAGGTGGGTGGGTAAGCACACGCTCCCAATAACAACATCCAGTTGGATGCAGCTGGATACAGAGCCAGGAAGCTGGTCCTGGCTGCGGTGCTCGGAGCTGCAAGACCACAGTGCAGAGGGTTCAGACAGAGCAGCGTTCACATCTGAGCTCTGCTGCTCAAGGACATGAAACCAGGGCAAATCGCTGAATGTCTACCAACTCCAATTTCATCTCCAAGAAGTAGAAATAACAATACCCTCTATCAGATCTGCAGTGGGACATAGAAGCAGTGGAATTCAAGGTGACTGGCACGGGATCTAGAAGCTGGTGGCCCTTACCGACGGGAGCTGGCACTAAGGCTTCCATCACTGAGCCCTGGTTCTTCCCCCGCCTCTCTGCTGAGCTCGGGTTGGGGAGGGAAGAGGTTAAAGAGCACCCAGGGTGAAGGCATCTCCCGCTGAGCCCTCTGTGGGTGGCAGCTCCCTGACCGCTCCTGCCTCTGACCCTGTGGCCTGTGCAAGGTGCGGCCATGGAAGGAGACCCCACGCACGTGCAGGGTCTCTCCTTGCACATCGCAGCTTGCAGCAGCCTGAGAGCCTCCATTCTCTGATCATGCCCCCAGGACACACACGGGCCTGCAGGCCCCAGGGGAGGCTGCCCGCTGTCATTCGTGCCTGGGCTGGCCCAGCTGGGGTGACGGGGGCCCGCTGCACAGCCTCGGCCAGTGAGGCCCAGCAGTGCTGCCCTGACCTTCACAACTGCTCTCATCTTGTCAAAAGCTGCCACACGGCATGACGGTCACTAAGACAGAAAGCCCAGGCAGGAACCTGGACCCCAAATAAGGCAGAAGCTGTCATTCTGAATAAGTCAGTGAGCCGAGTGAGGGAAAGCCAGGAGGGTGTGAGCATGAGGCAGGCGGCTGCTTCAGCACCTTGGGCTACCTCTAGGAATAGGCAGAGGCTTCTGCTGGCCTCCCTGCCTCTAGGCCTTTGCTCCAGCCCATCCTCTACATAGGACCCGAAGGGCAGAGAAGGCTACATCTCTAACCTTCTGGAGGCTGAGCCCCCCAAGCCAGACAACTGGGTCTTTCAATGTCCAGCCTCTACTCTAAGTCTGCCCATCTGCTGCAGAGGCTGGCGGTGGCGGTATTAGGTTTCCTTCAAAACTTTGTTCAGCTTTACAGTGTCCAGCCCACCCAGCCCTTGAGACTTCACTCTCAGAGCGCCTCCATCCGCAGCCTTTCCTGGTCAGCTAGGCCCCCAGGCTTCTCACAGACCTTGATCTCTCATAGTCACTCATCACTCAGTAAGAACCATAACTTCTGCTTGGCTGTGTCCACAGCATTATTTTTTTTTATCATCCATTTCATTGTTTTTATTCCAACCCTTTATTACAGAAGATTTCAAACATATAGCAAAAATGGAAATGAACATATAATGAACATTCCTCTCTCCACTGGACTTGCAATTAATATCTTGGTCACATATTTATCTAACTCCTTTCTCTTTCTTCTTTCTCTCTCTTCATCAATCCATCTTATTTCTTGATGCATTTCAAAATAACTTATACTGATCAGACTACCACACCCACAAACCCTTTATTCTGCATATCTTTACCTGCAGAACACTTTTCATTGAGTTTTTTTTTCAAATGCAGCAGACTTCAGTGTATCATTTGATGAATTCTGAAAAATGCGCATGTGAAGGCTCAGAACATCAGAGGTGTCCCCAGAATGTTGCCTCAGCTCTTTTCCCAGGCAATCCCTGCCCCCATCCCTTAGAGGCAGCTACTCTCTGATTTCTTCCTCCACCAGCTATTTTGCTACGTCTCTCCGGTGACTCACAGAGAATGAGTGAGAGGTTTGGCCTGGGGCACTGGGCACTATGGTTAGGGAATTCATCCCTCCTGTGTGTTGCTGGGTTTATTCAGGCTTGACCCATAAATAAAGCCCAAATAAACCCAGGCAGGAAGGTTTATTTGGGCTTTACTTATGGCTGGAGATGGCACCTGGTCCCTCATTTTCCTGTATGTAACCAGACCAGAGTGAGTGTCTGCAAGAAGCCCAGCAGGTGGGGCCCGGTGGAGGCCACAGTAGGACACGGGGCAAGCAGGGCTTCCCCCTGAGGTCTGCTGTCCAGCTCTGCTTCGTGGCTGGAGGCCCTCTGTGAGGGTGGCTGGGCAGGCTGTGTCGGGCAGGGGTGTTGGCAGGGCACGTCATGCAGAGCAGTGTGGGATACCCCTGCAACCAGCCTGGGTAGAGGCTGTCCCTCCACCACGATAAGGGCCCCCCTTGTCCCATCCCATGATCTCCCCAGTTAACAACCACAGAGTTCAACTTTGATACGTAAATTCCTATCTAAATATACTTTACAGGGATATTCTACATCAGTAGGATCATGCAGTACGTAGTATTCACCAACCTTCTACATAAGATGCCATTGCGAGGATGGACCAACTTATTTCACTGGTCTTGGGGAGACAATATTTAGATTGTTCCTAATAGGTTGATGTTAGAAGTCATCCTGTAGGACCATCCTGACGCTTACCTCTCTGTGAGCTTGGGAAAGGAATTCCCTGCAATCAAAACCAAAGTACAACTGCTGCCTTAAGGGGAAGCCCAGCTCATGGTTGGCAATGTCCAGTCTCTCTCAAAGTGGCTGTGCCACGCTGCATGTGGTGTCCCGCTGCATGTGGTGCCCCGCCCCTCTCCCCAGGGTCAGCCACTCCCACCTGTGCACCCCTGTCAGCTCCAGCAGCTTAGACGCCCTCTTCACGCTCAGCTCCACCAGCCTTCTCAGACAAGCCTACCTCCTCAGCGCCTCTCTCTAGAGCTCCCAGATGACTTGATGCACAACTTTTCATCCAGAGAGAAAGTTCTCTGTTCCAGAGAGACTCAGTCTCCCTTCCAGCGCCTGAGGGCTTGTAGGCAGCGGACCCGTGTGGGATGTGTAGCAAATACAGCCCTGGAAGCCAATTTCCGTCCTTCCTGTGACTTATTTTCTTCCTGTGGCTGATACTGTTGGAGGAACTGGGGTATGAGGAGAGGAGTTTGGAAAGCAAGAGGGACAGCTTTCTGGGCAAAGCAAAAGTCCTTTACCCAGAAGTCTCTCTTGCTGAAATATTGAAACCACCACCCTGCCTTCCACTCTGGAGATTTGCCAGAGCTCAGCAGCCCCCCTTTGCGAGCAGCACTGCCTGGGAGAGAGGGGCTCCATTGCAGAGGTGAAGCCGCGCCTGAGCGGGGCTGGAGGCAGCAGGAGGCCCGAGGAGGAAGGAAGGTGCCCGGCAGCGGGCAGCGCCCTGCTCCCGAGGGAGCCCGTGTGATCTGTGCCCAGGGCTGCCGCCTGGCCCTGCCATCCGCTGCTGCCCTCCCTCCAGTCACCCACATGGACGAGGCTGGGCCCCATCTCCACTATGAGGCCGGGACCACCAGGTCCCCTATGGGGGCTTTCTGGTTTCAACTCAGAGCCCTGTGAGCCGAAGACTCAGGTCAGAAAGCGCGTGTCCCCGGAGAGCAGAGTGATGGATGTTTGGAATTAAGACAGGAGCAGATGTGATGTGTGTCCTGAATTGGGCACTTGAGGTCAGATCCCTGTACCTGCCTTGGGCCGGAGGAAGTGACCTGCCCTAAGTCACAGTTTCCCTCTGTGTAAAATTGAGAAAAAAAAAAAAATTGAGTAGTAAATCTTGCCTAGCTCATGCCTAAGTTCATGGGACTGTTGGGAGATTTAAGGGAGAAAGTGTAAAGATCGGTGTATAGTGGGTGCTCATCAGTGGGAAACAACATTTGGATGAACACAGGACTTGTAAGCTTTGGCATGCCATTTATTTGCTCATTTCTGATTCCTTTTGGCTTTTTGTTTATGGCAGAAAAGCTTCTACTGGCATTTTTTTTTTTTTTTGCCTCAACTAGAGCCTGATTTCAGTAGCTAAAGCTCTTCTCTGCCTATATCTTTACTTAAAATATGTTTCATTGGTTTATGGTTCTGCTTTGCAAGGAAACCATTCTTTGCAATAAATAATCCTGGAATATGAATTATGAAATATACTTCCATGAGATTAAGGCCCAGTCCCCTTGCTCAGGCTGGACCAAGTTGTGCTGGTAAAGGCACGTTTGTAGGACACAGTTCCAGCTGCTTCTTCCTGGACAAATACAGATCCTTATGTCATGATAGGCAGGGCTCCTAGGGAGTGTGAATAGTGAGGGAGCAACCTGGCAGATGTGGGTTCAGAAGCAACACTGGTTTGTTGGCTACTGGGCGTGGGAGGGGATGTCACTAAGGGGCCTCAAGGTTGCCCTGAATGGGCCACAAAGACACTGATTTCTTAGCACAAGGCAGTCAGTTCACCTACCCTGCGCTTTATCAAAGCTTCAGTGCTCTCCCCATGCTTCCGTGTTGCTCAAGCTCTTCCAAGGACAGGTCAATGCATCAGGCACCCTCTTAGACCAGGCAAGTACCAAGAGAAAGAGGAGTGGACCAAGGCCAAGCCAAGGATGATGGTCAACAGTGTTAGGGGCAAGCACTTGGCCACTGGAGAACCTCCTTTTCTGAGAGGGCAGTGGGCTCTGGCCCAGTCAGTGGTTGACATGCAGAAATACAAACCCACACATGCCAAATGTTCCCATTCTCCAAGAATCCTAGGAATCTGGATTAGTAGAAAAAATGTTCAGATTTTAAACATGGACTCCCATTTTCCTGAAAATACTTGAAAGCCTATAAAAACATGTCATCAGGACAGCTTCAGCCCACAACCCAAGAATCTAATTTCCTCAAAACAGAGAGTTTACAAACTTCACCTTGATCTGATAGGGACTACAGGAAGACTTGAAGGAGGGGAATCAGGACTGTCAGGTCCCAAGCTGTGCTGACATTTCTGAGGAATATTGCTCAAGCTAATTGATCTTGGGCAATTAATGATCTGAACTAGGAGAACAGGGGTGGAGGCTATTGACCTTGGGCTTGTAGCTGGAAGACCTGCATTTATCCTGGCCTGCTCCCCAGGAGCCAGGCCCACTGGCTGCCTTCTCTGGATCCCTTAGTATTTCAGTTGCCAGGAAGCTCCAGTGGGGACCTAGAAGCCCGGCTAGGGCTAAGGCCCAGAACTGCTGCTGCTGCTAAGTCGCTTCAGTCGTGTCCGACTCTGTGTGATCCCATAAGATGGCAGCCTGCCAGGCTCCCCCGTCCCTGGGATTCTCCAGGCAGGAACACTGGAGTGGGTTGCCATTTCCTTCTCCAGTGCATGAAAGTGAAAAGTGAAAGTGAAGTCACCAGTCTCTACGCAACACCATGGACCTCAGCCTACCAGGCTCCTCCGTCCATGAGATTTTCCAGGCAAGAAGACTGAACTGGGTTGCCATTGCCTTCTCCAATGGCCCAGAACTACACCTTAGCAATCAGAGTCTCCCACCCTAACAGAAGGAAATGCTTGGTGAATCCTTGGGGGCATTGTGTGAGGTACACGAAGCGGCAGAAAGAGGGAGGTGAAGAGCAGTCACTGCAAACTTCAGAACCGCAGCTAAGACAGGATTTCTCCCTCCATGGGTGATTCTCCTGTGCAGGGTCCTCACCTCCTTTCTTGGCCCTGCTTTACCCAGGTCCCGGCCCTGTACCTGGGGTATCCAGCCTGCCATTAGCAGAGCGAATCACAGTGACGAGGAACAGACCCCTGAGTGTGAGAAAGGCTCACAAGCACTCAGTCTGTGCTCAGCTCAGACAAGGGTCAGGAATGTCTTCAGCCTGCATTAGCTTGTTTCTGGGTCATTAACGTAAGGGAAGGCCTGGTAAGGAACACTGCCTGCACCTCTTAGGGAAGACCTTGGGACTTCAAAGTCAGAAACCTGTGGCTGGGTTTGCCCCGTGGAGGGTAGCAGACAGGGTGTCTTCAATGAGCTTGATGAACCAAAGGCGGCAGTGAGAGGCCCACGAGTGCTCAAGGGCCAGGCACCTCAGCTTTGTGATGCCAGGTAAGACCCAGTGTGTGCCCATATATTGGTTCAGACATGGCTGCTTGCTTATTGGAATCCCTGGGAATTCAGTTATAGTGTGGCCTGTCATAACTGTAAGATCAGAAGGAAGTCAGCACTCTCCTAATAACAGACCTTTGGGTGTTGCCCTTGCAGATGAATATGAATTGATGATTTCTGGAAAAGGTTTTAATAATGCAAAGAATGAGGATGAAGTTATTTGTAGATTTAAATTCAAAGACAAGCTAATCGGTAAGTAGCCCCTCGATGCCACCAAGTGACACGCTTCCCACAGCACACTGCATTCCCTTAGCCAGCTAGGCCGTCAAAGCCTTTGCTGACCATTCACTGCAGACACTGTGAGGAATGGAGGCAACATAGACAATGGAAGGAGCGACCTGGCTGGTAAGACTGGCCACCTTGCCTTTCATCTTAGCCTGAGAGGAATCAACTCCAGCACATCGAGACTATCTTGGCTCAGAGCTTGCCCTTGCAGAGGCTGGGCTTGGGATGCTGGGTCTGCCCTTATGGCTGCACTGCCCCCACACTTTCCTTGGCCCTCACTTCCCTTAAGAGACAAGTAGTTGAATCTCACAACTCTTCTGGTGGGAAGTGATGGCACCCCCAGGGCCCTGAATCTGGGCCAGGTGCACTGAGCTCTCCCAGGAGGGTGGTATTGAGAGCAGATGCCAATCGCCAGGCCTGGACCCTGGAATTCTGGCTCAGGCCCACTTTACATGTGTGATCTGGACCTAGTGAGTGTTCTGTTCTCAGTCGCTATTATCTGTACTATATAATGGGGCCATTCGTATGGTAGGTGTGCAACTAAGCCATATCGTGTACATGAGCTACTGCATGGAAATATTCAGGCACTGGGTGTTCCTCCGCGATGGGCTAGTGGCCTGAGGAAGCACTCAGATGGGGCAGGAGATATGCCCTCATCACTGAAGAGGGTCTCATCTCCCCCAGAGAGTGCCTGGGGACAGTTAGACTTCCTCTGCCTCCTCAGGTCTCCAAGTCATCCCACTGATACATCGATCTGATACATTAGGTTCAGTGACGCCTCATTCCAGGGTCATCTGGCAAACCCACAGCAAGTCCTCTCCCTCAGCACTCCTGGGCCATCTCTTCTTCCAGGGGTGCATGGGCTGGGCAGGGTTCTTCCATCGCTAACTGCTCACACCACAAACTGTGTAGATGGTCTCAGGGAGTTAGATTTCCCATGGTTTGTAGTTTCTTGGGAGTGATTAGGACTCAGCAAACTATTTGCATGGAGAACTATTTATTGAGCACATTGGCTAATGTGCTCAGGGCCTTACATGAACTATCCCAGTTAATTCGCAAAAGACACCTTTTGTCATTCCTTTGTATAGATCTGAAACCAGAGTCAGGGTCAATTCAAGAGCGTCCCCAAGGTCACAAGCTGGTTCTTGTAATTGCCTCCTCTGGGCCTTCCACCTCACTGAGATGACCTTTCTCGAGGAAGGTGGGACACGACCTATCTTTCAGGAAGTGTGCTCAGATGTTCCTCTGTGGTCCGTGGCTATATCGCTTTCCTTTCTAGACACCACCTGTCTGGGATGGACCAGGACCAGGTTCTCCCACAGGACAGCCCATCCTGCAGTCCTGGGCTCCTCCCCTGGCCACCTCGCTGCATAGAGTCGAGGCTGATGAGAAGTGGCTGCCCACGCTGTTCACTGCCAGGAGTCCTGATGCACTGATGAGGACTGACTTGCTTCCTTTTAATTATGTCTGCCTCCGATTAAAGCATAAGACAAAAGCTTAGAAAATTTAAAGAAACGTAAAAAAGAAAAAAATTAACCATGGTTTCTATGAGTTTTACATTGCTTGTCACTAGTATGTAAAGTTTTTATGCTTCAAAAAGTTCTCTAGATGTGGCGAGTGTTTAGCTAACCAGTTACTATTGGGCTGAAACCTGCTTTACAATCAGCCACGCTTTTCTGGGCTCTCAGTATGTGGAGTGCCTGCCATCACCCCCTCTCTGTGTTCAGGATTGTGAACAGCCTATGGAGAACAAACTGCTCACAGTAATCCCAGCCATCCTGTCCTTCAGATGCAAATCCTTTCCCCTAACCATACGGGGCAGTTGGCTCTTATTTGCAGTCCCAAGGAAGGACTCGCACTCTCTGAAGTTCATAGCTAATCTGACGGTTGAGTTAGGTCCAAAAAGTTTTCCATGTAGAAATGAACCATTCTTTAGGGAAGAGCCCTGACCTGTGGCAAAAAAAAAAAAAAAAAAAA
>SJYF01000205.1:1575320-1598741 GCA_006410515.1 Procapra przewalskii | reverse complement strand
GGAAGGAACAGCTGGGGACTTGGTGTGAACAGAGAAACAAGCACCTGAGCCAAGGTCAGGAACACAAACAGACGGGTCAGTTCTTACCTGTTACCCTTAAGAAACAAAACTCATATTTTATGGCAAGACACGGAAAATTTAAACATAAAATTTTTCTCTGCACTTTGGTCTCCTCTCTCCCCCAACCATGCATTGTATTAATAAGCCTGCATTATGCATCGACGGAACCTCCCGGTCCACAGAAACAATTACTCAACCATGAAATGCAACATTCTCCTAGCACCAGCCAGACAACTTTTTAACAGATAACATTCTTTCTTGACCTCGTAAGGGGTCACAAGGCACTCAGATCTGGATTGTGTAAAGTGTTCATAGCGCGCCATTTAATGCACAGCCGTCTGCCCCGAAACCTTGTATGACTGTCCTCGGTTCCTGACGGGCAGAACAGCTCTCCGAGCTTTCTGAGATGCTCTTCCCTGGTCACAATCTTCAAATTTGGCTCAAATAAAATTTTCCATTTCTTTCTTAGATCGGATGATTCATTTTCCATCAACACTATGGAAGATTTCACTGAACGCGAGTCACACCACAGTGGGGTTCCTTTTCTCTGGGGCTCTCGGAACAGTGGGGGTTCTGGAAGCCCTGGGGAACCTCCCTAGGATGGAAAGGCTACTGAGTAGTCACTGAGGCAAAATCTTTACCTTTAGGAAGGAAGGGTTAAGAGGCGGAAAGTTGAAGCATTCTAGGCAGGGGCCCCAGGGAGAGTAAACTTCAGAAAGGAAAATGTTAACCTCTTTCCGGGCGGTTCTTCCCTCCCTTGGCAGCCAGTTCATACTCCAGGGCCAAGGGCAGAGCAGGCAAGTCAAAGGGGCCTGGTGGGCCCTGTGGCTTCTGCCGCCAAGAAGTGTGAGTCACGCAAATTATCTTAACTTGGGAGTTTCCGTTTCTTACTATACTGCATGGAACACCTACCTGCTTCTTAGGGCTGTCCCAAAACTTAAAAGGGACAGAGTGCACAGTGATTAAAGAGGCATCTAGGCATAGAGACACCCCAGTACGTGGGGGATGCTATTACTTTATGTCTTTTGCAGAGCTCCCCATTACATTGTTTACTGTGGAGATGCCTTGCAATAAATAGGCCCCTTTTTTATATAAATCAGGTCTAGCAAAGAGTGAATAAACAGCCCTGTTTACTAAGTGTGGCTTTCAAAGGTTGGAACTCAGAATTTCCAGTCTGTGTAACAGCCACAGCTCAAACATTTGGCAGCAAGTAATGGATTTCCAAGGGCAGGTCTGGGCTGGTGCTAGGTGGGGCCTGAAAGCCACAGAGGCCTAGCCCAGGGGGTGGGGTCAGAGCAGGGGTGGTGCTGGGTGGGGCCTGGGGCCTGCCTGCTGGTGCTCCCACACCCCACCCCAAGCAGCCTGCTCTTCTGAGTGCTGCGGGGTGAGTGTGCAGTCTCTGAGTGGAGGGAGGGCTGACCAGTGTACTTCGTCTCCCTGGGGAAAGGTGCGGCGAGGTGGACGACATGGCCTGGTGGAAAGCTTGGGTAAGTGCAGAGCAAGCGAAGAGGGAGGGTTCCCACACACTGTTGGTCTAGAGAGAAGTCAGCATAGGCAACATCTGCTGCCTGCTGGGCCAGGCACTGGACTGGGCTGCCCACTGGGGAGGAAGACACGGAGAGACTGCCCCAGCCCCACGGACGCGCGCGGCTGGAAACAATGGAAACAGGGGAGACAGACAGATAAAGGAACCTCAAAATGCAGCTGGGGAAGCTGCGGGGCTAGGAGAACCCAAATGGAGGGGTCAGGCTGCTGGAAGCAAGGCAGGATCATGGGTAAGCGATGCGTGTGTTTGTGTGTCTGTGTGTGTGGTGTGTGTACAGGTTTACAGAGAACCAGGCAAACGTTTCCTTTGAGGGGGAACAGAATATACAAAGGCTCAGAAGAGTGGGAAGCTTGGTTTTAAAGAGAAATTGGCCTGACGGTCCTGGATGGGAGGGGAGCGGATCAGGGGAGATCTACCTAGAGAAGCCGGACAGGGCTGGGACCTACAGAGCCACCCGTGGCAGGCAAAGGAGCTTGGGCTCTCCCTTAAGAGCAATGAGGAGTCGTTGAAGGAACTGAGCTAAAGAGCATCCTGATTGAATAAGCTGATGTTGGAGGCCTCATCAATACCCACCCCTCAGCAGGATGGGAGGACAGCCCGGCCCACACAGGTTTTGTACAGTTGAAATCTGTGAGTGAAATTTACAGCGACAGATGGCTGAGCTGGGAGGGATGACACATTTTGCCCCTAAGTCTCCTGTGTCCCGATGAATGCACAGATTCTCAGGAATGCTTCATCTGGGTTTGAGTCCAAGGCTGTCTCAGCTAAGGAGGTGAGAACACAAAAGGGGAGGAAGATGAGGAGCGTGTGACATCCCCCACTCAATGAGGGGGTGGGGGATGTGCTCTGCACACCTTCAGTTCATCCCCAGGCACCCCTGGGGTAGAAAGGCTGCTCTTTCCACTCGACAGAGGAGGAAACTGAGGCTCAGCAACATCTAGTTACTTGCTAAATCCCACAACTAGCAGACAGGGGTCTAGTGTGGACTGGGGTCTCTCCCTGTCCCCACCCCCAGGCTCTCTGTGAGTCTCAGTGGGCAACCTGGGTTTACCCCAATGCAGGAAATCTCTTTGTCACAAAGATCACGTCCCAGGAGCTCTCAGATTCAGACATGCTAGGACGGGACAGAAGGGACAGAGAGAAGGCTTGGGGCAAGGTAGGGTGACTGTCTGGCCCTGGCGAGGCAGCCAGGACAGCTCGAGGGCCAGGCTGGCCTCCAGCTTCATCCCGGCTAATGGGAAACCAGCCTTTGAGGAGGCAGATGTGTCAGGGAGAACCTAGCGCTGGGCACTTTCCAAAGTCAGCTGTTGCCCAGGGTGGCCTGCTTCAGGGCCTTGCTCCCAAAATCAGGGGCAGGGTAAAGGCCCATCCCTGTGGCCCACCAGCCAGGCAGGCAAAAGCCTCCTTGTAGGGACCTGGCCAACCTGATGGAGTAACGGTGACGCTTCCTGAGTACGTACTGTGCCCGGACATTCTTGTGTCAATCTCTCACTTGGGCCTCCAGACCTCTCTGCCATAGAAATGCCCATATCCTTATTGACAGACAAGGAAACGGAGGCACAAGGAGAATAAGACGGCGTCCAAGGCGGCCACGCTAGGAAACGCTGGAGTCTGGGTCAGACCCTGAGCAGTCTGACGCCAGAGCTCAAACTCTGTGGGGCCTGGCAACCCACAAGCCCAGGGCATCAAGATCACAGGTGGACCCCAGGTGAGACTGGCTGAGCTTCCAGTGAGGGACAGATGACCCCTGAGCCTCTAACGAGACCAGGACTGGGCCCCAGGGATGTGAAAGATCAGCTCGAGGGAACCTGTCCGTGCCTCTCTTATGGAGATGAAGATTTGTCTCTCAAGTTCTCCCCAGCAGCCTTGGGACAGGAGAAGGCAAGGGTGTGGCAGTTCACCAGAGACCTTCACAGGCACAGACCAGATGGAGAGTCACAGGCCAGGCTGAGTCATCTTCTCAGTGCAAATGTTCCTGTGTGGACTGGCCCGCTCTACACAAGACCCAGGAAGGACCTAGACAGACCTTTCCTCCAACATGGTGGGGGGTGGGCTGGTCCTGAATAGACTATCTGGAGCTCCAACACCCCATGCTCACATCCAGGGGTCTGATCCCCAGGAAACTGTCTTTTTCACCTGTAAAACCTTGTGTGGGCAGTGAGGCTGAGCCTTCTCACTGCAGTGACATCACAAGCCCCAGAGAGCTATTTGCCAACGCTGCCTCTGGAGTGCAGCCTCACGCCGGCTGAATCCGCCACTCCATGGGGACCAGTATATGTGGCCTGGCGTGCCGCTGCTGCACAGCCCCTGAGTGCCAGCCTGGGGCAAGAGGCAGGAGGAAAGCTCCTTCTGGGTGGCCCCAGAGCTGAGCACTGAGATCTAGACAACCCAACACTAACAACCTGCATTCCTGTGGGCGAGGTTTCCTCCAGGGAAGAGTCCTGGGAAACCTCAGTGTCTGGAAAAGGTTGAGTCATTGATAGCAGGGGGGCAGCAGACAGCTGAGCTTCTGAGTCAGGCTGTGGGTTAAGTCCAGCATCATCATTTACTAGCTGTATAGCCTTGCCAAGTTCTCCAAGCCCCGTCTGTAAAATGGGGGCATTCATAACTACCTAATGCAACTGGCAGAGATGTCAAGAAGAACATTACATCTAAATTACCTAAAGCCTCTAAAACACAAAGCCTGGCACATAGGACCTGCTCAAATCTTTAACAGTAACAGATGCTTGTGACTCCACAAACAAGGATTGTGATCTATGCGTGCTCCCAGCTGGGCAACATCCGGGACCACACAGGCTCTTTGGATCAAATTGCCACAATTTCGTCTATGAAACTTGGCGCTTAAGAAATAAAGTAGGAAAATCTCTCACTAGATACTTGAAATTCAAGCAAAGGATATAGAAAGACTTCTTACCTTTTACTCAAAAGAAATATCTTTACAGATATAGCATGGATGGGAAGCTGCTCTGCATTTTCAGGAGCTAGCTAGAGCTAGGAAGGAAGGAAGGAAAAACAGGAGGGGGAAAGGGGGGACAGAGGAAGGGGGGAAGGATGGATGGATGTGGTGACTGGATGGTGGATGGATGAATGGAATGATGTGGTAGTGAGACATCTGGATAGTGAATGAATGAGTGGACTGGTGGCTGGATAAGTGGAAGAGGGGATGAGTGGATGAGGGGTAGATACGAGTAGTTGAACAGGCGAGTGGGAGATCAAATGCAATGGGACTAAATTCCCTTCCATTTGAAGGGTCTCTGAGTCTCCTTCTCAGTCCCCATCTCCAATCTCCCTCCACTCCTTAACTGCCCATCTCCCAAAACACACACTTAGGAGGGATCATTCATTTGCACCTGAGAAATTCTGCAGAGCACAAGTCTCAGGAGGTCTCAGGCAAGACCTGGATTAGAGACTTGGAAGTCAAGGGCCTAGGGACTTTGGTTATCTGGTTTATTTCACAACTTTCAGAGCATCATGCTGTTTTTCCTAAAGCTAACTCTCTGCCCCTTTGAGCCTGAGGACTTGGAAAGGCCCTGAGCTGTCAGGACGCTCAACTGGGTGCCCTGGCCCTCTGCTTTCTTATAAGTGCCCACTTCTCAAGAAGAGGGCAGACTGAGCTCAATCTGGCTTCCTTGCCTCATCCGCACACTTTCCAGGCAGCGTGTTCAGCTCCGGGAAGTGAAGTGAAGTCGCTCAGTCGTGTCCGACTCTTTGCGACCCCATGGACTGCAGCCCACCAGGCTCCTCCGTCCGTGGGATTCTCCAGGCAAGAGTACTGGAGTGGGTGCCATTGCCTTCTCCGGGAAGCCTTTCCTTACTTGATCATTGTCCTTGCAGCTTTGAGCAGGGTTGTCCCTTCCTGTTGCCTGCCAGTGGTGCTAAGAGGGACCCGGGGGTGGCTGGGCCTGCTGCCAGCCTCAGGTGGCACTGCCTAAGGGAGACACAGCCTGATTCAGAGCCCACGCCCCAGCACAGGGGCAGGGATGGGAGCGGTTTTGTGGCTCTGGCTGGCGCCAGCCTGTTAAAACAAGGAGCCTTTCTGCAAACAAGGGGCCTTTCTGCAGAGGAGACAAGGCAGTCCCACAGAGCCCACAGGGAAACCAGCAGCCCCTCAGTCAGGCCATGGTCTCTGGGGCACCCTTCCCTATGCAGCTAATGCCCTGGAGTGACCAGCTCCTGGATCGTTCGGCCTCACAGGTCTCCTAAGAGATTCCATGGTTGAGCCCTGTTGCCCCAGTGAAACCATCGCTGGCCTCTAAAGGGTGCTCCCTCTTCAGCATCACCCCCCTCAAGCCCCTGCTGATCCTTTTTCAGGCCAAGTCCCCTACCCTAACTCTATCCTCCCAAATTTTTTGTTGTCTTTTTTTTTTCCTTAAAGTCCATTGATCATCACAAAAACCCAGAAAGTACAAGTAAGGAGGAAACAAATGTCTGCCTGAGGATCTAAGGACCCAGAGCTAGAAAGGAGACATGGCACCGGACTGGGGTGTGCAGAAGGGCTGGAGGCATGGTCCCCACAGAGCAGCTGGCCGTGGGAGAGCTGGAGGCTGGAGTCCAGTCTCTAGACCCTCTTCCTGCTGTCCCACAGTCAGCACGGTGGCTCTGGAAGTGGCCACAGTGCCAGCCACCTGTGAGGTCTTCCCCTGCACTGTCTGAGCCTACAAGCCCCAACTCCCCAGGGCTGGCACTGGAGCTAGAGCTGGGATTCCATCTCTTAGGGGGACACTGACCCACTCCTCCTCAGAAAGCCCCTCCTTCCAGGCCTCCCCTTGACCAAGGCGCTAACAGGCACGTGGGGCCTCTGCAGCCCTGACATGAGGGGGCCGTATGGCAACTTGATGCCAAGTGGACAAAGGTGCCCCTTCCTCAGCACAGTCTGCCGGAAACTGGCATACTCAGAAGCTGCAGCCTCCACTCGCCCTGGCAGGACAGGCAGGCCCAGGATGGATGGAGGCTCAGCCACTGGTCGGCAGGGGCCGAGCTGGTGTCCATCCCGTGGAGGCAGCGGCAAGGTGCACCGCTTTCCCCCCTCCTGAGCTAAGCAGGTCTGGATTCTCTTGCAGGTTGAACAAGAGGGCGTCTCAGTGAAGGGCAGCCCCCACTTCAACCCAGACCCTGATGCAGAGACCCTCTACAAAGCCATGAAGGGGATCGGTGAGTGGCCTTGATACGGGAACTCAGTGACTCTCTGGGGCTCTGCCCATTCTGCTCAAGACCCCTCTGCTCACACCCTTGGGAGTCAGGGTCTCCCATTCATCTACTGGCACCCAGAGAATCACACAGGGCCCACCTTCCCCGGCACAGGTCTTGCACAGGCCTGAAGGCTAGAGGTGGGAGGGCGGCTATGAGTGGCGGGGGTGGGAAGCAGGAGGCCATCTGCCATGCGCCCTTGCGCGTCCTTGTACAGGGGCCTCCTCTCACTCAGCCTGAACTTTCGTGCTGGTGAAATAGCCCCAGGAGCTCCAGGCCCTGTGCACCACTGTGAATTTCAGATGGGACAATACTGGGGATCATGGGGGGGCTAACCTAGTCCCAGGGTGCTCCAGCCATGCAGAGTCTGCAGCACGCCCCCTCCCAGCTTAGGCTGGCCACAGGGCCGGCTCCATCCTGTCTCCAGCGCCTGCTTTCCTGATAGCTGGCCGGAGGCCCGCTGGGATCAGGATGACCCGGCCCAGACAGCCCTCATGTTGTCACCCTAGGCGGGATTTACCCTCTCACTGGCTCCAACTGGTGAACTGGGGCATTAACAAAAACTGCCATTCCCAGACAAACTGAGAAGGAATTTTCTGTCCTCAGCTTCCTGTGAAATCTTTGTTATTATCTCCATTTCCCAAAGAAAAAATGCAGTGGCTTGGAGAGGTGAAGCTTCCTGCCCACCCAGTCGCTGGACTAGGAATCAGATCCGGTTTTCTAGATCCTCTGTCCCCACCATCCCCCACGGTCACCAGCAAAAGGGAGGTCAGGGCAGGAAGTGAGCTCCAAAGGCCCTGGGCAATGTCCAGAGCAGATCAGATGACCAGAGGGGCCTCAGAGTCCGTCACTGTGAGGCTGAGCCTGGGCCCCAGCCAGGGGTGGACAGGTAGATTTTCTGTCTGTCTTGTCTACACCATGAAAATCATCAGGTTTGGGAGCTTTCCAGGTGGTGCGTCCCCACTGCTTGGCCACCATGCAGCTGCCCTCCCTCCTCCCCAGCCCCCATCAGCCCCTGGGGGAAATGGGGGTGCTCATGCCATGCCCCCTGCAGGGACCAACGAGCAGGCCATCATCGACGTGCTCACGAAGAGAAGCAACGCTCAGCGGCAGCAGATCGCCAAGTCCTTCAAGGCTCAGTTTGGCAAGGTAAAGGCGGGCAGGTGTGCACAGGTGGGCTGTGGAGACTGCTGCTCCCCGAGACAAGTGTCTCCCCAGAGACAACCGGGGAGGCAGCACCATGCTGCACGAGCTCGAGCTGACCAGGAGCCCCGCCCACTGGCGACAGGGGCATCTGGGACATACGCTAAAAATATGGTGCGTTTTATCTCTGAAAATCAGATTTAACTCATCATCCTGTGTTTTACCTAGAAAACTTACTGACTGATGGCTCTCCACCCCACGTTTCCCAGCATCTCTCTCACTTGCTCCCTTACATTTGCTCCAGGGTCCCATCCCTGGGCTATTTCCCTGCCTCTACACTTTGCTTGCCCAGTTTCCTGAGCCTGGAAGGCCCTTTTCTTTCCCACATGCCAGGGATGCAGGGCAGACTTGGCCCTGTGCTGTGCGACGGGGCTGTCTCCTCACATTGGAGCTGCCGTTCACGTGCACTTTCCCTCTTGCCTTGGGGGAAATCCAAGGGCAGGGAGCACACAGTCTGGCTTTGTCCCTCCTCCCGCTGCCCCCAGGACAGAGCCAGACACTGGTGTGCCAGATAAAGAGGGTAATAAATGCATGCAGAGTCGTGGTAGCTGGAAGCCTCCATCAGCGCACATCAATAATGTGGACATTTAACCCAGAAAGACGAGTGGCAAAACACAGACACTGCATATGAGAAACCAATATGCTCTTCTAAAAAACAATTTCTCTCTCTTAACCTTCCTACAGCTATGTGTTATTCTCTGCTTTTGATGTTAGAGGAAAGTGATGTTCTGAGAGGTAGAGGCTGTTGTCCAAGTCTCCAGAGCTTGTAAGAAACAAGGATGGGTTTGAAATCTAGCTCTGAAAAGGGCCTTGGTCCTTTAGCTGTGAGGACATCAGCTGTGTGTGGCCTTGTGGCTTCTTGCAAACACAAGTGGCCTTAGAAGGAGACATGCATAAAATAGCTTCCTTAATTCATTTCACTCATTCGTCGAGTGTCTACGGGCTAAATGACAGGGACTCGATAGCGAGTAATGACAAACTTGTATTTGGGGATTATGGTGTGTCCAACACTGCACTGAGAAGGGGCTTGTCATCTCTCTGCCAACCCCCTAAGCAATGGCAGGAAGCAGGGACGCCATGGTGTCTATTGCACAGGAAAGGATCATGATACTCAGAGGGGCTGAGCTGCTGGCCCAAGAAACCCCAGCCAGCACCCGCACATGGCAGAGCCTACTTGGGAATCTCGCCAGAGCCCCTGGGCCCTACCACCATCCTTGCCAGCAGTCCGGTGGGTGCAGCACCCAGAATATCATCGTTCCCTATTCCTGCCTTAGGATCTCATCGAGACCTTGAAGTCGGAGCTGAGCGGCAAGTTCGAGAGGCTCATCATAGCCCTCATGTACCCTCCTTACAGATATGAAGCCAAGGAGCTATACGATGCCATGAAGGTAACGAAGCAAGCTGGGGGGAGGGGCAGAATCCCTTACAGGGACTGAATGGGGCTGATGCCCAGGACTCATTTCCCCAGAGGGCTTGGCACAGGAAGCTCCAAGCTCTCCTTGAGCCACTGTTTGGAATGAGCTCAGCAAGCTGGGAGCTTGCTGCTCATGAGACCACAGAACGCACTTCAGGACTTAGTAGAACATAGGTTCTTCTGTCTCAGAGCAGAAAGAATTTGGTGAGAGGCCAAGCGACGGATAAGAAGTGATTTATTAGAATAGAAAGCTTGTGAGGCTAAGTGGGCTACAGTTTTATAATCAAAGGAAAAGTGGGGAGGGGGAGAAGACCCCCTTCTTCCTCATTCTTGATAGGACGTCAGACTTCAATCATCATTTCCTCCTCCAAGATGGGTAGGGGATTTTCTTGTCCCTAAATAGTCAAACTGGGACTGTCATGAAACAGTGGACATGAGCAAAAAGGCTGTAACATATACTAAATTATGGTAAATCATCTCAGTTTTCAATATAAGGTCTTCTTTTCCTTGAGTTTTGCTTTCAGTGCAGGCAGAAGAGCCTGTCCTAGGAATCATTAACTTGCCGAGCCCACTGGGCAGGGTGTGGGCTTCATTCCTCCATTGTTTCACTGTCTGGGGGAATGTCTCCCGCTTCTGCGGCATAGTTTTATTGCTCAGCAAGGCTGCTTGGTTTTGTGGTCAAGCAAACCTGTTTTCCTGAGCGATCATTAACTTACAGGGGTCTCCCATACTTTTTTCTCTGTTGACCATCCCCTAGTGGGATTAACTATTTAATCACCTACTTTGTCCATTTAGAGAGTGTCACCAAACAGACTGACCTCCTGCGTCACTGGTCTTGATAAAGCCAAAGTCAGCCCTTCTCGGGACACCGCTAGCCCAGGCGTGCAGGAAGTGGGAACCAGCCTCCGCTGTCCAGTGCCTGGTTCTCCAGTTTCCCTTCATTTCCATTGCTCCTTTTGCATTTGAAGATAATTCAGGAGTCAGGACCAAGGAACCATAATCATCTCCATGAAAGGTCACTTACTGTGTACACGGACCTGCTGGGCATTTTACATCTGTCACCTCCAGCCCCGGGGAGGGGGTGATGCATTATCCCTGTGTTCTGATGAGGATCCTTAGGCTCAGAGAGGTCGAGCAACCTGTTTGGGACCACCCAGCTATGGAGGGGCAAGCTGAGACACAGGTTTCCCATCACATCACTTGCCCGTATCAGCCACCCCTGGAGGCAAACTCAGGTGTCCCCTCCTGTGGTAACATCCTCCAGCAGAGGCCTCCCGCAGAGCGAGGACCAATTCTTCCTAGGGCTCCTCCTCGTGCCTCTAGACAAAAAAGGGTGTGGACACAGCGGGAGGATGCGAATGCCCTCTCAGTTAAGCAGAGATTTTTATCCGCAGGGCATAGGAACCAAAGAGGGCGTCATCATCGAAATTCTGGCTTCTCGGACCAAGAACCAGCTGCGGGAGATAATGAAGGCATACGAGGAAGGTAAGGGGCCTGTCAAGAAGAGAAGATGTGGGCCCTGAGTTAAAGGCTAGCTTGGGAATGGTCGTGAGCTTTGGCAGTGTAGCAAGGAATAAGAGACAGGAAGTGCACTCGGCCACGTTGGAAAGGACTCTTTCTGGGCTTTTCCACACATGGGTGCTGAGCACCCACTGTGTTCCAAATCCCGTGCCTGATAGTGAGGTCACATATGGCTCAGGCTTAGCCACTAAGCTCCCTAAACTCACAAGCTGCTTGCTGGAGGGAAGGGCATGCAGACACTAAACTCTGCCCCTTGAGAGTATGGCAGTGCCGCGGGCCACATTTTTCAGCAGTGCGTGGTGGGGCTGGTACTTTCCTGGCTGGGCATAGACTGACCCCAGGGACGAGACAGGGCCCCATTTCAGCAGTGGGGGATGTGGAGCCCAAGCTAGCTACCGTGGAGTCCATGGTATGCAAGGCAAAGCCCCTCTTCCTCAGGGTCTGCCTGGTGAGGCGTCTGTCTGAAGGTTCTGGCTTTGATGAGCCACATGATGAACTGGAGCTTGATCAGCCTTTCTGGACTGGCCCATCTCTGTGTTTTGAGCCTGGCCAGCAACCAATGTCGCTTCCTTGCTCTGAACGACAACCATTGGGGAGCCTCTGCCACTCAGACACTTGCACAGTGCAGACAGTCCGTACCAAAGACTCATCCTTCCTAGAAGGCTTTAGGAGAAGTATGGGAAACGGGGCTGAGAGGAGAGGAGCAGGTCTAAGTTTCACTGTCCTGATCCCCTGCAGACTATGGGTCCAACCTGGAAGAAGACATCAAAGCAGACACCAGCGGCTACCTGGAGAGGATTCTGGTGTGCCTCCTGCAGGTATCACAGCCCTGGATCCTGGGAGCCCCTGGTCTGGGGGATCCCAACCACTCCCCACTCCCGGAGAGCGGCTCTTGGCCAGAGCTGCTGGGGTTGGGTGAGATGGGGGCAAGGGTGTGGTATGACCACCGGGGCCTGGGCTCACCGGCTTCATCCCAGCACGGTTGGAAGGTCCTCATTGCAGAACCCTGCACCTCTCCAGGAAGCAGAAGAAGAGGACACAACATTGGGCAGGTCCTGACCACCAGGCCCCATGACAGGCATAGAGCTTACTTTTGCTCAGTGAATTCCCCATCTGCCTCGGGGCATTTCTTACAACTCTCATTTTACAGTTGAGAGGGCCAAGGCCCAGAGAGGATGACTGTCCACCTGCCTGCCCAGCGCCCGCCTCTGCCCAGGCTGCTCTGCTCAGCCAGCCTGCCTTACAGTCACCTCTCCTGTTCCCAGGGCAGCAGAGATGACCTGAGTGGTTACGTGGACCCAGGATTGGCTCTGCAAGATGCCCAGGTGCAGCTACCCCTCAGCAGCTTCTGCCTTCCTGGCCACCTGGCCCCACCCTCTGCCATCTAGACTCCAGGCGGGGCAGTGGGGAAGGAGGGGGTTTTCTGATGACACTAGGCTGAGACCCAACTCAGCTCTCACCTCTGGGGATGCTGGGCCTCCGAGGCCCAGATGTGCAATTTCAGGTCTCTATAGACCCGCCCGCTGGCAGAGCGCTTATAACTGCCTAGAGTCAGGGTGAAATCAGAGCGAGGCGGGGCAGTTCCTAGAGCAGCCCGAAGAAGAGAATTTAACTGTGGGAACAGCAGGCTCCCCGTCAAAAAAGATGATCCAGCAGAGGAGCATGCCGACCTGGCAGGGTGGACCGAGGGTGGCCCTTCACCCCCTTGCTCACCTTCACTGGCTGTCATCGGTGTCCCAATGCCAGGATCTGTACGCAGCGGGTGAGAAGATCTGTGGGACGGATGAGATGAAGTTCATCACTATCCTGTGCACACGCAGCGCCACACACCTGCTGAGAGGTACGGGGGAGGCAGGGAGGCAGCGTCAGGACCATGAGGGGTGGGTGCCTCTCCCTTCATGCTGAATACTCAGTGTGTGACCATGTCAGGACATGGAGTTGGGGAGAGGGCTGAGGATCCCGGGACCCTTTTCCCAGCAACCAAGTGGACGTCAGGGGTGGTGAACTGATGTATAGTCTC
The DNA here is from genome assembly GCA_006410515.1 of Procapra przewalskii. Taxonomy (NCBI): domain Eukaryota; kingdom Metazoa; phylum Chordata; class Mammalia; order Artiodactyla; family Bovidae; genus Procapra; species Procapra przewalskii. The sequence goes on along the minus strand of SJYF01000205.1, from coordinate 1,585,790 downwards.
TGATGTAAGATGTTGGGGGGTGTCAGGCTGAGTGCACATGTCAGCTAAGAGAAGGCTCTCTCCACAGTATTTGAGGAATATGAGAAAATTGCCAACAAGAGCATTGAGGACAGCATCAAGAGTGAGACCCATGGGTCTCTGGAGGAGGCCATGCTTACCGTAGGTAAGAGACGGCACTCCAAGCTCAGGTACGCATGTCTCCCTGCCCTGGGGCTCAGTGGAGGGGCCGCATCAAAGGGCACAGGGCCCAGAGCTCAATGGCAAGTGCTGGGTCCCTGTGCTCACCACCAATCAAGGTAAACCTCCATATCAGCCCCCATTCAGCATGTACCATCCACCCAGGACACTGGAGCTTCTAGGGAAGACCCAGAGCCCTCAGTGTGCCCTGTCCTGCCCGAGATCGTTCCCTGCGCTGCTCGTGAAGTTCGCAGTACTGCGTATGCCGTTGTGTATGAGTATGTGTGTGAAGGTGTCTGAGTGCGTGAATGTATGTGTATGCACACATTTGCAGGATTGTGCTAGACCCAGGGGCAATGCTCACCCACAGCAGCCACACAGAGAACATTCTGGCTTTGACTGTGAAGGTCCGAAAAAGCCAACTAGCAGGACCTCAGCCAGGGGTCTGTTCCCTGCCTCAGTTGCTGACTAAAGAAATGATGAAGTGTAGTTGGAGTCCAAACTGAGCGATGGGTCGTCTGACGCTAGGGGAACCCTGAGAGCCTTCCCCCAAGCATGAGGTCAGATTCACATAGGAGGACCCATTCCAGGGCGCATCCTGGGGTCCAGAGCCAAAGTGACAGGCAAAGAGTCATTGCGGAATGAAGAACTGAGGCCCAGAGCAGAGGGGCGTCCCTCCTCCCTCCCGTGACAGAGCCAAGTGACCTCCACACCAGGCTGTCCCCACTGGTCGCCAAGGAGCCGAGGAGCTTCACAGTATGTCCTGGTCCTATGTCCTGGTCCCTAGAAGTTGACTGGGACATCCGACACTCGCCAGCCACCTTTGTATGCTGTGATCAATCTAATCTATCCCAGAGCATCCAAACATGACCTCTACTCCAGCCTCAGCTTCCATGGGCAGCCCCTGCCTTTACACAAGGCCTAAATAAAATCGACAGGCAAGGAAAAGCAAGACCGTGCGGTGCCCTTCTGGGCACTTCCTGCTGATTACTCCTGAAGACTCACATCACTGTCTTCACATGTGGACAGGGCAAGACAGGGAGATCAAGTCACTAACACACAGCGCCATCAGGCAGGGTTCAAACTCATGCCTGTCTCCCTCAGAGCCCTCCTCTTTCTGCTGCCTTGGGGCAAAACACCAATCTCCCCACCCAGACACTCAGTCTCTAAAGCAGCATCGGTGAAAGAGAGTGTGGGGCCAGGTGCTCTGGAGCCAAGCCCCATCTGTCACAGGGGAACTCAACCTTCAGGAGTCCTCTAGCAAGTGACACTCAGAGGCCCGTCGCCACCATAATGGCAGCCCCTCCTTGGAGCTGTGCGGATGGACTCACAGTGAAGCTGTCTCTGGACTGTAAGAGCCCGGGGACTCCCTCGGTGGAACTGTGGTCCGAGGGGCCAGACCAGCCCTGTGGGCCCCAGTGCATTTCACCTCCTGCCCTTCTGTCTGCCTGCTCTGGGCCTCTGCACCGATGCCCAGTGCCCTGGGCTTCCCTCCCTGCCCCATCCTTCCTGACACAAAGCCCTTCAGGACGAGGCAGAGCACCAATAAGTAGGCCAAGGTGTGCACAACCCTTAGGACCCAAAGCAAGACATAAATGAATGAACATGTGTACAGTGCCGCCCGCAGCCCCTGGTTGCTAACAGAGCTCTCCTGTTTGCCAGTGAAGTGCACCCGGAACCTGCACAGCTACTTTGCGGAGCGCCTGTACTTCGCCATGAAGGTAATTGCTCTGCTTTCTGTGTACCTGACCCTCTGTCCTACATGGCACCAGTCGCAAAGCCAAGGAGCTCAGAGCCACCACCCAGTTCTTCCACACTGGGGCCTCCTCTTATCCCACCCTCTTGTGGATCAGGCTGGTTTTAGTTCTCAGTGGGAAAATCAGGCTAGGGAGGGGAAGCCGCGTCTCCTGAAGGCTGGATTTGAGCAGGTGCGCTCCCAGGTGTTCATGGCCCTGAACGTTTACCACAGTCCTCTGACACTGTCTGGTGCAATCCGCGCTCCCATCTGCCCTCCCAGAGATGACGAAACCGTGGTCAAGGTCACAGAGCTGATACACGGCAAAGCCTTGAGTTGAACCCAAGTCGGTACAACTGTCCTTTTTAATTTATTTTATTTATTTAGCACTGTCCAAGTGGCTTCCTTGAGAAAGCGCAGGGTTGCCAGGAGGTCGAGGCGCCCTTTGAATGGACACATCCAACTCTTCTGCGTGTGCCAGAGTGCCGATGTGGGTTTGCCCATTGTCCAAAAGGCTGCACTGGTCACTCAGACAGCTGTTCAAACGCTCATATTAGGGGCAGGCTGTGGTATCTGGAACCACACTGGAAGAGAGATAGTCAAAATAACTCCTGAAGGTTAAGGTGAGGTAAAGGTGCCCACCTTTTCCGACTGATGGCTGTTCACATCGCCTGAAGCAAGAACCCCAAGCCCTCTGGCTACATCTGGCCAGGGAAATGAAAAAGGGTGTGGGATCCCTGTGGCCACACAGCTCCTTCTGACATAAGAGTATTCAAGGCTGAAAGTGAGAGGGAGGGTCCTGTTTGTGAATTGTCCAGTTAAGCAGAGTTCACGATGTTGCTGCCCTAGGAAGAGGTCTTATTCCTGGAGCAAAGAGAATTTTCTGTCCAGAATCAAATCAAACACACACTGCAGCCTGGGGCATTTGGCTACCAATAAGAAGCAATATGAGCAGTGAGCAAGGAGGGGTCAAGGGTTCCCCTAGTGCCTCCTTCCAATGCTTCACTGTCCTTCCTGCTTCCCCATCCCCTCCCAAAGCCCCCTGGACCCAACAGAGGTTTCTCATTGTCACAAAGATGGACCAGGAAGGCAGGAAGTGATGGTTGATTGCTGTGTTTTATCCAGGGAGCAGGGACTCTGGATGGGACCCTGATAAGAAACATCGTTTCCAGGAGTGAGATTGACTTAAATCTCATCAAGAATCAGTTCAAGAAGATGTACGGCAAGACCCTCAGCAGCATGATCATGGTGAGTCGTGAGCCCCCAATTCTAACACGTTTGAAGCAGAGACTTTGCTGGGAAACCTGAATTCTGTGGCCAATGCCATCAGTCACAAGTGTCCATCCCTTCCAGGGAGCATCACACTTGCGTTCATTGCTGTGTGGTACGTACAGGGATCAGCAAGGAGGCCGGTGTGCCTAGTGGAGGTCCCTGTTCACCCGGAAAGTTAGCTTTGCCTTTGCGTTATAGTTACCCCTTTGAAAATGACACACCAAATCCTTGCAGAAGGAACCATATCTGAAGAGTCAACGAGAGTATGTAGTTTAGTAGGAATTGAGGCGTAGCATTCAAACACAGATTTAAGTAATCCTGGCAGCCACATTTGAAGGAGATAAATCATATGAGCTTCAGTGGGTTGCCTAACATGATTCCCATTAGTGAACATTCTAGAGTTGAGAAAACGCAGAGCAATTATCATACTGCTGTAACTTAAATAGCTCTTTTAGCTGTTAATGTCAATTGAGGCCTTGACAGTTTCATTAATGAAAGTCAAGTCATGAGAAATATATCCCTACGTCTTCACTGGCTGCTAGTCAAGTCTCTAGTTATTCTACAAATGCCTATTGTTCACTATACTTTTCAAGAAACGCATGGCTTATGAGCTGTTAAAAAGACATTTTCCCTTTCAGAAGTTTCAGAATGCAGCCATAGGTGCCCAGGGTGATGGGGTGGGGGTGCGTGGTGGCAGTAGGAACAGCCTGAAGGGGAAAACAAGGAAAGACAGGTGGCAGCGGCATAGGAACAGGTACAAGCATGTGCCAGACTCCCCCAAGCCGCACAGCTCCTGGTAACAAGAGGTCCTGAGGCGGGTGACTGCAGGCCAGGTCAGTGTTCTTCTAACCAAACTCCCTTCTAAATCTCATGTCCCTCCTGTCTTCAGGAAGACACAAGCGGTGACTACAAGAATGCCCTGCTGAACCTGGTGGGCAGCGACCTCTGAAGCCTCAGAAGGACGAGAGCGCAGGCTAAGAAGGCGGAGTCATGGGTCCTGCTTGCTCAGCCTTGGCCATGGATGGGGGTGGGGGTGGGGGAAGCCACAGCACGCCTTTCAGTCTTCTATCTCCCAGCTTCTAGCACTTTCCACCCGGTTTCTCTGGGCCAAAAAGAAGGATCAGCCTGGGACTCGCACCTCTCCTGTCCTTCCAAGTCAACTCCAGGTGTGAGCACACTGCCAACCTTAGGATATACCGTGCCTGGTCTAACAAACACCTTAATGTGAAGGAGTCTGCAAGAGCTCGTAACCGTTTCTTCCTACACAGCTCTCCCCAAGCCTGCCTGATCAGAGCCCGCTAGGCAAAACTTACATGAAGACTCAGCCACACCCCCATCTACTCATCTAGGTCTGCAGAGAAAGGACCAGAGAATATGGAATTTTAATAAGTGTCTCAGCTGACATGCTTCTCTTTCAGACAACCAGAGAAGGCTGTGAGAACCTATTTGTTTCAGAGCACGTACTCATGGGCAGCTGAGAAAGGAACACACATATCCAGGCCAACTGGGCTGTCTAACATTCATTCACCAGCCTCATCTAAAGACACTAGGCTAGAAGAGAAATTCTCCCATCATCCTCCCAGCAGAGCAAGCTGAAAACTAATGTCCTAACAAGGACACTGTGTTCTAAGAGGCTTGGGCTTCCCTAACTCTTGACAAAATCAGGCCCTCCTTCCTTTCATGACAGAGCATGGAGAATTCTTAATGCTAACCAGTGGCAATGGCAACTGATTACAGGAGAAGAGATGCCTGTGTTGAGCTTTTCAGAATAATAAAGATTTTTACAACGGAATATACATGTCTTTGGACTTTTAGCAGTGAACAAAGTAGGACCACTTGAATTAGCCAAATTCTACCCCATTGAGCCTACTCTCCTGATTATGCCATCTAGGGCCACAAAGCTTGTCTTTTTCCATTAACACCATTTCTGATCTCTGAACACAGCCCACATATTCTGCCAAGATTTCTTCGGTCAAAGCCAAATGTCCCTGATCCCTTCAACTATCCCTCCTAAGGCCCAGTTTGTAGCCAAGTCCTCTGAACATGCTCTAGCTTGCAAACTCCCTTTTAGAGTACAGTCCCAAGAAACTGGGTTTGTTTCTTGGTTGGTTGGGTTTTTTTTTTTTTCAGGGATAGACAATAAGATTATATGTGTCCATGTCAGGTCCAGGTTCATGCTGCCCTGGTGGGGTTTCAATCCATTTACAAGCAGAATGCCTGCCAGGGATCCATAGGGCAGGACCAGGCTTTCCTCGTGCAGGTCATCACATCACAATACTGCTTTGTTAAAGGGCAGGTCATTATGCAGCTTTGAGAAGGAAATTCCTTGGAGTGAAGAGTGAGGCAAATCAGTGGGGGTTTTAAGTTCACATAGAGGAGAGGTGGATTCTGACTGCATTGCACTGTCTCTATGATTCTAACCATTGCTTCACATGTACAAGTGCGTGTGAGAGAGAGAAATTCCTTAGCTTTTCCTGCACAGGTGGAGACTCAGTTGTAATCACTGCTTTCAAGTCACCCCAAAGCGAGTGGTAGAAAACCATCATTTTATGATGCTCCTGGGTTCTATAGGCCAGGAATTCAGACTTAGTTGTAATCACTGCTTTCAAGTCACCCCAAAGCGAGTGGTAGAAAACCATCATTTTATGATGCTCCTGGGTTCTATAGGCCAGGAATTCAACTGGAGCATAGTACGGGTAACTTGTCTCTGCTTCAGCAAGACTGAGAACAGTGTTGGGAAGACCCAAAAGTCAGGAGAACACTAGGGCAGGTACTGGAATCATCTGGAGATTTCTTTACTCACAAGCTGGGTGCCGATGAGATGGCTGGAAGGCTGGGATCCTACCTGCAGCTTCACCAGGATGGGGCTCCAGTGGGAGCACTTCCATGGTGCCTCAGGGCTGTATCACCTTCTGTGACATAACCTCACACAGATCACTTCCATGGTGTCCTGATGGTCAAAGTCGTCACGAGCCAGCCCATCTTCGAAGTAAGGAAACACAGTCCCCATCTGTCAATTGGCGAATGTCAAAGAATTTGGTGGCCAGTTTCTTGAACCCTGAACAGGTGGCTTAAACACTGCACAGCTCATACAGCGCTTTCTGCATGGCTGTCTACAGGGCTGGATCGGGGTCTAAGGGGCCCCTGAAGGGTCAGGTCTCAGTCCCTGCTGCTGGGTTCGGGGCTATCTGTCAGGTCCCAGGCAAGGCTCTGGGTGGTGATGATTCTTGTTTTCTAGTTTTGGCTCGAGCCCTCCCCTGGAGTTTCTTCCAGGGCCAAGTCACTGAGTCACTTTCGGCCAAAGCCCTTTAGAAAGGAAGCAGGGTCCCTCCACCCTGTAATCGTGGGAATGCTAGCTCTCTGGGTAGAGGAGTCCCTTGGGGCCCACCCCAAAACCAGCCTGACATGTCCAAACAGAAGCTTCGAGAAAGGCTGCAGTCAAGAAGGCGGCCCAGGAAACATGGTGGTGCCCAACCGTATGCCCAGCAAGGCCATCTGTGTAGCAGAGCTGCGCGGCTCACCCACCACTCCTGATGGAGCAGAATGGAGGACTCCGGGTCTCTCAGGGAGGGAGCAGCAGTCCCTTCAGACGAGAGGGACGCGCTCTCCTCCTGGGGTCACCGTTAGAGCAGCGAGGGGTCACGTGGCCTCCCTGTATGTGGCTCCTTGTAGCTGAGGGCATTCCCCAGAGAAGGGGCCGGCTGGCTTTCAGAGCTCCTGGGGCAGAGGGCAACTGCTGGTAAAGGGACCTGGCCAGGACACTGGTAGTTTTCTCTCTATCTCCAAATCATTTTGCTGGACAACAGCAAATACTTCTGATGAAACAGACACATTCCTAAGGGACCACTGCAATAGCTCTTCGGTGTAGTTTCATTTCATTTTTTAATGCATCTGTGTTCTTCGAGATAATTGAGGGTCTGATCAGTTTAATTTCAGTAAAGCAGGAAATGGCAGGGTGTGTGCGCCCTGCTCGTGGCTCTGTAATGAAAAGTGTTGCTTTGTTTTCTAACTCTCTACAGCACATTATGAGTGGTCGTAGGTGGCTCCATGATAAAGACCCCACCTGCCAAGGCAGCAGGTGCAAGAGACGCATGTTCGATCCCTGGGTCAGGAAGATCCCCTGGAGGAGGGCATGTCAACCCACGCCAGCACCCTTGCCAGGAAAATCCCACGGACAGGGCAGCCTGGCGGGATGCATTGCATGGGGTCGCGGGAGTCAGACATGGCTTGGAGCCTGAGCAGCACAGCACGCTCTCTAGTACATGAACTTTCTCGTTAGCCACAGACCCAGGGCCTCTCAGTCTCTGAAGCCACATTCATTTTCTTCCACTGCAATAGTAGGGATCTAGTCAGCTGGGTTCAGTATGTTCTCCACACGATTTGAGACATCATTTTCACTGGGCACAGGATTCTGTGAGATATCCAGTGGACTTTCATACATTCTTCTTCTGCTTATACCATCCAGAGAGGATGATTTTGTTAGCAACCAAGAAATCTCTCTATTACATAGCTTCACTGCCCTTATAGCATCAGAGGATAACTATCTGATTTTGTGTCTCCTTCCAAAAAGCTGCACGCTCCTTTAGGACAGAAACTTGGCTTTGTTCATTTGTGAACATGCACTGGCTGGCACATGGCGGACATTCTGTGAATAATTTTGAACAAATAACAACAAGAAAAGTATGGATTTTGAGGGGACAGAAGACCCATCGGCCATCAAGCCTGACCTAGTTCTTCATCATCTCTGATTCTGAGAAGATTCCCTCGACCCTTTGGACTCCTCCGAGGAGGGACGTCTACTCAGCCAACCCAGTGAAACAGTCCTGAAAAGGATTTAATGGGTAAGGCACCTTCTCACAACTCTCTTGGCACCTGCTTGGCACCAGGCCCTGTTTCAGATTCTGACACTGCAGTGGCAAACACGCCCAGCACAATCAGTCCTTGACTGAGCCCCTTTATAAGAGCTCGCCACCTCCGACCACTACCCCATGGAAATGCGGGCAATGGCCAGAGCCAGGCACATGCCCACACGTGCCCACCAGAGCTAGCTTCTCACTGCCAGAGGAACAGGGCCAGCATGCCGGGCCGGGCCTCTTTCACGTGTCTCCTTGAGCACCGGGTCACTCTCCTGAGGGTGACTACTTGGACGAACTCAGGATTCTCTTGGTAAGACACAAAAGGAGTAATAGATTTGGAGGCAACATCCTGCGTTGCTGTCACCAAGCAGTCTGCCTGTAACCAGTCTGGAGCTGGCCAGGTAAGCCTAGAGAAGGCAATGCTTGAGCAGGGTCTCAAGAATGACTCACTGCTTATCAGATAGAAAGGACAGGAAGAACATTCCAGGCAGAGAGAGGAATGCAATCATCCAAGAAGTCTGGTCTCTATCGGACAACAGGAATGATATGTTCATGCCAGTGCAGGTGGGAAAGTCCAAAGATAAAAATGTCAAGGGTCAAGTCAGGGAGGGCTTGAGCTATCAGGCTGAGAGGTTCAAACTATTTCCAGGGAAATGGGGGCCTTTCAGCGTCAGGAAAGGGGTATCAGGGATGAATCTTAGTAAGATTTCCATCAGTAGTACAGAAGGTGAGCATGCCTGCATGATTCTGGAGTCTCAGAGCCAAGAGTGAAGCTTTCTAACTACTGACAGTGATGCCCTCCACTCTTCCAGTCCAGTGTTTTGTGGTCCTAACGATAATTCTTGAGAAAGAAGCTGAGTTCGGATACTCTCTGTCCTGATCCTGGGAAGTGAAGTCTTTCTATGCGGTTGTGATGGAGCCCCAGGCCACTGTATCTCTGTCTCCATAGTGAGGAGCAGATACTGATTTCCACAGCTCTCATCATCGGCCTGTAAATTCTGAAGTAACTCTGTGAGCTCTGAGCCTGAGTGTGAGACTCTGGAGACTTCTGTGATCCCAAGTAGATATCCCAGTTCCCGTGTAGGACTGGGCCGAAGTGGACCTGTCTGGTGTCTTTGTGTCCTCTGCCTACCTTTGTCCCCCTGCCCGTCTAAGCCTGGCTCTGGGCCTGGCTCTGGGCTGAGCTCTGATGGAATTCTGGGGCTACCAGCTTGGAGATTAGGGCTGTACCATCTCTGTGATGAGCCCTGGAGCAGGGCTCCCATCAGCATCTCTCTGACCTGAACTCCAGAGGTGCCTGACACTCAGCTTAGCTGGACACACTCACCTCGCTCTGTCTGGGCCAGTCAGCTCTGACCAAGAGCCCTGCTTTGTAGCCAAGCCTTTCTCTCCGTAACTCACTGTTTCTCCTAATCCCGGGATGCTTTGCTGCCAGTGTAGCCATGGGTGGACCATGACTGCCCTACCCCATTGCCCCTGTGTCTGCCATCTGTAGCTTCTCACAGATAAATTCCCTCTCCCTCCCCTCCATCCCACTCTGCCATAAATTGATCCTAATTAAAACAAAAGTCATTCATCTCAGCTCTGCCCCTGGTCCGGTGGGACATGGGCCGTCATCTCCTAACCTAAGATGAACTGGCCCACCATAGACACCAGGCTGCCATAGTCCCTGGTTTCCCGGTACCAGGCTGACTGGGACCTGCTGCTGCCCGCCGCCCGTGCTCTCAGCCCCTCCTCCCCTCCTGGCTCCCCTGACAGACCCATTTCCAGGTCTGCCTTCTGAGGGGCAGACCCTTTCACACCCTGGGTGAGGTCACTGCTCCACCCTCTTCCCTGCCGCCCCGTGTGACCGTATGTGACTTGTAGGGCCTCCTCAGGCCCTCGAGAGCCAAATGCCCCTTCGCACAAGCAGGCAGAGCCCAGCACTTCGTGGAGCAGCAGGGAGCGCCACGTTGGCTTAGAAACCCTTTCTCACGGTGCCCTCTTGTGGCTTACCCGGACTAGCAGAAAGTCGAAATACCAGAGTGGGAGTGGGCACTCCTCTGGCGCCCGGACAGGAGGGATGAGGGGCTGTGGCGGAGGACCCCCGGCCTTCATCAGCACTGGGGACGGGAAGTTTCCAGTTTTCTTGGATATCAGTTTCCTGGAGTCTCCTCACTGCTAAGCAGTAAGCTTCTCCAGTTAGATTTCTAGAACACTAAACTGCAGACCCTCGGTCACGGCTGCAGTTACCGCCTTGCCCCACTTTGTTCCCTGGGGAGGGAAGTGCTCAAGGCTACTTAGCTGGACACCATCAGGATACACCCTGAACTTCAAGGCCGCTGACGTTCTTACTGACTCCTATATGTTTTTCTTTTTTTTTAACTTTTAAATTAGAAGATAATTGCTTTACAATGTTGTTGGTTTCTGCTATTCAACAAAGCAAATCAG
>SJYF01000205.1:1534033-1572180 GCA_006410515.1 Procapra przewalskii | reverse complement strand
TTAGTCTTAAAGGTTAATACTTATTTCTCCTATATGCTAGTTATATTTATTATAAGGGCAGGGAATATGGAGATTTAGCAGTAAACATCAGTCCAACAAATGAAAACCCTTCACTAATGTTCCCTTTACAATCTATTTAGTCTTAAGATAGTGATAAGGTTACATTTTTGCATAGCAAGGACACAGTGATTTATAACAAAGTACAGTATCTATAACAAAATAGAAAATTCATTAACTCAAAAAGTCTAATATTGCTAACATCAAAAACTACTATATTTCCTTTTCTATATTCCAAATATATTGATTAATATATTCCCAGGTGCCTAAGGATATGAAGGCCTGGCGGCAATCAAATGAGAAAAGCCCTATGCTAATACTCCAAACTCTCTGTGCTGTTTATGGTTGAGAGGTTNCTCTGTGCTGTTTATGGTTGAGAGGTTGTCACACAAGCTAGTCTGTCAGCAGAGAGGTTTGACCTGAGCCACCCTTGTCACACCCAAGGCAGGGAATTAGCAGCAATTATTGACGCAACAAATGAAAAAACCCTTTATCAATATAATTCCCAACCAACCCACTATACTAATAATTTCTAACTTCCCAGAAGAATTTGCCTTTAGTAAGTCAAAACATCTCATGCCTCTCAAGGTTGGAGGGCTGTTGTGGCCAGAGGAACCTATACAGGCAGGCTAGATAACCTTCAGAGGAGTCCCGTGAGTTGAAACACTCTAGTCACGCCCAGGAATTTTTACTGCCTTGGAGCTACACGTTTACTCCTTCTCCGAGGGAAACGGTTATGGGGGAGAGCCCCCCGTAGGTGAGAGTACAGGACAGACTCTGGTTTGGGGGTGAGATGCTCGGGAGCAGGGGAATTTCCTGAGGCTTCGTCACGCCTTTGCATATGCCAAAGCCCCCTTCCTCATGACCTTTGCCATGCGCGGAGTTCCTCACGCTGGCCCCCAACAAAAGAGCTTTTTGTACTTGTTTTCCTACGAATTTTCAGCTCACGTCCTTTCTTCTTTTTAGTGAATTTAGTGAATCGCCGGTGCTTCCGTAATTAATTCTCTCTCCCATTACCAGAATGTAATACCACGGTTGTTTATCCACTCATCAGTTAATGAACATTTGGGCTGTTTCTACTTTCTGGTTATTATGAGCAATGCTGTTATGAATATACCAATAAAAGATTTTTGTGTGGGCATATATCCTCAAATTCTTGGGTATGTAACTAGGAATGGAATCACATGGTCATACAGTAATTCTTCTGGCTTCCCTGGCAGCTCAATGGTAGAGAGCTCACCTGAAACTCAGGGGGTTCCAGCTCGATCCCGGGGTCAGGAAGAGCCCCTGGAGAGAGGCAGGGCCACCCTCTCCGGGAGCATCGCCTGGAGAGCCCCATGGACAAAAAGGCCTGGTGGGCTACAGTCCACGGGGTCACAAAGGGTCAGACATCACTGAAGCAACTGAGCACGCACGCATGCGCGCGCGCGCACACACACACACACACACACACACACACACACACACAGATTATTCTTCATTCCACTTTTTGAGGAACTGATAAACTGTTTTCCAAAGTGAATGAACCATTCTATACTCCCACCGGAAATGTATAAGGTTTCCAGTTTCTCCATATCATCACAAACATTTAGTATTATCTGTCTTTCTTATTATAACCATCCTAGTGAGTGTGCTAGTGGCATCTCATTGTGGTTTTGATTTGCATTTAACTACTGACTAATAACGTTGAACATTTTTGCATGTGTTTTTGGCCATGTGTATATCTTCTTTGGACAAATGTTTATTCAGATCTTCCGCACATGTTTTCATTAGGTTATTTGTCATTTGTTGTTGAGTTGTAAAGTTGCTTATATATTCCATAAGCAAGTCCCTTAGGTTTATGATTTGAAAATATTGTTTCCAATTCTGTGAACTATCTTTTGACTTTCTTGATAATATCCTTTGAATAGCAAAAGTTTTAATTTTGATGATATCCAGTCTACTTAGCTTTTCTCTTTTGCTCTTGTATTAGGTGACATATGTAAGAATCCTTTGCCAAGTTCAAGGTCATGAGAATTTACCCCTAAAATTTCTTCTAATAGCTTTACAGTTTTAGTTCTTACATTTAGATTGATCCATTTTGAGCTAATTTTTTAATTTAGTGTAAGGTAATGGTTCAGCTTCATTCTTTTGCATGTGGACACCCAGATGTCCCAGTATTATTTATTAAACTTCTTTTCCTCATTGAATTATCTTGACACCCTTGTTAAAAATCAATTAACAGCAAATGTGAGGGTCTTATTTCTGGATTCTCAATTCTATTCCACTTCCAGTACCATACTGTCTTTACTATTACAGCTTTGTGATAAGTTTTGAAATCAGCAAAAGCAAGTTTGCAAATTGCATTTCCATATGAATTTTAGAATTAGCTTGCAAAATTCTGAGAAAAAGGCAGGTGAGATTTTTACTGAGATTACACTGAGTCTTTAGACCAACTGGGAATTATTACCATCTTAACAATATTACCATCTTAACCATCAAAATTCACAAACATAGGCTGTCTTTCTATTTATTTAGGTCTTACGTAATTTCTTTTAATGGCCTTTTATGGTTTTCAGTATACAAGTCTTGCACTTAACAGTCTGCCTCAGTCTTTACTTCCTGCTTTCTCAGCACCTCAAGATCAACAGGAGGTTAAGCCCTGTGCAGGTCTTGGGCATGCATACAACTCAATACTTGCTTAAGGCTTTCAGGAAATCTTGGGCTTCCCTGATAGCTCAGTTAGTAAAGAATCTACCTGCAATGCAGGAGACCCTGGTTTGATTCCTGGGCTGGGAAGATCCACTGGAGGAGGGATAGGCTCCCCACCCCAGTATTCTTGGGCTTCCCTTGTGGCTCAGCTGGTAAAGAATCTGCCCACAATGCGAGAGACCTGGGTTTGATCCCTGGGTTGGGAAGGTCCCCTGGAGAAGGGGAAAGTTATCCACTCCAGTATTCTGGCCTGGAGAATTCTGTGGACTGTATAGTCCATGGGGTTGCAGAGAGTCAGACATGACTGAACCACTTTCACTTTTCAGGAATTCTGAGTATATGCCAAAGCTTTTTCCAAGGCCCTATGAATACCTCATTCCTCAGTTTTCCCTTTAAATAGTTTGATCAGTTTCCTGTTGGCCCCAGCTGGTATTGCCACCCCAGGCTGCTAATTATTTTTGACAAATGTCCTCAGATTAGGGCTATTTGCACAGAGTGACCTCTGAACCATGTCAAATGAAAGTAATCCCTAAGAAGAGAGATTTTCCAGGGTGTTGTCAGATTAAAGAATGACACTTCTTTGGGGATGTTTAGGAAGCTTAAAGCCACTCCGCCCTCTTCAGTGTTGGCCAGCCTGCTGATTTTTAAAGACACCAGGCCTGTGAGGGCTTTGGTTTTCAAATCTATCTTGGAGATTGAGAGGAGGATGAGGATAAGGCAAGTGAAAACACCATAAAATTTGCTGTTCTGATCATGATTTAGCCATTTCTCTTCAGTAAATGATACCAAATTGTTGAAAACTTTTGGTTATTTCCAGAGCTCTGAAGAAATTGATTTCAACAATTTTTGCCAGCATTTTCATCATTTTAATGGAGGAGCATATTTTCAGAGGTCTTAATTGGCTATTCTGGAAGTGCTTCTGTCAGTTTGAATTTTTATGTGATTTTTTTATTTGTTTTGGGGATTTTTTAAACCCAGGTCTTAAAGGGACAGTTTTTCACTGGACGCCCTTTAGAATTTTTTTGTTTAAAGTCAAACATTCATTTATTAGTATCCATCTCAGTGTTGACCACTCTGTTTTCATTTTCCTTTCAGTCAGCACATTCAAGTCTTCCTTTATTTCAGGAAAGTTGCTTTGCATGTTGATCCTAATATTCTCTAATACCGAGCTCAGCTTTCCCTAACCAAGTGGACAGAATGTCCTCCTCGGTGTTGAATGGTCTCTGTCCTCTTTTACTGAAGGCTGCCTGTGTGCCACTTGCAGTTCAAAACAGAGCCTCTTTTGTGGAACCATCTCTGTACCCAAAGCAAAGTTTAGAGGCCTGTCTGTGTTTATACAAAAATGATCATTATAAGGTAAGCATCTAATGCTTCAAAATTTGATGTCATTTAGTGACCTCAACTACCCTGTGAGATAGGTATTTTCTTCTTTTTACAGATGAAGATACTGTGGCTCAGAGCATAGAGCTGACTAGCCCACTGCCCCCCAGCAGTTAAGTATCAGTAGACTTTGTCCAAAGCCCATGAGCTTGGCTAGTGTGGCACACTGATGCTTGCACCTGCCCCAACCAGGGCGTTGTTCATTGACTGGGAACACTTGCCACTTATCAGCCCTGCCAGCCTGAGAACAACTTGAGGGCTGGATCTATTTATCTTATTCTAAAGCCCCTTTCAGACTTTAGAATGGTTCAGTGGGAACACAGCAAATATGTGCCTATGTGCCCCCTCACACTCCAGTAGGCAGGAAAGATTTTGCTGATTGCATATGGCATTCTTTCCCCCTTTGTACCCAATTAGGACTCAGAATCTTTCTAGACCCAATTTTCAGAGCAGCCACCACCAACCTATTGGACCTGAGAGGCAAGCTGAAAGACATTTGCTGTTCCTTATCTAAATATTAATAGTTCATAAAATGACAAGGCTGAGCTCTTTGGACAAATGTAGTCCATCAGATATTTCCAGGAGGGACAAATCTTAATAGTCATAAAAATTGGGAAGTGAATATGAATATCGGAAAAATTCAGAAACTTTTGCTCTACGGCCTGATGTAAAAGCCATGGAGCCCTTATCTAATCGCACGTTTGCATTTTTGTGTGAAGAAAGCGGATTACACCTTTTTGGCATCTGCTTTCTACATTATAAAATCCTAATGTCTGATTTTCTAAGTTTCTCCAGAATTGTCCTGTGTGCCCAGTCCCAGAGACCAAGAAAAGCCTGTCCCCACGTGCATTGACTCCAACCCCTGTGACTGCTGTGAGCATCGGGAGAGCAGCCCAGCCCCCAGTGGGAAGGTCAGAAGTTTGTCCTGCAGACCTCAGGGAGCCCTCAGCCAGGCAAGACGGATGGCCTGGGGCTGTGGAAAGCAGAGTAAGAGATGAGAAATGATGCAGCCCGTAGCCCTAATTGGATTCTAGATTTCCGTGGGGTGTGCTATCATCGCTCACAAATGCGGCCCAGCGGCAGAATTGAGTTATCAACCAAGCAGATTCCTGAGCCTCGGATCATCCTGTCCGCCAGAACGTGATTAAAGACTGAGCAGGGCCCCAGAGAGGACTGCCTTCTTCTGTTAAAACACAGGAACAAAGAGGTCAGCAAATATTGTCTTAGGCCTGGCTACATTTTTCGCTGGCTCCAAAAGTTTGAGAAGTGAGAGGTGGGTAGGTGTATGAGTGTGTGTGTGTGTGTACACACATGTATGCATGCTGGATCGTATAATTAGCATGAATAGGTGAGAGCTGACTTCCTCTAGACCTCCCCCACCCCGAGTGTACAAGGAGTGCTGTTTGAGGATGAGGAAGTAGGAAGAGACACGTCCCCACCCCTCAGCATTCACATAGCTGATTAGCAAGATTCAGTAGAGTGCCAACAAAATGCAAGGCCCCAGACTCAGACATCATGTCCCCAGTCAGGTGATGGAAGAGGAGGGGAACATCACTCCATGAAGGCTTGCCATGTGCCAAGTGTGCGCTAACTTTACATCACGCCATTAGCATGATATAGGCTATGTTTACTCCACACACATATCCCTCATTCCCCCCTTCCATGGAATGACACCATTAGCGATGCATGCTTCTGGGTCCATGCAAGTTGCCCAGAAGGGAATATGACCACATCAGTGGAGAGAATACAGATGAATCCCTTACGAGACAACCCCGGATCAGCTGTGTGATTGTAGACAAACAACTCTCCTCTTTGGACACATTTTTCCTTCGTAAAATAAGGAGTGGCGGTCTCCAAGTTCTCCTTTAAAATCTGATTTCTTGGTCATTATTTTGCAAAGGGCAGGTCTTAACTGCTGAGCCCACCAGGACAGAGCCAGGAAAAACCTGCAGAGTTGGAACAGGACAGGATACAGGACTCTCAGTTATTCCTTTGAAGGCTGAACACAGAAGGCTCAGGCCTGCATGGGGCCCTTAACCTTGTCCTCTGGGGCCACACACCTAAAGTGCCATAGTGTCTACTCAGCTCAGACCCTGGTCCCAGTAGGTTGGCATAACGAGCAGGACAAAGTGGAGGGCAACAGTCCCCTAGCTGCCATTCCCAGTGGTGACCTTGGGGTAACTTTCTCCCCTTCACTGTTTCACAGAAACCATTGCTTGTTTCCCTTCCTAAAGTCTAAGTCACCCCAAAAGCATTACCTTCTGTCCCTTCCCCTACAGGGAAGTTACTATATCTTGTACCCATTGTCTGTTAATTAGAGGGAAGCGTATCTTTCTCCTCCCCTGGAATATGAGCCTCAGAGAGAGGAATTTACCTCATCCATGTTTAATCTCTGATCCCTACAACATTGCCCAGTGTGTATTTCCAATATTAGCAATAATAAAACAGCAATAACAATAGTACCCCCATGCCTGGACCTTACTTTCAGAAGAGGAAAAAACCCTGGCTTGGACTCACATTCTAGGGCACCCAGACCATGGGCACCCTGTGACCTTGCTCTCCTGTGCCAGCCTGGCCTCTCCTCTAGGTCGTGTGCTGGCAGACTGGGCATGTTCCCAGCCAGGGTGCAGCCCTCCTGGGCATGGCCCTTCCAAGCCCAGACTGAGTCAGTCCAGAACCAAGCCGGCAGAAGTGCCCGTACGTCCCCTGCTGCCCTGCTGGGTCTCAGGAAGCACTCACTGACTGCCCAGTCTTGTCAGCTCCCACAGTGAGAGGCTGGGCGGGTCTCAGGTGTCCTCACTTTTACAGCTCAGGCTCACTCACCCTCATTAGCATGGAGACCACATGTCAGGCCATCCTGGAGGAAAAAGGCTTTCACAGTTTCGTAGGAGTTGCAACAGCTCAGATAGAAGCTTGGGAATGGCTTCAATCTAAGAAAATGTGTGTGATCCTCTTCTCTGTAACTCAAGTACTTGATCTCCCCTTCCCTTTGCCAATAAGACAAAGACAGCTCCAGCCACAAGCTCCCCCCTGCCCCATTCTTTCTGCGCAGTTATTTTCCTAACAGCCTCCAAGTCAGAGTGAGGAGAGTGCCCAGAAACGCTCTACCTTAAGCCAAATTAATTGCCCATATTTGAGGAGTTTAATAAGGGGCAGCAACCAACAAACCAAAGCCTCAAAGCCATGCTGGTCCTAAAGGTTCAAAAGGTTAAAAGGCTTTAGGGCCTTTGAAGATCAGAGTGGGTGAGTAACTTGAATAAAGTCACACAGCCAGAAGGCAGCAAAGCCAGGATCTCACCCCACTGACACCCCACAGGCTGTAGCTTGCTGTAGTCTACTCACTGTGGGTTCTGTGTGATCCGTCCTGGTGTTGGTGTGCTGAGCAAGCCCATCACTGTGGCATGATGCCATTCCACCAGGGTAGTGGGTACCCAGCTGACCCTCCCTCAGCGAGCCTGGTCCCCACCATCCTCCTGAGAATGCTGCCCACGGCTGTTTCATTTATTCCAAGCCAGGGATGCAGGCCCTTCGAGTTTTTTCAGAGCCTGTAAAAATGTTTGAGACACAGAAACCCCTGGGAGCTCCGAAATTCTTGAAAGTTATATAAAAAAACATCTTTTGATGAAATATGTAAGCATTTTAATCACAAGTCTACAATTAGTTAAATGCCTACAATATGTAACATCATGTCAGCTATGAACTTGTCATTTTATAGTAGTTATATATAACTCATGTGGTTATATATAAACTGCATTTAATGGTGGTGGATGGTAGTTTTATTGTTTGACATGGGGTGGGTGGAGCCCCCAAGAGATGGAGTACATTGGGCAGAGACTTTCTTAAGATGGCCCCAACCCCCTCCCTTACTCAGCTTAGCCATCAGGAAGTGGTGCCCTCCGAGGGGGACGCACCTCCTTTCCTGGGACATTCTTTGGCACCAGAGGTGGTTCAGTCAGACTGCTTCAGGAGCAGCGAAAGAGGTTTGTGGTCACCCCACAGGGATGGGCTGCCTCCTCCCAGCACTCAGCTTGAGACCGTGGTGCAGATCTAAAACTGACAAGAGCCACGAATAGGGCACCTCTCTGTGCTAGGCACGGAGCCAGAGCCCTCGCACGTGCCGTCAGAGCAGAGCTGCGAGCACTGAGAGGACACCTGGCTTGCTGTGATCAAACACTCAGGCCCCACGGTGGGACGGGGAGTAATGCTAACTCTCAAGGCGTAGATCTGCCCCAAAGGCCAGGATCCACCACTGTGTGCCTCTTAAAAGGCCTTTGACTTTTCTGTTCCTTCATTCCTTCATCTCCTGTTCTTCTGAAGGCAGCCTGAAATTCAATCTTGTAAATTTAAGATGGATAAAGCCCATAAGGCAGAAGCAGAAAGAAGGGAGAGCCAGTAATGAGTAAAGGAGTCCCGCACATGTCTGGAAGCTAGAGGCTCATAGAAATTAGGAGAGAACGGATAGAGTAGTGGTCTCTGCACTGTCGGGAGTATTTGAGGATTCCAGGAGAGGTGGGAGAGTTCCTCTTCACACACTCAACAGGCATGACAGGCTGCCAACAGGAACTGTTTCAACATTCCTCTCAAAATGGCAAAATGCTGAAACTATAGACTTTATAAGACTTACATGTGTGTTGTGTTGTAATGCCCAGAGCAAGAACTATACCAAGATTATATTCTTAAACCTAATACATAAGCCAATATTGAATCCTAAAAAGTGTTCAAGTAACCCATAAGAAGGGAAGATAAGAGGAACAAGAACCACAGAAAACAAACATAACAAATAATCAAATGGTAGATTCACCTCAAACATCTTGATAATCACCTTACATTACACAGTCTAAATGCGTCAAGATGACAGAAATAAGCAAAATGGATTTAAAATGAAAAACAACAATCCAACAATAAAATTCTCACTTCACAACAAAAAAATTCTATAAAATTCTCACTTCAGAAGCTGCTGTGCACAGAGAGCCCAGTCTGGTGCTCTGGCGGGATGGATGAGGGGAAGGGAGGGAGGATACAGAGAGAGAGGATGGATGTATAATTATGGCTGATTTGCACTGTTGTATGGCAGAAACCAGCACAACATTGTAAATATTTCTTTTAATTAAAAAAAATCTCACTTTAAATTCAGTGACAAAGGTAGATTAAACAAAGTGATGGGGAAAAACAATGCAAAAATGAATTTTAAAACTAGGTGTGGCTGTATATTAACATCTGGCAAAGGGAACTTCAGAATAAGAAAATTACTAGGAACAAAAAGGGATGCTGTAAAGTAATAAAAAGATCAGTTCAGGAGGAAGACATAATAATACTACCTGTGTGCGCATCAAACAGCAGAGGCTTAAAATACATGAAGCAAAAACTGATGTGGCTGAAGGAGACACACAAATCCAAAATTATAGTTGGGAACCTCACACGCCTCCAAATTTGTAGCAGCTGGACAGAAGTGTGGGTCATCGGGAGACACAGTACATGTGACTAGCATCTGAACTGAGGCCAGTCTGAGGGACTGAACCCTTAAAACTGGGGCCTATGCTAACTGCGTAGTTAGAGTCAGAACTGAAGTTAATCGTAGGACACTGAGATGTGTCAGAGAACCAGAGATTTGGTGTTGTTTTTGGAGACTGGAGAATTGATTAGCGCTGGAAAAAATATCACACACTGAGGGTCAGAAGCAGTGTCAGAAAGATCGCAGTGGCAAAGGGAACTCAGAAAAACAGCATACTGGATCATCCAGCGTAATCCCAACAGTCCTTAGATGGGGAAGACGGAGGCAGCAGAGGAAGGGACAGTGATGACATGTGAGGACTCAGCCCACTCCTTCTGGTGATGGAGGTGGAGAGGAGGCACAGAGTCAAAGAAGGCAGACAGTCTCTAGAAGTTGGAATTGGAAAAAAAAAAAAAAAAATCCAGTCTCCCAGTAGAGCCTGCAGAAACGACACAGTCTTGCAGACACTTTAGACCAGTGAGACCACTTTCAGACATCTGTCCTCAGAACTATAGAATGTGTAATGTTTTAAGCCACTAAATTTGTCGTAATTTGCTACAGCAGTGGGAGGAAAGTAATACAGAACGCATAGTTGGTAATTCTCATCTTACACGCCATGGGGTGTTCAGTATGCCCTGATTGCTGGTGGTGGTTTAGCTGCTAAGGCGTGTCTGACTCTTGTGACCCCAGGGACTGTAGCCTGCCAAGCTCCTTTGTCCGTGGGATTTCCCAGGCAAGAACACTGGAGTAGGTTGCCATTCCCTGTTCCAGGAGATCTTCCCAGCCTGGGGACAGAACCTCCACCTCCTGCATTGCAGGCCGATCCTTTACCATTGAGCCACCAGGGGAGCCTATGCCAGGATTAGCTCTATATTAACCAGAAATTCTACTTTCTTCAATTTAAGTCTGAATTTGGCACTAAGGAGTTCATGGTCTGAGCCACAGTCAGCTCCCAGTCTTTTTTTCGCTGACTGCATAGAGCTTCTCCATCATTGGCTACAAAGAATATAATCAATCTGATTTCAGTATTGACCATCTGGTGATGTCCATGTGTAGAGTCTTCTTTTGTGTTGTTGGAAGAAGGTGTTTGCTATGACCAGTGCGTTCTCTTGGCAAAACTCTATTAGCCTTTGCCCTGCTTCATTCTGTGTTCAAGGGCCAAATTTGCCTGTTACTCCAGGTGTTTCTTGACTTCATACTTTAGCATTCCAGTCCCCTATAATGAAAAGCACATCTTTTTGGGGTGTAAGTTCTAGAAGGTCTTCTAGGTCTTCATAGAACTGTTCAACTCCAGCTTCTTCAGTGTTACTGGTCTGGCACAGACTTGGATTGCTGTGATATTGAATGGTTTGTCTTGGAAACGAACAGAGATCATTCGGTCGTTTTTGAGATTGCATACAAGTACTGCATTTCAGACTCTTTCGTTGACTATGATGGCTACCCCATTTCTTCTAAGGGATTTTTGCCCACAGTAGTAGATATAATGGTCATCTGAGTTAAATTCACCCATTCCAGCCCATTTTAGTTCACTGATCCCTAAAATGTCAATGTTCACTCTTGCCATCTCCTGTTTGACCACTTCCAACTTGCCTTGATTCACGGACCTAACATTCCAGGTGCCTATGCAGTATTGCTCTTTACAGCACTGGACTTTATTTCCATCACCGGTCACATCCACAACTGGGTGTTGTTTCTGCTTTGGCTCCATCTCTTCATTCTTTCTTGAGCTATTTCTCCTCTGATCTCCAGTAGCATATTGGGCACCTACCAACCTGGGGAGTTCATCTTTCAGTGTCCTGTCTTTTTGCTTTTTCATACGTTCATGGGGTTCTCAAGGCAAGAATACTGAAATGGTTTGCCATTCCCTTCTCCAGTGGACCACATTTTCTCAGAACTCTCCACCATGACCTATCCATCTTGGGTGGCCCTACACAGCAAGGCTCATGGTTCAAGGGATTAGATCTGATAGACAGAGTGCCTGAAGAACTATGGACAGAGGTTTGTGATGTTGTACAGGAGGCAGTGATCGAGACCATCCCCAAGAAAAAGAAATGCAAAAAGGCAAAATGGTTGTCCCAGGAGGCCTTATAAATGGCTGAGAAAAGGAGAGAAGCAAAGGAGAAAAGGAAAGATATATCCATCTGAATGTAGAGTTCCAGAAAATAGCAAGGAGAGAAAAGAAAGCCTTCCTCAGAGATCAATGCAAAGAAAGAGAGGGAAACAATAAAATGGGAAAGACTAGAGATCTCTTCAAGAAAATTAGAGATACCAAGGGAACATTTCATGCAAAGATGGGCACAATAAAGGACAGAAATGATATGCACCTAACAGAAGCAGAAGATATTAAGAAGAGGTGGCAAGAATACACAGAAGAACTATACAAAACAGATCTTCATGACCCAGATAACCACGATGGTGTGATCACTCACCTAGAACCAACCATCCTGGAATGCGAGGTCAAGCGGGCCTTAGGAAGCATCACTACGAACAAAGCTAGTAGAGGTGATGGAATTCCAGTTGAGCTGTTTCAAATCTTAATAGGTGATGCTGTGAACATGCTGCACTCAACATGCCAGCAAATTTGGAAAACTCAGCAGTGGCCACAAGACTGGAAAAGGTCAGTTTTCATTCTAATCTCAAAGAAAGGCAATGACAAAGAATGCTCAGACTACCACACAATTGCATTCATGCCACACGCTAGCAAAGTAACGTTCAAAATTCTCCAAGCCAGGCTTCAGCAATATGTGAACCATGAACTTCCAGATGTTCAAGCTGGATTTAGAAGAGGCAGAGGAACCAGAGATCAAATTGCCAACATCTATTGGATCATCAAAAAAGCAAGAAAGTTCCAGAAAAACATCTATTTCTGCTTTATTGACTATGCCAAAGCCTTTGACTGTGTGGATAACAACAAACTGTGGAAAATTCTGAAAGATGTGAATACCAGACCACTTGACCTGCCTCTTGAGAAACCTGTATGCAGGTTAGGAAGCAACAGTTAGAACTGGACATGGAACAGCAGACTGGTTCCAAATCGGGAAAGGAGTATGTCAAGGCTGTATATTGTCATCCTGATTATTTAACTTCTATGCAGAGTACATCATGCAAAATGCTGGGCTGGATGAAGCACAAGCTGGAATCAAGATTGCCAGGAGAAATATCAATAACGTCAGATATGCAGATGACACCACCATTACAGCAGAAAGTGAAGAAGAACTAAAGAGCCTCTTGATGAAAGTAAAAGAGGAGAGTGAAAAAGTTGGCTTAAAACTCAGCATTCAGAAAACTAAGATCATGGCATCTGGTCCCATCACTTCTTGGCAAATAGGTGGGGAAACAATGGAAACAGTGACAGACTTTGTTTTCTGGGGCTCCAAAATCACTGCAGATGGTGACTGCAGCTATGAAATTAAAAGATGCTTGCTCCTTGAAAGAAAAGTTATGACCAACCTAGACAGCATATGAAAGGCAGGCACATTACTTTGTCAACAAAGGTCTGTCTAGTTAAAGCTATGGTTTTTCCAGTGGTCATGTATAGATGTGAGAGCTGGACTATAAAGAAAGATGAGCACCAAAGAATTGATGCTTTTGACTGTGGAGTTGGAGAAGACTCTTGAGAGTCCCTTGGACTGCAAGGAGATCCAACCAGTCCATCCTAAAGGAGATCAGTCCTGGGTTATCATTGAAAGTACTGATGCTGAAGCTGAAACCCAATACTTTGGCCACCTGATGGGAAGAACTGGCTCACTGGAAAAGACCCTGATACTGGGGAAGATAGAAGAGGGGAGGAGAAGGAGATGACAAAAGTTGAGATGGTTGGATGGCATCACCGACTTGATGGATATGAGTTTGAGTAAGCTACAGGAGTTGGTGATGGACAGGGAAGCCTGGCATGCTGCAGTCCATGAGTTAGCAAAGAATCAGACACAACTGAGAGACTGAATTGAACTGAGCTGAACTGAATCAGAATCTGCTAATACAGTGGGCTGAGACTAATGATGAAATGTTCAGGCTTAGGTAGCAGTGAAGGTCAAGAGGTAAGCTAGGCTGCTGATGAGCTAGATCCAGCCATCTCTCCCATCATCAGAACTCAGGCTCTCTCTCGTCAGTTCCCCCTCTCACCACTGTCAGCCTCTGGGTTGTTTTTCTCCACCAAGATCTCTCCGCATGGTGGCCTAGCAGGACATTACAAGAGGAAATGTTCTATTTCCCTGCCAGAGGCAATCCCAGAGAAAAAGCGAGAAGCCCTAGTAGTGAAAGGCCGGGGGAGGACGCTTTAATGGCCTGGGCTGGGGAACATGCGCAGTGTTGAGGCCATTGCCATGGCTAAGGAGATGGAGTGCATTGATCGGCCAGCCAGAAGCACTTTCCAGCACAGCCTCAGGAGAGAAAGATTCCTTCCCAAAAGAAAGAGGGGTGGGAAGTATGGGAAGAGACCAAAACTGGCTGCCACAGTCCGTTACCCTGACTGAGGCTGAGGAAATGCAGGTTCAAGGTATAATTACAGAGTAGAATTAAATAACGGAAGAACTATAACCATTAGGGGGAAACCATACAACTTGGGGAAATCCATGGGATTTTCCAGGCAAGAGTACTGGAGTGGTGTGCCATTTCCTTCTCCAGAGGACCTTTCCAACCCAAGGATCGAAGCAGGGTCTTCTGCGTTGTATGCAGATGCTTTACCATCTGAGCCACTGAAGAATTGTACACAGGAAGCCAAGTCCTAACTGGAGGTGCCGGGGATTGAACCCGGGGACTCGTGCATGCTAAGCATGCGCTCTACCACTGAGCTACACCCCCTACTTTCCATTGTAGGGGGTCAATAAATTTTCTACAGATAATGGATTAAGGAATAAGAGTACATATGCACGCTATTTAGAGTTATGGTGGTATACCAGAAGAACTAAAAACGGAAATGTTTAAAAGAAGTTTGCTTCTAGAGAATGAGACCAGGGCTGGGGAGCAGTGAGCCTGGCAACTGTTTCCTTTCATCATAAACTCTTCTGTCCTGTTTGACTTGTTCCTGTTTGTATGCGTTATCTTGATAACAAGATAATATTGTGATCATGAAGAATCTTTAAATACTTGTATGAATGCCCTAAGCTTTGAAAAGGAGTGTTGACCAATATCTAGCATTGTGACTCCATTAGAGATGAAACTTTAGGGTCAAATATAGATGAAGAAGATGGTTTAAAATCATCTTTATTCGCATTTAAGTTATGCATTTTAAGAAGTAAACTGCTTGGGTTTTTTATCTGCTAGGCTGAACCTCTAAGAGTTTGACCTAAGTTTCAATAAAAGATAGATGTCCCGAGGTTTAAAAAACAAACAAACTCATCAATGTGAACAACAGAAAAAGCAATTACAAATAGATGAAGGGATGAATGGATGGACCTCTTGTCAGCCCTCCTTCTATAGGATATACCTTAGTTTTCACAAGAAGACCTGCCCCTCTGCCCTTTATCTGTTTAACAGACATATGGCTCATCTGTGTCTGGTGTCTGTCCAGAACACTGACCACAACATGTTTACCCCTCTGCTCCTGCCAACTCTGGCCCTGATGGATGAATGGAAGCTGCTGAGAGCAGCTAGCCAGCATCCCATTCACCTTTGCTTTCTCAGGGCCTGACATGATTCTTAGACTCTTGGCATAGATATCCATTTCCAGCTGCCCAGAATCCAGGCCTGGCTTATTCACACCAGAATTTTCTATTGACTTAGAGATTAAAGCCCCCCAGGAGTCCAAGTTTGAGAAGGTCCCTGAGGTCATCAGAATTCCTTTTTTTTTTCCATCGGTCCCAGACTTTCCAGGCCATCTGAATCACCTGAACTGACAGGGACCTCATTCCTCGCTAGAAGCTGCTCCTTCTCCAGCCAAGTCAGTGGTCATTGGCCATCCCCTATGAGCCCAGGCAGCATCAGGACCACGATGTGGGAGCCGCTGTGGCAGAGGCCAGTCTGCACTGCTAGCTGACCCTGAAGCAGCCAGGCCGTGGCCCTAAGGCTGCTGATGCTTTGCAACCCCGGCCTGACGCTGACCTCCAGCTCTTCTCCAAGTCCCAGCTCACCTACATAGGGTCACAGACCAGACATTCAGAGAGGAGTTCCCCACTCTCCTCCAGTCTTCAGGTCATTTACTCACACCAAGGCTGGGAGATGTAAGTCGGGAGCCATAAATAACCCTAGTTGACCCCACTTCTGTGCTCTCCAGTCACTATCCCAGAGCAAGCCCATGGCTCTCGCCACCCCCCGCTCTCTCCCTCTGTCCTGCTCTGGAGCTCCTCTCCTCTGGCTCTTCCTCCACGGCTCACTCCAGGTCCTTTTACTATACTCTTGGGAGCCCTATTCCAAAGCAAACAAACCCTCCAAGCAGCGCTCCCTCCCCCTCAAGGCTCTGTGAGGACACACACCCTTTGCCTTCAGTCAGAGCTTCTCATTCTCCACATCTAACTGGGTAAAGGGTGAAGCAGGGGCGGGAAGGCTTTTTCTCTTCCCTTGCCCCTCTGTGGCATCATCTGCTCTCCAAGGACCGAGAGAGCCGCTCCCCAGCTCCCACTTCAGAGTCCCCTGCGTTCTCTGCCTCCCACTCCCGTCAGCGTTCTCCACCTGAGGATCCACAGCGCCTCTGGGGACGCCCTCTCCCGTGCTCTGCTTGGAAGCTCCCAGACCTCCCTGGCTTCATGCCAGTCTCCAAACCCAGCAGCCACTTTTCTTTGTCCCAGCTGCAGTCCCTTTTCTTGGGGGACCCTCTGTAGGGAGCCTCAATCAAATAGCAGAATTAGCATCTGGATTATTTAGAGTCGTGGCAGGAAATGGAATTCATCCCAGATGGTTCAGTTAATGAGACTTTAATGACAATATTCCACTCGGAAGTGTGAGCAGGGTGCAGAGAACAGACAAGGGATGTTGTGGAGAAGGAAGACAGTAACTCTCAGATGCTGTTACCACCCACAGGGCTAAACAGGCCAAGAAGAAATGGTGTCACCATTAGAAAAAGCTGGAGACATCAACAAGGGGCTGTCGACAGAAATGGAATCTTGACAGCATGACGTTGTCTGTGAGTATAGAGAGGGTACCCCGACCCCTCCCTTCTTAACATTTGACCCTCCAGTCAGAGCCTCCGACTGGCTGAATCCAATCTGTGGAATCAGGAACCCCTGGAGAGGCAGCCGGAAGGGGTCAGGTTCCCAGGGCAAACTAGCCAGAGAATCACAGCAGAAGGGGGGCCGGGGGTATGCGTGGGCAAGTGGGCAGCACAGAGTCTGGGGCTGTCTGAATTTTCTCTGGAGCCCAACTCTTACAGTTTGAAGCTGAGGAAATCAAGGCTAGGAGAGGTTGGAGATTTACCTCGGTCCCATAGGGAGTTTGTGGCCAGGCTGAGCCCTGACCTCAGGTCACCACGTCCCTCGCTCTCTGTCACACGACAAAGTCCGTGACTCCAACACTGGCTGCTATGTAGCCTCTTGAAGTGTTTATGCACTAAAGATAATTTAAAGCCATTTTAATCAGGTACATTGCTTTAAATCCCTTCCCCAACAGGAAATATGTAGGCTCGCTGGCAGGAGGCTTGGCAGCTGGTCTTGAACTTTCTTGACCTTCCCGTGCCCAAGCTGAGGTCTTCTGTCCAGCCCTGTCACCTGAACCCAAGCTGAATGGCTGAGGCTGGAATTCGGTGATAATAGCCCCTTCCAGGTATGACTCTATAGCCATCAGCGGGATGAATATTCAGATAGGATTGGAGGAAAAATCTAATTGAATTCAAAACATAATAAATTGAAGCCAACTCATTTGATTCATGGCAGTGTCTTCTGGCATCTTTTAATTTTGCGTCACATTCATTTGGAGCCAATCAAATTAGGGTGCTCGTTAGCGGCTGAGGTGGGCAGTGAGGCTGGAGCCCTGCTCTGGTGGTAATGAGGTCAGTGCGGCAGGATAATTCAGAGGGCAGTTGGAGCGGGGCAGACAGTGAGAGCTCAACAATCACTGCCTCATTATCAGGAAAATGGACTCGGGGAGGGGTGAGTGTGGACCCCGAACCTGCTGCTTGCTCACAGGCTGGCCTTGGCCTTCCCTTGTTGCAGCTTTGGTGTTCTGTCGGGATAGGAGTAGGGATGGGTGAGTATGAAATGAAATCATATGTAACAAGCCTCTCCTCCTCCAGTTCCTCAGAGTCCATCTCTGCTCTCTGTCCCCACCACACCACCCAGCCGCAGTGGTGGTGCTCCTTGGGGCCCACTTCTCACCCACAGGCCTCTGGTTCAGCCGACAACCTGGAGTCCGCCCTCCCTCTCCAGGAGAACTCTGCCAAGTGTTTTGTGGTGATCTTATTCTTTTAAAAAGACACACTACTCAGAGCAAACTTAGAGGCTTGCCTCCTCAGAAAGCCCAGAGCCAGGACTTCGTGCAGCTGGGCCCAGGAGTTCAAATAAGGTCCTTGACTTTCCCCAGTCACCTCTAGATGCTACAGGCCTCCACTTGGCTTTGGCTTCAGACACATTCTCTCCATGATACAGCAGGGGGATGTGCAGAAGACACCTCCCACCCAACCTTCACAGTACACATAGGTGGAGAAAGTACGCCTCCACCAGCATCCATCCTCGGGTCCTGAAAAAGGGGCTCTGGTTGGCCCTGCTGGGTCACATGCCAGCCCCTGAGCTAATAAGCATGTCGAATGCTATGAGATGCTCTAATTGTCCAGCATGTGTCATCTGACCCTCCCTGTGGCTCAGAAGAGGAATCCTCTATTATCACCCTCACAGAATCATAGAACATTGTAAGAAGGAGTCTTTCTTAAAGCTGGATACCATAGAGGTAAAACTCTACCAGAAGTCCCTGCAATGCCATGTAAAGAGCCACATAACCAGCATCTAGGTGACAGAGAGAAATGTGCCTCTGGAATTTACAAGGTCCCCTTTTGCAGCCCCTGCCCCAGATGCTCAGATTTCACTCCAGCCCTCTGCCCTCTCCCCCTCCTCCCAGGTCTCCGAGGCCCGCTGCCCACCCAGGCCTCCCTTGTTTCCTACGGAAGACCAGACCTAGAAGCTTTCTCCAGTAATATAAAAAATAGCCAATGGGAATTTGTTGTATGTTTCAGGAAACTCAAACAGGGGCTCTGTATCAACCTAGAGGGGTGGATGGGGAGGGAGATGGGAGGGAGGTTCAAAAGGAGGGGATATATGTATACCTATATATGTATACTGATTCCTATTGAGGCTTGGCAGAAAGCCACAAAATTCTGTAAAGCAAATATAGACCCAGGGGGATGGTACGGGGGAGGGAGGTGGGACAGGGTTCAGGATTGGGAACACGTATACACCTGTGGCGGATTCATGTTGATATATGGCAAAACCAATAAGTAAAAAATAATAATAATAATAAATAAATTTTTTTTAAACCCTTAGACCCTCTCTCTGTTTTCCCTCTGAAACCTGTACGCCCTGTTCTACCTTCAAATGGACTTATCTCCCAGCCCTCCCCCACTCCTACCCCTCCCTTGAGTTCTGGGAAGAGAAGAAAACCTTAGGAGGACTGGATCCATCCACAACTTCTATGGAAAATCAAGGGAACACCTCTGGCACTGATCAGAAGCTGCACGGATTCCTAAAGCACATGGCGGGCTTGTCATAAGAGCATGGGGAGCTTTTGGTGAGAGGCACAAAAGGGATCACAGTTCTTTCCCTCCTTGCCTCTCAGTAGCATGCAGAGTCAACGACTGAGGCTCTGCCTCTATAAGAGGAGGCCTCGGGACTGGAAGGCCAGTTTGTGCCAGACTCTGGCCTAGTACAGGGAAGCATGGCAGAAGGAGGGTGCTTCTGCCCCATGTTGTGGAAGAGCAGAGCAGTCCCTCTGTTTAAGGTTAACGCCCTGCTTTGCTGATGTTACGTCTTTTGTCCTGGTATAATTATTCATAAAATTCTGTAGTGGGTTGGATTATGCCCTGCCCACCCCTTGCAAAAGATGTGCTCACATCCTAACCTGCAAATGTGACCTTATTTGGAAAGAGTGTCTTTTTTTTTTTTTTGAAAAACAGTTGATTTACAAAGTTTCAGGTATATAGCAGAGTGATTACGCCATATATATATGTTATATATACATATATGTTATACATATCCTTTTTCAGATTCTTTTCCTTTATAGGTTATTACAGGATATTGAACATAGTTTCCTGTGCTATACAATAGGTCCTTGTTGTCTATTTATTTTAAATGTGCTACTGTGTACCTGTTAATCCCAAATTCTCAATTTGTTGCCTCCTCCCCCACTGCCTTGTGCTTTCTCCTTTGGCAACACTAAGTTTGACAGAGCCAGCCTCCAGCAAACGTCATGTCAGTGCTTTGGAGATAACAACTCATTCAGACAGACTCCAAGGCTCCCGACCAAGACAGAGAAAGGTCCATAGCAACAGCAGGACTCATTTGCCTGGGAGATAGCACTTGGAGGTCATCTGTCAAAATCCATGTACTTCTGGACTCTTAACCAGGCCTGGGTGTTTCGAGATAAGATGGGACATAAGCAGGAGCTTCAGTGACTAGATCAGCAAGTGTTCTGTGGGAGGAAAGTGGCTCTGCCGCTAAATGTCACCAGAATGCCTGTCCCCTTAGGACTTAGGTGTCCGCTCCTCTCACACGGGGCGTTGGAAGAGAAAGTCAATCAGCACAACCCTGCTCAAAGTGGTTTTGCAAGATGTATCAGAAGCTTAGAAGCGCGCACATCCTGTTTCCCTTTAATTTTGCTTTTAGGTAGCTCTCTTATAGGAATTCTTGGAGCCAAGTTTCTCTGACAGCACAGCAGAACCCAGGGGACCCTAAAGACCTCCATGGACACTCTTTTCCACCTAGGCATGAAGAGGTTTTTTTCTAATATCTTTTTTCTGATTATAAGTGCAATATCTGCTTATTGTAGAAAACTTGGGAAGTGTGAAAAAATAAAGAGGACAAACAAATAAATATCACTTCAATCCCACTATCACTCGTGTATTTCCTTCCAGGGTGTTGGCTTATTGTTTTCCTGTTTGTATAAGTGTATTTACAAATAGTGGAGCATATACTCTACAGTTTAACATCTTGATTTTAAAACATTTAGCAGATCATAAGCAATCCCAATACTATTAAAATAGCAGCCCAGTAGCCTGTCATATGGGCTTCTCAGGTGATACAGTGGTAAAGAATCCACCTGCCAATGCAGAAAATGCAAGAAACCAGGGTTCTATCCCTGGGTCCAGAAGATCCCCTGAAGGAAGAAATAGCAACCCACTCCAGTATACTTGCCTGGAAAATCCGATGGACTTAGGCACCTGGCGGGTTACATACGGTCCATGGGGTCGTAAAGAATCAGATAGGACTGAGTATCCACGCACACAGGCACACACGCGTGTACACACACACACACGCACCCAGAGTCTGTCGTACCATGCTATTTAGTTTTCTCTGATTATAGGACACTTGCTTGTCCCTGTATTTCACTATATAATATAGCACAGAGAAAGGCCTCTTTGTACTTAAATCTTAGCATCAAATACAGGTCTCCCTTATAATCACTGAGCTGCTCCACGTTGCCTCATGCACACCTGTAGTCCTGCCTTCTGTCTTTCAGAGCCTGACATGTACCTAGGCATCTGATGATGTTGACTGAATTACCCTCGTTCATTGATGACTGGCATATAACCTACCCCCTCACATTGTTAAGTGAGAGAGTGCCTGGATCTGACACATACTTGCTAAAGAACATGTTAACTTCCGGGAAGCTGAGGACAGTGACCACAGGAATGCTCAGAGCCCAGCAGGTAGACAGATGAAAGCAGGCGGATCCAGGCATGAGCTGCCCGGAGGAGGGGCAGCAGCCAGCTCCTCGTCTGGACCTCCATCCGTTAAGTATTTCAGAGCCAAATATCTGCCAACCCCTGTCTGCATACTTGCACAGGAACACAGAGTTTGTTCATGGTTTCTGCACTGATATATACAAATGTAGTTTCCTGTGTCAATAGTCCTGCCTGGGGAAAAGTGGAGGAAGTATGACTAGGTAATAAAGTACTGAGGTCAAAATAGAGAGCTTGTCTCCATCGGGCCATGGAACTTACAGGGGACAGTACCCTGCCTTGGTCTCTCCCTCTTGGTCTCTCTTAATCTATATTATATTGCCCTGCTTTCTTAAATACAAAAAAAATAATAATAATAGGCTACATTCCCTTAGGCCCCAGAGTTTAAAGGCTCCACAGGCAGAGCTGCTCTGCGTATGCTGTTGCTGGAGACGCTAAAGCTTCGATTAGCTGCACTGTAGGAAGAAGAGGCTGCTGACGCAACTGTTCCTGGTCTCGTTGCTGAAGCCCAGCTCACCTCTAAGCTCCCCAATTCATTTTCTGTTCTTCTCAGTGGCCCCAGCACGCCGTCCTTGCACGGGGCACTTCCTCAGGCCAGGTGTTGTGCTGGCAACTGAGGAGGTGAAGGCTCAGTTGTTTGCCGTGAAGAGCTATAGACACGAGGAAAGAGAGCAGCACCCTGTCTTTCTTCCCAGGTCTAAGACACCCTACGTGCCCAGCGGGGACATTGCAAAGCGCCCCGGATGTGCAGACAAAGAGACAAGGGAGCCAGGGGAAGATTTCAGAGAAGTTAAACCTAGAAAGCGCACAGGAAGTCAGCAGACATCAAGCTGGGCAAAAGGCGGTTTGTTTGAGGAACAGAAGATGAGTCTGGCAACTGGAGCAGGATGGGGGATGCAGATGGGGTTAGAACAGACGACAGGAGGGCCAGCTACAGGTGGCCTACAAATGGCCCAAAAATCACGTAAGAGCACTAGGACCGCATCATGCAGATGGTGTGTGTGTGTGTGTGTGTGTGTGTGTGTGTGTGTGTGTGAGTCACCCAGTCGACTCTTTGGGACTTCATGGTCTACAACCTACCAGGTTCCTCTGTCCATGGAATTCTCCAGGCAAGAAAACTTAAGTGGGTAGCCATTCCCTTCTCCAGGGGATCTTCCCAACCCAGGGATCGAACTCAGGTCTCCTGCATTGCAGGCGGACTCTTTACCATTTGATCTATCAGGGAAGCCCCTTGTAGACGGTAGGAACAGCCAAATGGGAGGCTCAAGGTCAAATCTATGCCTGGAGCAGAAAAGGAATCACAGGACAGCAAGACTGGAAGCAGAAAAAAGAATGAGGATATTCTTGCAACAGTCCAAAGGGACAGGAGTGAATCAGACGCTGTGAATTAGGCAATCAAATGGTTACTGATAGCAGTAACTATGGTGAAAAATCCAGTGAGAACCCAAGGGAAGGCTCCCGTGTTGCTTGGGACTCGCACTTCAGGTGTGTGTGGGATGCCCATGTGGCAGCGTCCAGCAGCAAGGAGATAAACTTTGAGCTGGTGTCCACTCGGGAAAGATCAGCTTCTAAGTGACAGCTGAAGCCGCAGGAGCGGGGTAAAGTTGCTCATGGGAAGTGTGAGGGGTGGGACACAAACATCAGAGCAGAAAAGCCTGGCACGTGAGCAACAGAGGAGCTGGGAAGGAGCAGCCAGTATTGAAAGAACCAAACTGGAGTCATGTCATGGAAGCCCACAGAGGAGGGGAATTCGGGGACAAGAATGTCAAAATGAAATTCTGCAACGATCAGGCAAGGTACAGACCCAAACCTCATGGCAATGAGCATGCCATCTGTGACTTTATAGACAGCAACGTCAGCAGTGGGGGGTATCAAAACACCCTCAACTGAGAAGCAAAGAGAAGGAGAAAAGGTGATGGCTTTCTGAAAGAGAAGGCTCAAAAGAGGGGCTGGCAAAGCCATGGGATGTGTTTTTTCAAGGTGGAGTTTCACTAAGTTTGTAGGTTGTGATGCCGGACCCCGTAGAGGTAAAGAGCTATGAGTTTGTTATAAGGTGACTTTGACAATGCCAAACTGGGAGAGCAGAAAATTGTGATGTCATTAATTCTGGTATGAACATTCCCAAAAGGAGTCACCTTCCACAGGCTCAGATAGGCTTCTTAAAGTGGCAGAAGTGGTAAAGAATCCGCCTGCCAGCACAGGAGAGGCAAGACATGGGGGTTGGATCCCTGGGTCAGGAAAATACCCTTGAGTAGGAAATGGCACCCCACTCCAGTACTCTTGCCTGGAAAACCCCATGGACAGAGAAGCGGGGAGGGTTACAGTCCACGGGGTCGCAAAGACTCAGACACGACTGAGCGCCCAAGCACAGGCTAAGATACTTTGACATTCCCTGGTTCTGAGCTGCAGGCTAGTGTAGGCAAGGCAAAAGGGAGGAAGAGGCTCAGGGCCCCATGGAGAAGCCGCCTGTTGAGACTCAAATGCTGACATCCTGAGTAGAGCAGTGTCGGGAATGCAGTGCTGGACACAGGCCCGAGTTCTGAAGCTGCGTGGCAAGCTGGCAACTGTATGCTGTGAGCCTCTGACCCCGCTCATCTCACATTTTTTCTCAACATTTTTGACATTTATGGTGTGTAATCTAGCACCATAAATGTGTCCTGTTGGCGCACAGTTATAATTCAGACTGATGAGGCTGTTGGCTGTCTTTAAATAGCCAATTACACTGCTCTGACATGGCTAAGGTTAACTAAACGACTAAATTAACTAACCCAGCCACAGAATCAAGCTCTGGCCTGAGTATGCCAGGCCAGAAAAATCAGCACCCTCGTGAAAATTAGACTATGAATTTAACAAGAGTCAAGCGACTCCCGCCATGTACCAGGGATTCTTCTCACTGGTCCTGATAACTGGCTCTGCCAGCAAGGGCCTCTGCTCCATTCCCCTTCTTTTTAATTGAAGTATAGCTGATTTACAATGTTGTATTAGTTTTAAGTGTATAGCAAAGTAAGATTTATATATATATTTAAAATATTGATATATATTATTAGGTTGAAGTGAAGTGAAAGTCACTCAGTCATATCTGACTCTGTGATTCTCCGGGCCAGAATACTGGAGTGGGTAGCCTTTCCCTTCTCCAAGGGATCTTCCCAATCCAGGGATGGAACCCAGGTCTCCTGCATGGAGGGCAGATTCTTTATCAGCTGAGCCACAAGGGAAGCCCAAGAAAACTGCAGTGGGTAGCCTCTCCCTCCTCCAGCAGATCTTCCCAACCCAGGAATCGAACGAGGATCTCCCACACTTCAGGTGGATTCTTTACCAACTGAGCTATCAGGGAAGCCCGATTATTATTATTATTAGGTCAGTGCAACCTAATTGCGGTTTTGGACAGTGAATTATTATATTAATGTGTATATATTTATATATATTCTTCTTCAGATTCTTTTCCATTATGGATTATTGCAAGATAGTGAATATAGTTCCCTGTACTATACAGTAGGTCCTTGATAATTATTATATATATGTATTAGTGTGTATCTGTTAATCCAGCTCATAATTTATCCTTTCCACCCCTTCCCCTTTGGTAACCATGTTTGTTTTCTATTTCTGTGAGTCTATTTCTGTTGTGCAAGTAAATTCGTTTGTGCTGTTGTTTGGATTACACATACAGTCTGCATCATGATATCCGCCTTTGTCTGGCTCACTTCACTTAGGCCCATCCGTGTCACTACCAATGGCTCACTCCATTCTTTTGATGGCTGAGCAGTGTTCCACTGTATACACGAGCTACACCTTCTTTGTCCACTCATCTTTCAGTCGATATATCATTTGCTTCCATGTCTCGGCTATTATAAACAGCGCTGCTTTGAGAATTGAGGTCCATGTATCTTTTTTAGTTAGAGTTTTCATCTTCCCCAGATACATGCCCAGGGATGGGATTACTGTATCATACGGCCATTCTCATTTTAGTTTTTAAGGAGCCTCCATACTCTTCTCCATAGTGACTATACCTCTACTTCATTCGGTGGGAAGATGCTGCTGCTGCTGCTGCTAAGCCGCTTCAGTCGTGTCCGACTCTGTGCGACCCCATAGACGGCAGCCCACCAGGCTCCCCCATCCCTGGGATTCTCCAGGCAAGAACACTGGAGTGGATTGCCATTTCCTTCTCCAATGCATGAAAGTGAAAGTGAAGGCGCTCAGTCGTGTCCCACTCTTGGCGACCCCATGGACTGCAGCCTACCAGGCTCCTCTGCTGTGGGATTTTCCAGGCAAGAGTACTGGAGTGGGTGCCATTGCCTTCTCCAATGGGAAGATGGGAGGGCTATAAAATAAAATTACTCTGCTTCCTACAAGGATAAAGAAATCATGGGCTCTCCTAAAAGAGCACAGAATCCTGAACATATTCTAATCCAATGCCCACCTCCATTTGACTAATACAGAAATAAGGCTGAGTTAACAATTTTCAAAACTTTCTCAATGAGCGAGTGACACGGAATCCACTGAACAATGCAAAGGCGGCTACCGCGACATGACAAGGCTTCTAGGACATTCGGTCACCCCTTCTGGACAACAAACCAGACCCTGGTGGGCTCGGATTTAACTAAACACAGAGCCCTCTTAACTTCTGGGCTGGAGGGTGCGCCCACGTAATGTCCAGGGAAAGAGGCCTGGACAGTGGAGGGGAGGCTGAAGAGGAGGTGGGTGGGCACAGCAGTAAATGCCCCGTTATCAAGGTGCCCTGCACATCCCCATCATCCTTCAAGCGCCCTCATTCATCAGGACTCTGCTTGTGACTGAGAGGGGCCTCCCTTTAACCAGCTGAATCAAAAGGCTGTGGACATGGCATGAGGGCCCCAAGCTCCTGAGCAAAAAAGGAAAAAGTACCTGGCGGTCTACACGCTGCCTACTGGAGCAGGGGTCAGTGAAGTAAACCATAGAGATAAGCTCTAGGACAACATGTGGGCCTGTTCCAGGGCAGAGCACGGGGATCCAGCTGGGCTGCTGTTGGACTCCAGCAGAGGGACCCCAGCCTTGGGCTTTCATGATTAGAGAAGCACCAACAGCTCTCCCGGCTTGGCAGAACTCTGGTCGTCTGCCCTACTCTTCCAGCTTAGCATTCAGAGCTGGGGACAGCCCAGGGTTGGGGTTCCAGCCTATGACATGGCAGTGATCTGCTAAGATTGAATGTCTTCAGCATTCAAATGGAGCCAGCTTCTTGGAGCCCTGCAGGAGACCAGCGTCTCTGAAGCCAGCCTACCGAGAATCGCTAACCTAGGAATCAGCTGAATACATTAGTTCTCATTCCCCAGTTCTTTCTTCCTGTCAAAGGCAGCCTTCCTAATCTTAAACTTAACCACAGCACCCTCTGCTAAGGCCACTTAGTGTCTTCCCTTGCCAGCATGATGGAGCCAAACTGCTCAGCCTGGGACGCGAGGCTTCCTACACCAGATCTCACCCTTCCGTCCAGGCCTACCCTCAGCACCCCCATCTCCAAAAGCACTGGATCTGCACCTCTGTGGCTCCAGTGGCGCGGGCCTTTCCCCTCCCGCTGGCCCGTAAACTCGCAGACGCATCACCCCAGAGCCCTCGTGGAGAACGCCTGGCTCCTCCTCCTGAACTCCACGATCACTTTTGTCATTACACTAGGTAGTTGTTTTCATACCTGCCCAACCTGGAGGGCCCTCAGTCATGCCATCTGCAGAGAAGGTGTCAGTGAACCGGGATGAAGGTCAGCAGCTGCGTCCACCCCAGAGCTCAAGTTCCAGGCCCTTCTGCCCTGCCCATAGCCATAGATTCCAGATCTCACAGATGCTGAAACACTCTCGTCTTATATAAATCAAGTGATCTGTAACTGTTTCAAAGCTAAATACTGGATGAAAGGAGACACCTGCCGTCTCCTCTGAAGAGTTAAACATTCTGATGAGAACCTCAGTACCCCCTCCACGTCGATGTGACTGAGGCCCCACTGCCAGTTGGCAGCGCACTGACAGTGCCCCGGGGCTCAGGAAGAAGGTGATGCTCACACCTGCCCAGATACTGCACACGCCTCCCACTTGCTTCAGGCACGGGGGCCTTTAAAAGGAGGCCTCCCTTTAAGAAATCCTTTGTAGATCCACCCGCACACCTTAAAGTCAGGGGCTGCAAGTGACATTTACAAGGTGGCAACAGGTTGCTGGCTGTCCCAAAGCACTCTACCCTTGAAGGAGATGATAGGACTATCGCAGTGAGTTGAAGTTCTTTGTTCTGAATACATACCCTATTTTCAGCGTGGTTTCCTTGGCAGTTGATTGAGCGACTAATTGAATGCCCATTAACAGCTTCACGAATGAAAGGAAATGTACTTTAAGGGAGCTCCATACTGGTACACAATTGCACCAACAACCTGTTTTCAAAATCTGACAAGAATCAGTTTCAAATAAAGGGTGGCATTTAAACAACTAGAAACCTCAAGGGCCATGCTTACACAGCCCCGTTCATAAGCGCCCTCCTGTTTGATGGTTCGTTGGCAAGTTCACCCTGAAGAAGCCTTCTCAGCTGCCCGAAGTAGGAAGTTCCTGGCTGTTCTCAGCTAAGCAGGCATCTGAGTATGCTCTGCAAATCCTTTCCCAGTGTATTCTCAGGACCCAGAAGCCCCAATCTTGTCTATGTCCATATATCTGCAGCCATTGTGAGATGTATCAGAACCTTAAAGAGACACTCTGGGGAAGTTTTATCACCAGGCCAGGCCAGGCCAAGGAACTTGTCACTAAAGGATGTCTATCCAAGCTAGCACGACCCACTTTAAGACAGAAATGACAGCCGTGCCCACTCCTCCATCACCAGACCATCTCTCAACAGGGTATAGGACGCAAAATTTCTTCTCTGAAGAACTTGCAGGTCTTTTCAGGATTTTCTCAGGCATTACTGTATCCCTACAAAGCAGTAAGTCACAGCAACAACTCCCATCTTCTAGTCAAGAAGCTTGGCCTTGAAGCAGTCCTTGATTCTCTAAAGAAGAAAGACCACAGAAAAGAGATGAAGGGCAACCTGGTATCATCTCTGAGAAAGCAGCATCTCCGCCCTGTCCAGCAGAGCCCCCTGCTGAGTGCCACCCCACCCCGTATCCCAGGATCCCACCTTGTTTGCTGACCTCGCTGTCCCGTCGCCAGATTCAGCTCTGGGAACCTGGAATTCCTTTGGCCCACATCCAGCTCCAGGTCAGCCCACATCCCATCTAGTCACATCTCACCCCACCCCTCAGCATGACTTGGTCAGGCCTTGGCCAAAGCTCTCTCTAGGGCTCCAGACTCAAGCATCTGACTATCCATCTGCACACCCAAGATGGCCTCAAACACAGAATGCACACAGATAAACCAAAAAACCAAAAACCCTCTCCATCACACTAAACGGACCAGACATATATCCACTTTCCCAAATCTGGAACCTGAGACTCTTCCTTCTCTCTTCCACATCCAAGGCATCTTATCTGACACCCAAAAATCTTTCCAATTCATTCTCTCCTCTTCAAAACTACTCCTGCTTTGGGGGACTACCTCTGTCCCCTGATACAATAATCCTGCTTATCCATGTGATTAATAGGGTTGACCCCACCATTCTGATCTAACAGTGGTCAAGGGACACAGGCCTGGGTACAAAAAGTATTCCAGCTACTTGGTCACAGTCATTGGTTAAGGACTGAGCTATTAGAATCCTCCCCAGAGGACTTCCCTGGTGATTCAGTGGTTAAGATTCTGCACTTTCAGTGCAGTGGGCCTGCGTTCAATCCCTGGTCAGAGAACTACATGTCATGTGGTATAGAGAATGCAGTGAAGAATCTTAAAAGCAAACAAACACGTCCTCTCCAGAGTTCTGATAGAGAAAAAGACATGTTCCTTCCCTGGCAGCCCAGTTGTTAGGGCTCAGCACTTTCATTCAAGGTGGCAGATGCAAAGAAAGAGAAAAATGATGGAGAAAGATGTGAACCCTGGAATTCTTGCTGCTCAGGGCTAATTTGCCTACTGCAAAGGAGTGTGTGCAGGCTGCCAGGGTCCCTTCTCTGCAGCTGGATGTGCCAGTGATACAGAGTAATCCCACTGTCTGCTACCATAGAACTCTTTACTGTATACAAAGCCCATCCACAAATACTGTCTGCCAAAAATGTTAGGAGTCGACCAAGGTCCAGAACTCGGACTCCACATGCTTTTCACTTGCGTCTTCACAGTCTCACTGGTGGAGATAAAACCCCTGGGTTTCCAGGAAGGACACACATTGCTGAGTTACCAGGATGAACTCTGCCTACAATAATCAGACCATCTCCAGCTCTGGCATCTGCTCAGGCTGAAAGACATACTGTACATGACCTGTAGAATCCAGACTCAGAATTCTTCCAGGAACAATAGCTGAACCATATGAAGGCCAGGCTTCACAAGGCAATTGGATACATCTGAACACCAGGCTTCACAAGGCAACTGGATACAGAAATAGGCCCTTGCTACCCTATCTAGGCCCCGCAAAGCCAGTAATGACAGAAGGCCACCCCCAGGTTGAAATGTGCCCACTTAGCTAGGTGAAAGAGCCTGGCAATGAACACAGCAAGAAGCCCTAGACCTGGCTAGATTGGCTTGGACCTGCCACTGAGCCTCAGAGACCCTTTGGAGACTTCCGTGTGCACTGTGGATAGAGGCAGATGCTCAGACTCTTCCACGGGTTCACTCTGCTGGCAAGTCAGCACCAGGGCCTTGATCTCCTTCTTGAAGTTGGTGTTGAGAAAGCCATAGATGAAAGGGTTGACACAGGTGGAGGCCATGGCAAGCAGGTGGCACACCAAAAAGATGAGGTTGCCGTGACAAATGGGGATGGCCTCGTGGTACCAGTCTTCCAGGCTATTGAACACATGGAGGGGCAGCCAGAGCACAGC
This sequence comes from Procapra przewalskii, assembly GCA_006410515.1. Classification (NCBI taxonomy): domain Eukaryota; kingdom Metazoa; phylum Chordata; class Mammalia; order Artiodactyla; family Bovidae; genus Procapra; species Procapra przewalskii. The sequence goes on along the minus strand of SJYF01000205.1, from coordinate 1,541,853 downwards.
AAAGGCAGCCACCATCGCCACAAGGACCCCATTGATCCGCTTCACCTGCCAAGCCCGCGAGCCGTAGGTGCCCTTGCGGAATGCCCGCCCCTGAGTCCTCAGGCGCTGGTAGATGCGGACGTAGCAGACCAGGATGAAGGCCAGTGGGAGGCAGTACTGAAAGAGCAGCAGGAAGGTGGTGTAGATGAGGCGGTGGCGGTCCAGTGGCCACGACTCAGTACACACCACTTTATCTGCCAGAAACTCCACAGCCTTGGAGTGGTTCTTGTGAAAGGCATTCTCTAGGATGCTGTTGGCCAGGAATGGCAGGGAGAGGAAGCAAGCGATGAGCCAGATGGCCACGATCCCCAGGTAGGCCTGCGTGACACTGGGTTTCCAGCCTGTTGGATTGATGATGAGCTGGTGCCTCTCCAGAGCCACAAGGACAAGTGAGAGGATGGAGACTGTCACTGACATACACTGGATAAAGGTGGATATCTTGCAAAGGGCCTCGCCAAAGACCCAGTAGTCCATGATGGTGTAGATAGCTGTGAGTGGCTGGCAGATGAGGCACATGAGGAAGTCGGAGAAGGCCAGGTTGGCAATGAGCAGGTTGGTCACGTTGGCCTTCTCCTTCTGCCTAATAGTCACACAGATCAGGCAGAGGTTGCCCAGGACGCCCACAACGGTCTCGATGCTGTAGGAGGTGACGACGAAGACCATGGGGTCTACGGAACCCTGGCAGTGGTCCGAGAAGTTGTATGGAGTGTACAGTGAAGCTGACTTGCTCCTGTTTTGACCCTGTGGGGATCCTAGGAACAGCAAGGCCAAGAAGTGAGAAGTGTTCATGGTGGACAGGAGAAGATTTCAGGAGATTCAAGGATGATGCCTGCAAAGCAAAGACAAATGGCACTTAGGGATACCACCCCCTGGGTGGGATCCAGGGGAGAGTGGGGGCTAGGTAGAGAGCTTCATGGCTGCTGAGACCTGGAGAACCTGAGATTCAGAGACGTAAAGCAACTTGCCAATAGTTAATTAGCCCACACAGCTAATAAGTAATGGGGCACAGATACAAACCCAGGTCTGTCTGATATCAGAACCTGTTCCATAGACTCCCTCTGACCTCAGGGTTCGAGGCTGTTTTGATGATAAAGAAATTGAAATTTTGTATGCAGAGTTTGGGGACAGAATTATTTAGGGAGCACGGGTAGAAATCCCCTTATCACACTGTATGCAAACAGAAATAGCAACACATTCTTCCATGTGCTCAGGACCTTCCATGGCACCCTATGCCCTTTAAAAAAAATATTTATTAACTTCGCTGTGCTGGGTCATAGTTGCAGCACAAGGGATCTTTGATATTCGCTGTGGCATGTGAACTCTTAGCTGAGGCATGTGGGATCCAGTTCACTGACCAGGGATCAAATTCAAGCCTCCTGTATTGAAAGCATGGAGTCTTAGCCATCTGACCCCCAGGGACGTCCCCACATCCCCTTTAGGACAGATCCGGAACCTCAAGGCTTGACATGAAGTGTGCCTTCCTGCTCTCGGCCCCCACCTACTCTGCCAGCCTTGTTTCTCAGTGACATATGGCAATACTGAAGACTGCCAGGTATGCCGAAGACTGGGTCATCAGTTCACCAGCTCGCTCCTCCTGACCCAGAACATACACATCAGGCCGAGGTCAAGGGCTGCCCACTAACTCCCTATGGGTCCCCTCCATGCCTATGCCTAAGCCACAGCTTGTGGCTCCCAGAAACTGGCCTGGTCCACACCTCCATGTCAGCCTGGCCCTTTTCCTCTGGTGCCTCAACACAGAGGACTCTCTGCCAAGATCTAATTGGAATTTGGACCCCAGAACCTCCAGGTGGTAATGCCAACAGCAGATGTTTCGATGTGGTGAGCCGTCGCATCACCACACACATCAGAGTTCCCTTCTCGTGACTTCTCTAGTCATCGCGAATCCCATAAGCAGCTCTCAGCCTTAAGGAGACCAGAATCACTCCAGGAGCAGATCGGAAGCACAGATTCCAGAGTCCCTCACCAGGAAATGCAGTTGAGTGAGTCCAGGATGGGGCCAAGGAATGTGTACTTTAACAAGTGAACCATATGATTCTGATCACATGGTCCTTGGACCCCATTTCAGTAAGTACTGTTTAGAAAAGGCCCTATTTCATATATTCTTTAGGGCCTTTATAATGATTGTGTCTATCTATGAACTGTTCACATATAAATGTTCTTCATGATCAAGTGCTAAGTTAGAGGCAGTTTTTACAGGGTATAACCAAAATTAACCAAAGGTCAATAAAATCTATAATATCTGTTAGCTATCATAAATGTCACTTACTATAAACTTAATTTGACTTAGAAAGATGAATCACATTTGGCCATGGAAAGATTGTCATGAATTCAAGGACAGTTTATAGTTTAGTTCTTTCAGTTACCCAATCCCAGAGACAAGAGAATTTTTCTTCTGTTTTTTCTTAAACTTCTTCTTTTTTTTAATATTTATTCATTTGGCTGTGCTAGGTCTTGGTTGTGGTACATGGGATCCTGGATCTTCATTGCAGCTGTGGGATCTAGAATGGGGTCACTGAAGGCAGCAGTGAAGATCCGCTTGGTTTGCAGCTCCTTTCTCGAAGAATCACTAAAGAGTAACACAGGGGATGGTCACCAGTGAGCCAGGAAACTCCACACCAGTCCCTGCTGACTAGACCATATGGATGCCTGGACCTAAAGCAACCCTTCTGCACAACCAGGACTGGGGCAGAGGAGGGAAGTGCTAGGGCTGGGGAAGCAACAGCATGGGAAGGAGATCTTTGGGGGACCAAGAAAGGAGCAGAATTACCAGATAGCCCTTGCATCTTTTCTCCAGAGCTGCAGACACTGGAAGGAAACTACTCCATAAGAGCCCACCCTAGAAAGGCCCTCTGTGCACAGGAACCGAGGATTTCCAGAAGCAGACTCCAGGGGCGAGGCAGCAATATTCAAACCCTGAGCCCCAGGTCAGCACGAAAGTTAGATTCCTCCTGCAGAACGTGCACAGAGGCAGAAGGGAGAAGGCAGTGGCAGTGGGCATGCAGGGGCGATTCTGGTCTGAGTTTGGTCCTGCAGACACCTGGAAGACCCAAGTAGCCTCAAGGGCGGTATCTGGATGAGACCTGGGGAGAGAATGGGACAACTGAACCTGCCACGCCCAGAAGAGCAGAAAGGGGAATTTGGAAAGACAAGCAGGAGAGAGAAGGCAGGAACCAATCTTGGAAAGAGCCCAAAGAGCGGTGGGCGGTCTTGCCTTACTGTGGCGGGCACATGCTTTGCTGGGAGACAGGGCAGGAGGGACAGACATTAACCTTCACTCAGCTTTGGGCTCAAGACATCTTCCTGAGCATTAATCCAAACCCTAGCCATGGGAGAAAGCCTCTATTAGGCTGAACCATACGAAATCCCCGGTATCCAACTAGTTTCAGTCTGCAAAGACAGCAAAACCATATGGCTGGATTTTATACCAGCTCCATTTCAAAGAGGACACTGAGGCCCATTAGCTCAAAGGAAGCTGCCCGAGGTCCCCAGAGTCTGTGAGTGGCAAAGCTGAACTAGAGCCTTGGCTAGTCTGATTCTGAAGGCCTTGGCACCAGGCCATGCCAGACACGTTTTTTAAAAAGGAAGAAGGGGAGTCTGTGCTAAAGTAGGAGGTGAGCTGATGTGGGGCAGGAGAAACAGCAGAGGTGGAGTTGGAGACAGACATCCAAGGTCCCCAGCAAAGCCTGACCAGGTGAGCACCCCGCGGCGCCGAGGTATGGCTCAGCAAAGCGACAAGCTGCCCAGCTGGGGTGGCATTGCCCAGGGTCCCCTGGCCTTGGGCCCCAGCACATTGGCTCAGACCCCTCCACCTCTCCAGCCTCTCCAAGCCTATCCCAGCCTCTCCAGCCCCTCATCCTTCCCAAACAGACCCAGGCTTGGAGTTCCTAGCAGAATGACACTCTTAGACAGAGCTGTCTCCTTCCCAGTGCAGTTTGGAACCTCAGAGGCCCCTCCTGAGGGCGAACACAAGAGCACAAGCTTCCCCGGGCAAGATGTGGGCTTGCAGAGCTATCACCAAGCAAGTGGCCATCAAGGCTGTTTTTCACCTGGATCACCTTGAAGTAATCATACCCAGTAATCACCAGGGCTTCTGAGTTGTGACCACAGCGACCACTTCAAGACTTTCTGGGCGGTTTAGAATTCCCCCAAAGGACCGCACACCCAGACTGTCTCTCACGTCCCAATGCATTCCTGAGATGCCCAGAGAGGACCAGAAGGCCTCCGATCTTCCAGGTGCCCAGAGGGTGGTGATTCTGGGAGGGGTAGGGTGGACTATAATGCAAAATCAGTGGAATAGTGTCTCCAGGCTTAGTTCCCAAGCAGCTCTCATGATAAGGGGGGACCACCAGCAACCCCCAGGGGAGCCCTCGCAGCCGGCAGCCTGCCTTCGCAGCAGTCAGGTGAAAACTCACGGAAAAGACAAATAATATAATCTTCTCATGAGCTAAGAATGGGGACAAGGAAACAGCTCCTGTCTCCCAAAGCCCGCGGCGCCCACACTTGCCACGCACCGCTTACCTCCTTTGCCTGCAGCGCGCAGAGAACACCGAAGCTGTGGGAGCCCGAATCCGCTCCAGTGGCAGGGTTCCCCGCACCAGCCCAACTGCGGCGCTCCGAGCCTCGGGCTCTGCAAAGCCCACCGGGCGCCTGGCGGAGGCAGCGCGCGGCTTCCCGGGGGCCCCTCCGACCCCGGCCGCTTCCTCCCTCGGAACCCACGGAGCGCATCCACGGGCCCGTGCCGGCCTCACCTGCTCCGGCAACCCGGCGCTCTCCGCTTGCGGAGCGGAGCCGCCCTGCCAGTGCACCCGCACGCCCGGCTCCCTCCCGCGCCGCCGCCGCCGCCAGCCCCCGCCCAGTCTGCCGCCCCGCGCCGCCCACGAGGACGCTCCGGCCGCCGCGGGGGACCCGGGCGCCTGCCCCGGGGCCGCGCCCGCGAGCCTTCCCATCTGCCGGCAGCTGCAGCCAGACAAACCTGCCTTCTCCACGCCCACCCCCGCCCAGGCCAGCGGGCTGGAACTGTTGTTCCCTCCGAGCTTCAGTGCCCTCATCCATGAAACGGGCATAAGAAGACCTGCCTTTCATAAACTCATGCACAGACATGAACTGCAGGCCGCTGTGAGCCTGACTCTCCCGACAGACACAGAGCTGGACAAAACAGGTGTCCCGTCCTCGGGTCATACTGGAGTTCCAGCCCAGGGGGGAAGGCAGGCCAGGGGCAAGTAAATCAGTTATTGCAGAAATGAGATGCTGTGGGGAAATGGTCAGCTATAGACAGATGGTCCAGGGAGCGGGCACAGTAAAGACAGAGGCGCTGAGGCTGGAGGTATCTGGTCACTGGAGATCACGGGAGAGCAGTGTGGCTGGAGAACGTCGGGGCTTTCAGAGGGGCATTGGGGGAAGAGTCGGAGAGGCCCTCATAGATTCTGGAAAGGCCTCCAAAGTCGCTGCAACAAGAGTCAAGTGAGAAAGCTCTTCTCCAGTGGAGCCCAGGTGACTTAGGACTTGCCTGAAATGGCACAGTGTGTATTCCAAAGGCTGCTCCAGTTCTGAATATACTGCCTTATCATTTCCTCCAGGAGGCCACATGGTGCAATCACCTTATGTACCTGGAGGACCTCTTGAGAGTAGACTCTGCTTCTGGGACACTTCCTAAGTGTCAGACATGCACAGCTCTTCTATAAAACCTTCCATGGCTCCCGCTCACAGAAATCAAGTAAAGCAGTGGTTACCAGGGACCAGGGGTTTGCGGAAATGGGGAGGAGATACTGGTCAAAGGGTCCAAACTTCAGTTATAAGATTAACAAGTTCTGGGGATCTAATGTACAGAAGGGTGAGTATAGCTTATAATACTGTAGTATGTACTCAAAAGTTGCCAAGAAAGTAGATCTTAAATTCTCTTATCATAAAAAAAGAAATGGTAATTATGTGAAAGGGTGGAGATATTATCTAACACTTTGGTGGTAATTGTTTTGCCATATGTAAGTGTATCAGATCAACTCATTGTAAATCTTAAGTGTACATAATGTTATATGTCAATTATATCTCAATAAAGCTGGGGGAAAAACAAACTTCCATGGCTCCCCATGACCCACAGGACACGACCCAGATCTCCCAGCCACTCCCCCCACATACCAAGTAGCCCCAGAGGTACCATCCACAATGCAGGCTAGGGAAATGGTCCCAGAGTGGTGGGCGGTGGCCCCTTCTGAAATGAGAGCTGTCATTTACGTGGCAAGTGGGCTCTGCAGACAACACTCTATTGGATCATCAGAACAGCTCTGAGGGTGACCGTTTTTGTTTCTGTTTTACTAATGAAACCAAGTGAGACTCAAAGATTGAAGAACTTCCCCAAAGCCACTCAGCTTAGAAACTGAATGGTCAGATCCTGCCGGTCAAACACGCGAGCCTCTGCGGGCTGGTTGCCCAGGTTTGCACCTGCCATATGTCCTTTCAGGATCACTCTCCTCCCTGCCTGGACTCCCTGGGAAACTGCTGCTCCTCCTTCTCAGCCCAGCTCCAGTGTCCCCGTGCCATGATGTGTTCTGGCTGCAGAAGCAGGCGGCACAGCCCGTGTGTACGTTCATACAACACATTCCCGTGTCCAGGGCACGGCTCCTGCCTGTGCCCTCAGAGCCCATTATGGGTCCACACACACCGACAGCATGTGACAAAGGAAGGAAAGAATGCATTTAGCAGAACTTAATTATAATGACTCATTGGAAAAGACCCTGATGCTGGGACAGATTGAAGGCAGAAGGAGAAGGGGGTGACAGAGTGAGGTGGTTGGATGGCATCACTGATGCAAAGGACCCAGACTTGGGCAAACTCTGGGAGTTGGTGAGGGACAGGTTAAGCCTGGCGTGCTGCAGTCCACGGGGTCATGAAGAGTTGGACACAACTTGGCAACTGAACAACAACAATCATAATGACGGCTTCCAGGAGTCTAAAGTGAAGAGTCTTTCCTGTTCAGAAACCACTCACCTATAGACAAGTGTTCTCTGTGTAGGCGAGAACTCAGACACTGACATCTCCCCCTCATGGGGCAGCTATGTGGGGCCATGGATTGAGGTCTTACTGGTGAGCCTTTTAAACAACTTCCCAGAGCTCCTAGGCCTTAGCTCAAGCCCATGTAGAACAGAGAGCAGCTGATGGGGCAGTGAAAATAGTGACCAGATCCTGTGCCAGACAAAAGTACTTTCTCTTACGCCCACCTCATAAAGTGCGATCATCCCATATCACAGGCGAGAAAGCTGAGGTTGGGGGAACTGGAGTGTCTTGCCCCCTTCATCCAAATTGTAGATAGTGGGGTTGGGGTTTGAACCCAGAGTCCAAGCTCTGTCTCCAGGGTCCAAATACCCCTGAGAGGGGATAAGTAGACATTCTTAGTTAAGCAACACAGCAAGAGCTGGCTGTCAGACCTTTTGCTGACAGGAAGGAAACAGCAACAGCCAGGGAAGGAAACAGCAACCCCTGGTGGCAGCTGAGCCCTGCAAAGAGCAGAGCAAGAATATCTAAAGCTCCCTGAGAAAACAGAGCCCATGAGCAAGAAATCTGGAGCTGCGCTTCCCTACTCCCTGTTATAGGAGGCCAGGACCCCAGTCTGGGAGATCCTACCAATGGGCAGACTGCATTCCACAGTATCTGGGGGACAAGCATCTTGGAACAAGTGATGAAACTTGAATGGAACCTGGGGTTGAGAGGTTAGTTATGTCAATGCTAACTGCCTGAATCATGATGGTTGTGTTTTGGGAGAGTAGGAG
>SJYF01000205.1:1487642-1533443 GCA_006410515.1 Procapra przewalskii | reverse complement strand
TAATTTTATTTTTAAAAAGAATAAAAGAGGGAGGGGGGTTCACAATGNNNTATACCTGTGGCGGATTCATGTTGATGTATAGCAAAACCAATACAATATTGTAAAGTAATTAACCTCCAATTAAAATAAATAAATTTATATTTAAAAAATAAAAAGAATAAAAGAAATTAAATGATATCTCATAGTGCAGAGTATAAAACTTGATAACAATCATTCTAGCCTCAGTTTCATCATCTGTAAAATGGAGCCAAGACTGGTTTAGGTTCATGACAAGGTGGTGAGAATGCAAAGGATTAAAGAATAATCCTTTGAAAACTCCAAAAGTCCTTCAAAGACACCTGGAAGGGAGTCATGCAGAAGGGACTCGAGGACTTCCAGATCAGGCAGCAGATATAGGTCTGGTCTTCCAGGAAACCCTCTAAGTGGGTAGGCGGGTCTGCTGAAGAGGATGCACCTGCTAGGGAAGGTGGCTCCCAGATCCTGGGAGGTCACGTGCTCTTTGTTTGCCTTTTCTCCCTGTTGAAGCCATAAAGAGGCTGGGCTGTTAAATAACTTACTCTGATCACAGGAGAAAACGGTAAGGGATTTCAGCTAAGTGATCTACCCTTTTCCTGCCTGACTCTAGACAGGCAGCCTGGCCCTGGCTCCCGCCCTGCCTTTCTCTAGGGTAAAGCCGGACTTCCCATTGCCTTTTCCCAGCCCTCCTTACTGATGTTTCCCTCCTTCTCTATTCCATTTTAAGGAAGGACAGCGCGGTACGCGTCCGCCACCAGAGAGAATGGAGGCAGAGGGCGCAGTTGCCACCTGTCCCTATAGCTCCGTCTCACAGTCCAATCCACGATCTTGAAGTTGATCGTCTCAAAACAGCATCTTTCCTACTAAACAGAGAGTAAGAGAAAGACAAGGACAGAGAGATATCATTTCCCGAAAAGCCCACAGTCCCCAGGTTAGTCCTCTGCTAACCCAGGGGAGTCACTAGCCCACAGCACACCAGCTGTCCCTTTGTGGGGGACAGGGAGAAAGAGCAAAGTAGGTCAGCCTGTGTGCTTTGTATTCACACCCCTAACTCCTGCTCCTGCCTCCTGGGACCCTCTGGGATCCATTCAAAATGTCCACAGTCATTTAACAAAATTTTAAATCATCTGTGTGTGCTATGTGTTAGACAGTAGACAGACTTAAGTTCCTCAAGACATGTTCTCAAAGAAGTTTTGATCCAGGAATTCCAAAATGGATGCAGATGAAATATTACGTAAAATACCCACCAGATTACAGCATGCTTTGGATGAAGAATTTACTCCAGGCTACTTCCCATCTCAGACTGTGCTCATCTGTGCTGTCCTTCCAAGCTCACCTGATACAATAATGTATGGGTCAGCTATCACGGAGTAACAAACAACTCAACATCTCAGTGATAAACAAACATAATTTCAGGTCAACTGGTGGTTAGCTGAGCTAGGCTGGGCTCGAGGGGGCAGCTCTTCTTTGAGCTTCAGGCTCAACTGGACTAGCTCCTCACCAAGGTTTAAATTCCTCCCCCTGCGCTCATCGTGGGCCCAGGCTGAAAGGGCAGTTCAAACGCAGTTCTACTCATGGAGATGGCACAAGTACAAGAGGACATATCCAGCGATAGAGGCTGATTTCCAGTCCTACCTGAGTCACAACTGCTAACGCCTATTGGCCAAAGCAAGCTACATGGCTGAGCACAAAGTCAAGGGGCAAGAAATCATCCTGCAACCACCCTAAGACAAAATCAAGTCCCATGGCCACACCCGACATAATGGATCCAGAAGCTAATCCAAACAAGGGTTGGGGGGAGTAAAATAAATTTGAGTAACAGCCAGTCATGGAAATAATACAGTTTTGGAAATACTAAAGGAACCAACATTTGCTTCCATCACATTAAATTAAAATACAAAATTTCCCCCCAATCTTCATTATCCAGTCCAATTCATTTTCCCTACAAATAATTTTAGATCTTCCACCTATGAAAGAAACCCATTGCATTTTCTAATGAAAAAAAAATAAGCTCAAAATTTCCTTTCCACTAGAACAGTTTCACTCCATCATCTGGGTGGATTCTCTATTTCCTGAATGTCTTTATTCAATTGGTTGTGTGTATGTGTGAGTGTGTGTGTGTGTGTGTGTGTGTGTGTGTGTGTGTGTGTGTGTGTTTCCCCACAGATGTGTGCTGGGTCTTGTTTGAAAGCCCATCTTGGATTTAGGGTTCTCACTGAGCTGGCATGGAGCATCCTTTTTGTTACCTGGAGGTGGTGAAGGCTGGGAGGCTGAAGAGAGGAGCACGGTCTGGATGTGCCAGTCATTAGCCTTATATATACACGCGTGCTCAGTGGCGAACAACTCTGCGACCCCATGGTCTGGAGCCCATCAGATTCCTTCGTATCCATGGAATTTTCCAGGCAAGATTACTGGAGTGGGTTGCCATTTCCTACTCCAGGGGATCTTCCCGACTCAGGAATCGAAACCAAGTCTCTTGCATCTCTTGCACTGGCCGGCAGATTTTTTACCAACTGTGCCACCCAGATGTACAGGCTGGTGAGCTCACAGGTATAAAAGCCCAGGCAAGTGAGGAGGGCTACACTGGGAGCACAAGTCTCGATTTATGGCAGGAGAAGTTGCCCAGGGAAGGCTAGGGTAGAGTTCCTGGTCGCCAGGAGCAGGTCAGGCAGTGGTCAGAAAGACCAAAAGGTCAGACCTGGGACACTGTCCTGGCCCCTGGGTGTCTCTCTCTGACTTCCCATCTGTTACAAGCTGAACTGTGTTCCCCTCAAATTCATTTGTGAAGTTTTAACCCTCAGGACCTCAGGATATGACTTTATTTGAAGATGGAGTCTTTATAGAGAAAATCAAGTTAAAGCGAGGTCATTAGGATGGACCCTAATCCAATGTGACTCGTGTCCTTACAAAAAGGGGAAATTTGGACACAGAGACAGACGTGCACAGAAGGAAGATGACATGAGGACATAGGAAAGAGACGGCCATCTATTACTAGCCAAGTAGAGAAGCCTGGAACAGATCCTTCCCAGAATGAACCAGCCCAGCCGATACCTTAGTCTTGGACCCTGACCTGCAAAACCATAAGACAATGCATGTCTGTTGTTTAAGTCTGGGACTGAACCTGTGCCCTCGGCAGTGAAAGCGCAGAGTCCTAACCACCAGGGACCATCAGGAAATTTCCAGGGGTCAGCATGTTTTTAATGAAAATAAATATAAGAGAAGAAAATACGCCAGTGAGTGTGCGTTTGTGTGTGTGTGTGTGTGTGTGCACGCATGCGTGCGTGTGCCCTGAGCCACACAGTAACTGATATTTCTTACTGTTGATTATAGCCACAAAGTCTGAGGAACCTAGCCCAACTCACAATGCCAGCTTGAATGCAGAGAAGCTTGGAAAGCCAAGGGTTGGGGATAGTTATATACAATCATTCATAGAAAGAGGACTTGGGCAGAGAAGTCAGCAGCAAACCCTTGGGCATCAGGAGGACAAGCAGGGTCTGCTTTGCTGGGCAAGCTGTTTTAAAACAAACAGCATGACAGTCATTCTGATGGCTGATGCCTTGTTCCTACAGCTGGCACTATTCTGATGGCTGGTACTTATTCTGACTTGTGCCATTTTAATGGATATTTTAATAACCTGCTCACCAGGCTAAAACTATGGAAAACACAGCCCTTCAAAATTTAATTCTGAATATAAATCATTTGGGGAATATAACATTCTTGAACCTGCATCAATGTATACAGTATTGAGGGAAGACAACAGTCAGCAATGATGTTTTTGGTAGATAACTATTACATGTTTTCCATACCAATGTACATTTGACCAAAGAGAATGATTTCATAAATAAATGATTAAAAATAAAATTGATAAATTTTTAAAGATAAAATGTAAATAAATAAATACAGTGACGCTTATGCTGGAAGCAGAGACTTTTAAAAACTCCAACAGGCCTCCTTCAGCTTTGTGCATTCCTCCACTTGGCAGCTGGCTCCGTTCCCAGATGGGGAATAATGCTCTTGGATTATTGGAGCTGTCTAATTTATCTACTGTTACAGAAACAATCAGACGCAGTGCACAGCATACACCTCCAGTGCCCATTTGTCAGAATTCGACTTTTAACAAGTCTGGAACAGGAAAGCCACACTTCCTTTCCTAAGTGCTTCATAACATATGGCAGTGGTTATACCTTACATAAGATAGCCTGTTTATACCAGTGTTTAAACGCTGCTGCTGCTGCTGCTGCTGCTGCTAAGTCATTTCAGTCATGTAGACTCTGTGCGACCCCATAGACGGCAGCCCACCAGGCTCCCCCGTCCCTGGGATTCTCCAGGCAAGAACACTGGAGTGGGTTGCCATTTCCTTCTCCAATGCATGAAGGTGAAAAGTGAAAGTGAAAGTGAAGTCGTGCCCAACTCTTAGCGACCCCATGGATTGCAGCCCACCAGGCTCCTCCGTCCATGGGATTTTCTAGGCAAGAGTACTGGAGTGGGGTGCCATTGCCTTCTCCTTTTAACGCTAGTGCTTCCCAAACATTTATTTTCTGCTTATTTGTGAAGTGGATGCATTTCGGAAGACATCTTGGGACGGAAAAACAGCCTCATCGTCCATTCAGTTATTCATGCGCTCATTTAGTAAGCAGTAATTACCAGACTCCTATCATACGCCAGGAGCTCTTGCGGGTATCAAGGATCCAGAAGTGAGCGATCTTCTCGCCGTTTTGCGTGCAGTTGAGCATCTATCCAAAAAGTTTCCTGGAATGTATGAGAAAAGAAGCACTACTCCTACCCTCTTCCAGTTACGCCTGCTTTACCCCGAAGTGGGGAGGAGGTCCCCAGGGTGGCGCGGCCCCAGGAGGCCAAGTAGAGCGCCAGCCGGGCGGGACCGGAGCTGCGACCCCAGCGGGCCTTCCCCCGGGCCGCCTGCCCACTCCGCGACCCTCAGCGGGGCCGGCCTGGACCAGACGGCTCGCTTCGCTCCGGGCCCCGCCCTCCTCCGAGCCCCCGCGACCAAGCGTGGGAGCTCACCCCACGCGGGCGGCGGGCCCACAGGTCTTGTTGGGTGGAAGCTCCCGGCTGAGCCGCGCTGCGAGCTGCCAGCTCTTGTCCCGCTCCCTCCCCTAGTGACTCAGGGCGGAGCAGACGCGCCCCCACGCCAGGAGTGGAATCGGGTCCCCAAAGAGCCTGAACTCGAGGCTCGGGTCTCTTCTTTCCGCCTCCGCTGAGCTGCCCGGGGGAGGGCAGCGCGGCCCTCGACTTCGCCCACGGCTGCACCGTAGCTGCATTCGGGCCGGACCCCGCCGGCCAAGCCGGGTCAGCCCTCAGGGCCCGGGCCAAGCTAAGTGGGCGCCGACCCAGCCCTGCGTCCTCCGGCTCCCGCGGGAAATCAGCTTTTGAATCCCACACCACGGGTTCGCGTTCGGCTGGAGCCGCGTTTAGGAAGAGCTGGGGGCAGCGGGACTTTGATCAGCCCTCCAGCTCCTGCCCTCCCCCTGGCTCGCTGGGAGAGAGCCAAGCTGTGCCTCCTGTTGGGAATGGGGAGCAGGAGGCAGAGAATCCCTGCTGGAGTCGCAGCGCCCCACCTCCGGAGGGAGGAGAAGTGGAAGTGGGCGGAGGTGCCGTGGTGTCCCCCAGCACGGCCCGCTGAAGTGGGACTCAAACTCCTAAACATCCCCCCACGCATCCTTACAGTGGGTTCCAGTAGTATTTAATTGCATCTTGGGCTCTCCGAGAACTTTTCCTCTCATGGCAGAAAGCGAAGAAAAACTAAAGAGCCCCTTGATGAAAGTGAGTGAAAGAGGAGAGTGAAAAGGGGGTCTCAAAACTCAACATTCAGAAAACTAAGATCATGGCATCTGGTCCCATCAGTTCAGTTCAGTCGCTCAGTCGTGTCTGACTCTGCAACCCCATGAACTGCAGCATACCAGGCCTCCCTGTCCATCACCAACTCCTGGAGTTCACCCAAACTCATGTCCATTGAGTCGGTGATGCCATGCAACCATCTCATCCTCTGTTGTCCCCTTCTCCTCCTGCCCTCAACCTCAATCTTCTCCAGCATCAGGGTCTTTTCAAATGAGTCAGCTCTTCGCATCAGGTGGCCAAAGTATTGGAGTTCAGCTTCAGCATCTGTCCTTCCAATGAATATTCAGGACTGATTTCCTTTAGGGTGGACTGATTGGATCTCCTTGCATTCCAAGGGACTCTCAAGAGTCTTCTCTAACACCACAGTTCAAAAGCATCAATTGTTCTATGCATAGCTTTCTTTATAGACCAATTCTCACATCCATACATGACCACTGGAAAAACCATAGCCTTGACTAGATGGATCTTTGTTGACAAAGTAATGTCTCTGCTTTTCAATATACTGTCTAGGTTAGTCATAACTTGCCTTCCAAGGCGTAAACGTCTTTTCATTTCATGGCTGCAATCACCATCTACAGTGATTTTGGAGCCCAGAAAAATAAAGTCAGCCACTGTTTCCACTGTTTTCTCATCTATTTGCCATGAAGTGATGGGACCAGATACCATGATCTTACTCACTTCATAGCAAATAGATGGGGAAGCAATGGAAACAGTGACAGACTGTTTATTTTTGGGCTCCAAAACCACTGCAGATGGTGACTGCAGCCATGAAATTAAAAGACGCTTGCTCCTTGGAAAAGAAGTTATGACCAACCTAGACAGCATATTAAAAGGCAGAAACATTACTTTGCCAACAAACGTCCATCTAGTCAAAGCTATGGTTTTTCCAGTAGTCATGTATGGATGTGAGAGTTGGACTATAAAGAAAGCTGAGTGCCAAAAAATTGATGCTTTTAAACTGTGGTGTTGGAGAAGACTCTTGAGAGTCCCTTGGACTGCAAGGAGATCCAACCAGTCCATCCTAAAGGAAATCAGTCCTGAATATTCATTGGAAGGACTGCTGCTGAAGCTGAAACTCCAATACTTTGGCCACCTGATGTGAAGAACTGACTCCTTGGAAAAGACCCTGATGCTGGAAAAGATTGAAGGCAGGAAGAGAAGGGCACGACAGAGGATGAGATGGTTGGATGGCATCACCATGAGTTTGAGTAAACTCTAGGAGGGAGTTGGTGATGGACAGGGAGGCCTGGTGTGCTACAGTTCATGAGGTCACAGTGTCGGATGCAACAGAGCTACTGAACTGAACTGAACTGACTGGGCTCTCCAGCTTAAAACTGATCCATGGGTTCAAAACTTATTCATAGGCTCAATGGTCCCTTGAAGAGCTCAAAGATACTGTATATACTCAAAGATTTGTATATTTCCTGAGGAGGAACCAAGACCCTGCCCCAAGATTGCTCCATTGTTTCTTGACCTCCCCTGCCTTGTTTGGGAAGCTCCCCCTTCCCTGATCAGCAATGTTTAAACTTGGCCTTTGGAACTCCAGGAAGGTCATGTAGGCTGAATGAAGTCTTATTTCCTAGAAACAAGAAAGTGGGACACAAGCCTTGGTGTCCCGGGGGGCCCACGGGGCACTGCTTGGTTTCAAGCTGATCCCTAAGAAGGACTGTTAGAAAGAAGCCATTCCTCCCTCCCTTTGAAGGCTGCTGATAGGCGTTAAGGCTCTAATCCCCCTCCTGGTTCCCACCCACCAGGTCCTTGGTAGTATGTGGAGGAGGAGGAGGTGCAGGAGGGCCCTGGGAGCCAGGTGATTGGCTGTGAGGGAGGCTTTGCATTCACACCAGTGAGTGACCTCAGGCACTCCATCCCTCGCCCCTCAGAGCTCGGGTGCCCTGATTCCCTAATGGCCCTGGAAGCCAGTGGGCAGAGTGTGCCATGTGATGCCCATAAGAGTATATGCCCACCAGCTGCACTCCTGCTGGAAGGTCAGTTATCCCAGATGTCCTCCAGAGGTCCAAGTCCAAGCTATGAGGCATAGCTTTGCAGGGGCCAGTGACTCTGGGCCAGGGGCAGTTGAATGAGATGGTGGGTACTGACCGATGAATCATATTGTCTTTGGAAGCGGTTCATGCAGACCTTAATGCGGGTACATCAGGCAAACTGGAACTAGGTGCTGGGTGCCCTGTAAGTGAAGATGAATCTGGCCTCTGTATCCCGACACCAAATTAAATTTTGGAGATGGTGTTTTGGGTGAAGTAGAAAAGATGCCTTTATTGCTTTGCCAGGGAGAGGAGGTCACAACACGCTAATACCCTCGAAACTGTGTGTCCTGGAGCAGTAGTGAAGAGTTGTAATGGTTGAAAGCAGGTGCAATCAACTGATAAACATTATTCCACTAGGTTGGTAAGTAGGAGATGAGTTTGGGTAAGCTACAGGAGTTGGTGATGGACAGGGAAGCCTGGCGTGCTGCAGTCCATGGGGTCGCAAATAGTCAGACATGACTGAGCAACTGAACTGAACTGAAGTGGGAGTCAGCATTACAACTTGAGGTTCCCACTGGTCTGAGCTCTCTGTGATGTTAATTTCTCCCACCTGGTGGAGCAAGACAGCTCACAGCTATTGTCTTGTGCCTCCTTTGAGGGGAATCAAACTGATGCTGGGAGGGATTGGGGGCAGGAGGAGAAGGGGATAACAGAGAATGAGATGGCTGGATGGCATCACTGACTCGATGGACGTGAGTCTGAGTGAACTCTGGGAGTCAGTGTTGGACAGGGAGGCCTGGCATGCTGCGATTCATGGAGTCTCAAAAAGTTGGACACGACTGAGCGACTGGACTGAACTGAACTAAACAGCACTTCCCCAAGGCTACACTGTTGCTTCTGTTCTTACCTTAGCTCTGTCTCTGCATCGTCCTCCCTTCCCCAGTTAGCAAAGATTTGAACTTGTTCCTTGGAACTCAGGGAGGGTCTTAAAGGTTGAATGAAGCCTATTTTCTGTAACCAAAAAATGGAGGCCCCAGAAAGGATTTTTTGCCCAGGAATCCCACAGGGTCCTGCTCAGTATCATAAGGCCCCAAGAGATATTTTGTAAATAGAAAGGGAACAAGTGTAGACATGAAAGACCCAGAAGGTCAAGGATAAGACATTCTCCATCCCTTTCTTTCCCCTTTTCCTTCCACCCTCCCTCCTGCCTTCTACCCCTTTGTCCATCTTTTCAGCCTTTCTTCTATTCTTCTCGCCCCCTCCCCCCCTTGCTCCCTCCACCCTTTCCTCTTTTTCTTTCCCTTCCTTTCTCTCTTCCCTTTATCATTTCCTCTCATTTTTTTCTTCCCTTCCTTCCTTCCATTGAACAGATGTGTTCTGGGGTCTGCCGGGTGCTGTTCATAGTTTGCATGAAACTTTGGTGCCCTTTCTGTCGCTACAGGCCCACGTTCATGCTTCCAGCAAACATTTTTGCATGGTGTCACCTACCCCTGCCCCTTTCTTCCTTTATCTATTAGCATATATCCAACAGTTGCCTTACAGAAAAAAAGCTAATATGATTACTGATTTCACTTTTAAGAAGGAAGGTTAAAATCAAATTTAGAGATTGAGGTATAGTATGTGAAAAGCTGAATAATAGTGAAATTGAAGAGAAAAAGTTAAAAATTGAAGAGAAAAAGTTAAAAATTGAAGAGAAAAAGTTAAAGTTTTACATAACCTCCTGCTCATTCTGCCTCTGTAACTCAGCTTGCTCCTTGCAAAGTCTGGATCACGTAGGTCACGTAGTCTCAGAAAGTGGGGATTTACGATACTAGGAACTGGAGCTTATCTCACTCACCCTTGTCCTGCTCTTTCCAGCCCCTGCAAACCTGCTTAATCATGCCTGTCTGTGTAAAGGTCAGGCATCCCCCTCCCCGTCATGAAACCCCTTAGTTTAAACCAGCCTATTGGCAGCTAGTGTTGCCCACTGTAGTCTGCCTATGAGAAGTGAAGTCGCTCAGTCGTGTCTGATTCTTTGCGACCCGTGAACTGTAGCCCACCAAGCTCCTCTGTCCATGGGATTCTCCAGGCAAGAATACTGGAGTGGGTTGCCTTTCCTTCTCCAGGGGAAATTCCCGACTCAGGGATCAAACCCAGGTCTCCCACACTGCAGGCAGACGCTTTAACCTCTGCACCACCAGGGGAAAACTTCCCATCACAGGGGTGGTCCCCAGTTTAGTGAGTATATCTCTTCCCAGTAAGGGAGTAGGACACTCAGGGACCACCAGAAACTGGTGGGAAACTATTTGTCCATCCCAGCAACAAAGAAGTGCTCGGGTGAATCTTTTAGTAGTTGCTTTTCCTGTAGCACCCAAAATGGTACAGGTTTGGGAGCAGAAGGCTCCAGAGTAGGAGATCAAGACAAAGTAGGTAGCCCCTGTGTCAACCAAGAAATTCTCGGACCTACCCGCCACATCCAGTCGCACCCTTGGCCCCAGCCCCGTGATGGCTATCTGTGGTGGGCGGGCTGGCTGGAGCGGGCCACTTCAGTCCTCTTGAACCATTGTGAGGGTAGGCTTGGCGCTTGACCTTGAGGCTCTTGGGTCCCGAGGGCAGAGGGCAGCCCAATGTCCCAGTTGATGTCGTTTGTGGCAAGCTGTTCTAGGAGACTTGTCACGGTATGGACACTCTTTGGCCCAATGCCCCGCCTGTCTACAGATCAGGCATTTGTCTCATGCCTTGGCCTTCAAGGCCTCGGGGTTTGCCATAGGGCTTCTCTGGAGGGCGGCTAGCATCTGGGCATGTCTTGTCTCTTTCTTTCTCTCCTTCTCCTGGGCCTTGGCCTCCTTCTCCTGCCTATAAAAACTCTGTAACCCCTTTGTTCGGGGCTCAGAGCTTGGAGTGTTAACTCCTCTGGGCCCGCTGGTGTCATAAACCTAAGTTCTCCAACTCTCCAAGTGTGGTGCTTGATTTCTCGATTGCTGGTTTCTCCAACAGAATGATTTCATGATGTCACAGAACAAGGATGTGAGATGCCAGAAGACAGCAAGAGCATTATTAGAGTGAAACAAGACAGCGGCTGAGTTTAGAGAATGGAGCAGTTTTTGTGGGTTGGATGGGAAGGTGTTATAGAGAAGGAACATGTGTTCCAAATAGGATTTTCCTATTTAGAAAAGAGAAAATTTCAGTCCAGGAAACGGAAATGACCTGGGTAAAGGCTCAGCAGTGGGTCTTTTTTTGTTGTCATGCATGTTTCCAAGGGAAAGTTCCAATCCAGGAAGCCTTCACCATCTCCCAGGGCTCTTTGGCACCGCCACAATCTCTCACCACATTTTAAATTCAGCTTTTGGTGGGCTCAGGGGAAGCACCCAGTTTCTCCCAGCCCCTGCCTTGATCAACAGACTGGTCACTTTTGGCTGCACGTAAAGAACTCTTTGGAGAGGACCTCTAAACTGAAGAGAGAGCGTTGAACTGTCGTTTCCAGCTTAGTGGTTGAAATGCCAACTGTAATTTTTGTCGGCTCTGGATGGGCCAGAGCACTCTTTCGGGGCTCATGCTCTGACATGCTGGCGACCTCAGAGGGCCTGAAGTCAAAGATTTCAGTTGGAATTCCTGGTGTGGCTGGCCCAGTGTGATTGAGTCCAACCCAGGGAGTGCTCTCATTTTTCTTGCGCGTTGTATGTACATTTAGCAATTGTTCTTGGATGGTTTCCTAGTAGAGGTGTGTTATTTGCTGAAGCCATTCCATGTTATTTGGTTCTGACATACTTAATCCATGAAGGAGTAGTTGATTTTCAAATGTCTGATGAACCTTGATCCTAGCAGGTGTTTGGGTCTTTCCTGGTCTTTCCTTTGAGTGAAATCTGATCAGCCTACTGCAGTGATAGCCGGGCTGTGGAAGTTGAAAATTCTAAGTTTATTCGCTCTGAGGCTGGCATTTCTCTGTGATTGTCCTGTTGTATCTTTTCCAAGACTAGGGAGATATAGGTGGCAGGGGTCCCTCTAAGCTTGTAACCTTTTGATATTTGTCGTTAAGTAAAAGAAAAAAATCCCTTTATCAATACTTGCTGGTTGCTCAGAATAGAAATTTTCTCATTGGTACATTACAATTAATTATCGAAAAGTTCATATTCAGGTCCATGCCGTGTGTGTGTGTGTGTGTGTGTGTGTATGTATGTGTGTGTATGTGTCTGTGTGTGTATGTGTGTGTGCGTGTGTGTGGATGTGTGTGTGTATGTGTGTGTATGTGTGTGTGTATGTGTGTGTGTGCATGTGTGTGTGTGCGTGTATGTGCGTGTATGTGTGTGTGTGCGCGCGTGTGTGTGTGTGTGTGTGTGTGTGTGCAGAACAAGGACTCTCTTTTCCTTCCACGGACAGTGCGGTGATTCTCAGAATCTATGTGATCTTTCCTCCCTTTTCTGCCTCAGGTGAAATCTGGTTAAAAGTGTTTCCTTGAAACAGAAAGAAAAGGGGAAGATGGCCCTGGGGGTAAAGCCTCACTGATAGCTGTCTAATATCTAATGATATTGTCAAAAGACAGTTTTGAAAGTTTTAACTCAACTCCATGTGTTATAAAAAAAGGGAAATGTAGGTCTAGAGATATCAAGTGATTTGGGCAAAGTGATGCAGCAGGTTAACGATAAACCGGGATCTGAGTACAGGTTCTCTGACTCTTGGAAATAAAGACACATACAGAATCTTTGCACACTATTATCAAAATGTGTTACACAAAGAAAGCAGTGATCAGTAAATTAAATGTTTGATCAGCAGCATAAATGAAACAGCTCTGTTCTACACTTCATTAGGAGTGACTTAACAGAATTTTCAATAAAAAAAATTTTTTAATGGAGGGTAAAATATATTTCAAGAATATAGAGATCTTTTACAAAGATATATAGGGTCTGTTTGAAAAATATTCTTGTAAAAAACTATCAGATTTCATTGCCCTTGACATTCTCATAACATGATATAGGGGTTTTGGAGGTATAGAATGCTAAGCTAATTAAAAGTTATCCAGTTGCTCAAAAACTATTCAGTAGCTGTTTCATGAAAGACAGAAGCCAAGCACATAGTATATTAAAAGACAACAGAAATGCAGCCTTCCTTGTGTGGACGGGATGCAGTCAGAACTGTAATTGGACTATATCTCCTATTCCCAAATCCAATATTAGACAAGAAAATAGAGATTAAAATAGTTTCTGAATCAAAAACATTTCAAGAAAAAAGAAAAATCAAAATAATTTGGGTATTGAGGGAGGAAAACCCAAGTGGTCTGATGACCAAAGCTATCATTTCTAGCCCCGGCCTGGCAGCGCCTCTTCCCCGCCTCCTCAGCTGCCCCTCATCTTCACACAGTCACTGAGGAATTTGGAACACTGGCCCCTGCAATCCCGAGTCAGGATCTTAGGAGAGGTGGGGGAGGGACTGCCTTGTCCCCTGAGGGAGGCTCTGGGATGGTCAGAGAGGACGGTGCTGCCAGCTGTGGGCACATTTCCAGCGCTATGGCTCAGGCGGTTGAAGAAAGGCCTTCTTTATGAGCAGCAGACATGCCTTCTTGAAGCTCCTCCAGTAGCAACCACCCTCTTAGAGCTGGACTCTGGTACAGAGCCCTCAAGACAGCCCTGCGCTCCCCACTCAGGAGACCATGCAGTGAGCTAGCTCACTGGCAGCCAAGCACAGCTGGGCTCAGCTTCAACCCAGGCCTCCTCCTTTGCTCCCCACCTCTCCAAGTCACTATGTCATCCACCCCAAACATTTACTGATCACCTGTATTAGTCGCATTATTAGAAGCAGTGTAAATAGAAGTTAAGAGCACTGACTCTGGAGCTGAGATCCCTGGGCCCATACCTGAACTGCACACTTGAAGTGGCATGATTTGGGGCAGGTCACTCAGACCTGTTCACGCCCCTGTTATATCATCTGTCAATATGGAGTGATGAAAATAATGGGTCTCAAGGCATGAGTTTTGAGGTTGTCAAATGAAAAGGACCTTAAAGCCCTTTGGTAGTGCCTGGCATGGAATATCTGCTCCTCAGATGTCAGTGACAATTGTTACTTTGACCTGTAGGGACGTGGGGTAAGGGAGTCATAATACTGTCCCTGCCCTGGGCGGGCGATGCTGTCATCTGGGAAGCTGAACACATTTCAGTCATGAAGAAAGAAGTTGGTCTTGTGATTTTGTGCATCTAGCGTCCAGCACGGATAGAATAGAGGCTTCTTGTTCCCCAAGAAAAGCTAAGCCTTCTAGTCAGTTTCTTCCAGATGTTACACCTCTGAGATATCTTGAGTTTCAGTCACTCTTTAAAAAAAAAAAAAAAAAAAGCTCCTGGTTATATAGGCATAACTAGATGTAACTGCCTGAAGAAATAGAATAGACATGAATTCTTAAATATGTTACTGTTCTTGAGGCCACTTTTTCGGTTGTGTCCCTTTAGAAATGCAGCTTGGGAAAATGCAGAAGAAAGGCCAATCTGATTTGTGGAATCTTACATGAATTTATCAAGCTCATAATGCCCAGACGGATGCATCTCGTAGAATGAAGCTTCCATGCTCCAAGTGAGGCCCTTCTTGACAGTCAAGGGTAGGATGGGAGGAGGGATTTCACACCATTGCCATCTTGACTGATAACTTCTGTTTGTCCAGAAGCATCACCTTTTGGTGGCTTTCAGGGCTCATGTCAGTGAGCTGAGGTTCAGGTTCTGCCCACTTCATGCCCAGCATGACCTCACGCAGAGGTTAGCAAACTGTGGCCAAGGAGCCCCATCTGGCCTGCCACCAGTCTTTGTAAATAAAGCTTTATTTATATGAACTGACCCATGAACTGACATGCTTGCCTACAACTGCTTTTATGCTGTGATGGCAGAGTTGAGTAGTATTTGTGAGAGATCACATCCCCCACAGAATCTAGAATATGTCCTACCCAGGTCGTTATAAGAAAAGTCTCAAGCTAAAGGGTAGAGAGGGCATCCTCCCAAGGCCTCATAGGGAGGCAGAGATCACAATTTTTCTGCAGGCAGGGGAAATCAGGACAAGAAAGGGTAAGATAAGGATGTTGCCTGTAGGGCCAAGGAGACGAGGTAGGGGCTGAAGTGCTCTGATACAGGCTCCTGCTGGTGCCCAGGCTGAAGGAAGTAACAGACTGGTCTAACTCCAGCGGAAGTTGCCCCTAATCAGACGGCGTGTTTTTCTCATCACAGGGGTCACGTGATGCAGTGATGGGAAACGCGGCGGGTTCTCTGAGCCCATCCCCTGTCCTCCCACAGCTCTGCCGTGCTGGCTGTTTATAGCCTCCAAACAAAAGCGTCCTTTGGCGTTTGACCATATATTTGTAAGGGTTGACTCTGAACTGAGGTTCCCATTTTTTCAGCTACCAAAACCTCCTCACTCTTTTGAAAATGTTGAGCTTTTCTGGACCATCAGCTGTGTGTGAAGTATCCACAAGGAACCCGTAGACTCCAGGCATTCAGCTGCAGTGGGTCTCAGTGGCAGCTCATGGGACTCTCGAGTTGTGGTGTGTAGGCTCCAAAGTGCCCAGACTCAGTAGGTGGTGCTCGGGCTTAGTTGCCCTGTGGCATGTGGGATCTTAGTTCCCTCTCCATGGATCAAACTCATTTCCCCTGGATTGGAAGGTAGATTCTTAACCACTGGACAACCAGGGAAGCCTCCTGTTCTATTTTCTTAATACTGTCTCAAAGGATGGTTTAACAGGAGTCCTTAATTTTTGTTTTGTTTTTTAACATCAGGGTAAAAATATTTTCCAACAGATTGTTAAAATCCCTCACAGAACAATGCTAAGTAAACCTAACAAAATATAAAACTATGTATATTATGATTCCAGATTTTTTATCTCTCTCTAATAATTGCCTATGTCACTCTCTTCTACACACACACACCATATTGAAAATTAATACATCAAAATATTGACAGCTATATTCTCTGAGCCTAATAGTTTACTTTTATTTTCTTACTTGATTTTTTTTTCTTACTTGATTTTTACTAAAATTGTTGTACCAAAATATCTTTTTAAAAAATTAACAATTTGTTTTGCTTAGATATGTTATAATCAGAGAAAATACATGTTATACATGATATAAATACAGAATGAGTATTTTAAAGTGCTTATGTATTTCTTGTAATTCTGTCTCACAGAATAGAATTAAATGGTGCTCAGTATAGATTATTCTGTTGCTCTGTTCCCTTTTTGAAATCATTTAGAACTTGGAGACAATGTTGACAGAAGGGTACAGAGAACAGGGTGGAAAAGAGATGCCATTCAGAGATGAGGGACCATCATTTCCACCAGTTTAATTAGGGTCAGCCAGTTCCTGCATCGCTGTCCCCTTCTTCTCTTCCTGGATAGTTAACTTCGTATCTTCTGATAAATTTCATCTTGCAGTTAAAGGGCTGGTGAGTTTCAGCATCTCAGCTGCCAGGCCCCTAGCAGTCAGCAGCCTTGTGTTTTTAATCAAGACCTGTATGGTGCTCTTTACTCAGGTAAACTTTTACTTTCCCAGATTCCAGTAAATCTGAATGGAGAAGAGTGACATTAGTTGAATTTCAATTTTTTCATTTGCTTCTCTGTAAATGTGCTCAAAAGATGGCATTAGGATGGTTTGAACAAGGCCAGAATAACACGCTTGCTAGGATCTGATTCCTACTGACTCATCACCCCTGTATGGTACACTCAGGGTAGGCAGAAGGCCTGCCATCTGGAGGCAGGAGGTGAGAACGGTTTGACAGTAGGAGAGAAAGGGAGCCTACGGATGTCAAGTTCAGTTCAGTTGCTCACTTGTGTCCTACTCTTTGCGACCCCACAGACTGCAGCATGCCAGGCCTCCCTGTCCTTCACCAACTCCTGGAGCTTGCTCAAACTCATGTCTATCGAGTCAGTGATGCTATGCAACCATCTTATCCTCTGTTGTCCCCTTCTCTTCCTGCCTTCAATCTTTTCCAGCATCAGGGTCTTTTCCAAGGAGTCAGTTCTTCACATCAGGTGGCCAAAGTGTTGGAGTTTCAGCTTCAGCATCAGTCCTTCCACTGAATATTCAGGACTGATTTCCTTTAGGATGGACTGGTTGGATCTCCTTGCAGTCCAAGGGACTCTCAAGAGTCTTCTGCAACATCACAGGTCAAAAGCATCAATTCTTCAGCGCTCAGCTTTCTTTATAGTCCAACTCTCACATCCATTCATGACTATTGGAAAAACCATAGCTTTAACTAGACAGACCTTTGTTGACAAAGTAATGTGCCTGCCTTTCATATGCTGTCTAAGTTGGTCATAGCTTTTCTTTAAAGGAGCAAGCGTCTTTTAATTTCATGGCTGCAATCACCATCTGCATGATTTTGGAGCCCCCAAAACTAAACAGTCTGTCACTGTTTCCATTGTTTCTACATCTATTTGCCATGAAGTGATGGGACTGGATTCCATGGATGTCAAGGTCATCATAATCCCTACTGTCTGAGTCATGAGAGGAAGATCTGAGCTCCACTTGCCTACTCCCCAGGAACAAATGATCTAGGCAGGATGCTGGGATCAGCAGAGGGTGAGCTGACTGATGAGGGCTTTGTGAAGAGGCTGATCATACTGACAGCTCAAAGCCCAACCGGGAGGGACCACCTCAGTGGTTCTTCCCAGCCCTTCAGGGTCCAGCAGTGAACCTGTGGGATGTGGGATGTCTGGAGCAAGTCTAGAGCAGGCCATAAGAAGGGGAGCACAGGCAGATAAATACTGAGGAGAAGAGGCCAGATCATCAGTAGCGTCTGCAACAAAGCCCTTCCTCCTGGAGGGATTCAGGCCAGGGACACAGGAGACGGTAGCTAGGTGTTCTGTTTTGAGTTTTCTAGTAAAGAAAACATACCAACCACTCCATTGTCATTTCGCTCTAAAGTCAACTTTCTCATTATTAATTTCTTATTACTCAAGCAATGCCATCTACTGTAAATGAAAAGCTGTAACACAAGCTATTAAGGGCTGCTGCTGCTGCTGCTTAGTCGCTTCAGTCGTGTCCGATTCTGTGCGACCCCATAGACCGCAGCCCACCAGGCTCCCCCGTCCCTGGGATTCTCCAGGCAAGAACACTGGAGTGGGCTGCCATTTCCTTCTCCAATGCATGAAAGTGAAAAGTGAAAGTGAAGTCGCTCAGTCGTGCCCAACTCTTAGCGACCCCATGGACTGCAGCCCACCAGGCTCCTCCGTCCATGAGATTTTCCAGGCAAGAGTACCGGAGTGGGTTGCCATTGCCTTCTCCGCTATTAAGGACAGCATGTCTTATTTAACTTGGCCTCTAAATATTTATTATCTGTCCAATAATTTTATTGAAGCCATCTGGCAAAATGAAGAGAAAGTGGCAAAGGGATGAGAAATGAGGGCTTTCTGCTGTGGAGACAGGCAGAGCCTAGGAAGGAATGAGGTTATGTCGCAGTCACCGCACCCCTGAGCCCTCCGGAGTCGAAATCTCCCTTTGACACGGTGAATGACCCAAGATTTCTGAGCTAGCCCAGGAGTTTCAACAGGGTGAGCCTCTGTCTCCTGGGAGACAGACCTTCAGGAGCCAGCAGTGGAATTCGGTTCATATTTCCATACCCTTTTCAGCCCCTCCCTTCTGCCCCAGGACACTTTCCTCTTTGAAGGTAGCAGCCAGAGGTCAAACTGTGGGAGGAGAATGAAGCTGGGGTGCTTCCTCCCTGCTCTCTGCCTGCGAGGCAGGTTTGGCAGTGACCACATTCCTCTACAGAAGGAAAGATTCCAGGCGTCCTGCCCCGCAGACACTACTCTCATGAAGTTCTACCAACTACCCCACTGGACCTTTTATCAGCCTCCTTTCAAACTGTCCTTTTATTAAATTCTCTTCAGTCTCTCCTTTTGTGTTGACCATTTGATTCCTGTCAAGACTATGACCAACATGCCTTACAAATAGGGGTGAAGAAGAGGCTTTTGCCTCATTCATAGATGCCAGGGGCTCCTGACTCAACCTTAAGGATATCAAGGGTGGAGCATCTTTTCCTTCAGGTATCAGGCTGAAGTATATAAGGGGCTCAAAACACTTCCATTAAATGATGATGGACTGAAGCCTAAACTTCAAGAAAATATAAAAGAAGAAAGGGAAAGAAAAGAGAAAAGAAGAAATTGGATAAATAAATGTGATACTATTAATAAGTTTTTGCTTTAAAAAGCACCCATGTGAACTTAAATATTTATACATCCATATACTTTAATGATATATACTGAAACCAGACTTGGCTTAATGTGCCTATGCGGGATATATTTAGGGGATTGTTGGGGAAATGGTTTGGGTTGAGGACTTGAAGGGCTTTGAATTTTGAGGTAATTTGGTGGATACAGGAACATTCAGAAGAATCTGGAGCAGCACTCTGGAGTGATCAGACTCATGCTTTAGGGAAGTAAATCTGGCAGGGTTTGGTGAAAGGCGTCTGTGGTGGTGAAGGGGCTCCAGAAGAAGAGATTAAAGCCCGCTGCAACGATCCTGGTGTCAGGTAACAGTGGGGGCAGAAGTATGAAGGGACATTGTGGAAAGGGAGTCAGTTAACCTTCGCTTGTGATACAGGAGGAAAACAGAAAGCAAGGGAGAGTGAGGAGCCCAGGATAACGCAGAGCTTCTGTGCCTGAAGATAAAGCATTGGCAGTCCCATCCAGAGAAAGAGGGAAAATAAGAGGCGCTGGGGGGCAGGGGGCAGTGGGGGAATATGTATGGCTGCGTCCCTTTGCTGTTCCGCTGAAACTATCACATTCTTTGTTAATTGGTTATACCCCATTACATTTCGTAATGTTTAAAATTTAAAAAAAAAAAAAAGAGGAGCTACCAGACAACGGGATGAACTTCCTCACGGATATGGCGCGGGCACCGTCAGGCATCCCAGTGGAGACAGTGTTTATAAATACGAATCTTAGTTCCAAGAGATGTGGCAGCCGCACATCCACGGGTCTGGATGAGATGGCCAAGGAGAAGAATATAGAAAGACAGAGGGCCTGGTGACAGAAAACTGAAGAAAACCTCCATTTGGCAGCAGAGGAAAGAAGGACAAATCGGAAGAGAAGAGAGGCCAGAAGGAAAGTTCCTGGGGGAGTCAGGGACTCAGATGGTCAGGAGAAATATTACAAGGCCAAGGGAAACGACCCCTCAGGCCAAAGAGAAGACACGGTGAAGGGTGGAAACGAGTAAGCACATGTCGTCTTCAGAAAAGCAACGCCAGCAAAATAAGATGGGAGACCCAGGAGCGGGGGTGTAAAGCTGCTCATCCGAAGGCCGACAGTGAAGGGGGCCAGCGGTGGAAAGCGCGTGGCAACCCGCGAAGAGAAGACGGAGAGGTTAGGCTCTCAGTTAAGCAGAGAAGGGCCAGGGAGGGAAGGAGACAAGGGATGCTAGAAAGAGCCCTGTCCGGGATTCTTGCCCTTTTTTGGTCACATGGCCCACTTGAAATCTCCTATAAGATCCATACCCTCTCCCTGAGAAGCGCACACAGCCACTTGCGCACACGGTTCCAGGAGGTCAGGGCACCCCGGGGCAGCCTCTGCTCCCCGCTCGAATCCTTGAGTTGTAAGGACTCCGGGGCAGCGTCACATTGTGTCTTGGAGGAGCTGGGCAGAGGTGAAGCAGAGACTTCAGGGAGAGAGACTGGGTTTCCTGTGTTTGACACATGGCAGGCACAGAGGCTTAAAAGACAACCAGACACTAGAATGTCACATACAACATTCGCGACTACAACAGCATAGACAAGACAGGCTTAACGAGACACTTGGAAAGAAAATGGTAGAAACAACTGTTTCTTTCCAGATACAAAAAAAAAAAACCACATTAGTTGTGAAGTGCCTTTTCCCAAAGACAGGTTTTAAGTAACTTAAATGTCCAAGACTAAGGTAATGGCTATATAAATTGCAGTTCACTCATTTAAGTGGACTATGATAAAGCCATTTTAAGTGATAATTATAATTGGTAATCACATTAGGATATGTTTATGATGTAGTGTTCAGTGAAGACAAAAGAATTTAAAGCATTACTTCCCTGGTAGCTCAGATGGTAAAGCGTCTGTCTACAATGTAGGAGACCCAGGTTCAATCCCTGGGTTGGGAAGATCCCCTGGAGAAGGAGATGGCAATCCACTCCAGGACTATTGACTGGAAAATCCCATGGACAGAGGAGCCTGGTAGGCTACAGTCCATAGGGTCAAAAAGAGTCGGACACGACTGAGCAACTTCGCTTCACTTCACTTCACCCTATGATTGCATATGTTAAATGTTTACGTATGTATTATATATCACTTTATTTTATGTAGACATTTTAACTATTTTGTTTATTATATATATAAATGTTTATATGTGTACATGTACATATACACACACACACATATGCACACACAACTAACCAGACTAGTGGACTCCTGAGTCATTTTTTAATATTATATTCAAATTCCCTTTTTATTATTTGTAATTTTTAAAAATTAAAGATGGCACTGCTTTCTTTTATCTCTGATTTGACAGGTTATATTTTAATAATATAATGTGATATAATAAGCTGAATGTGACTTCTCCCAGATTTACCTTCAAGGCCCCCAAAATATGAAAGTCTCTCACATAACCTTTTTTTAAAGGTGGTTTTAGTATTTTTAAAGTCTTTATTGAATTTATTACAATATTGCTTCTGTTTTATGTTTTGAGTTTTTGGCCAGGAGGCATGTGGGATCTTAGCTCCCAGACCAGGGATTGAACCCAAACCCCCTGCATTGGAAGGCGAAGTCTTAACCAGTCAGCCACCAGGGAAGTCTCTCTTACATAGTCTTTTCTGACCTAACACATTTAGGTCATCCTATGCCCGTACTGTGTCTCAGTATAAGCTTTAAATTCTGATTTTATATCCAAAATTAAACACTGATGGACTCTGGTATAGATTTCTGAGAAAGAAGGATGAGTCCTGGGCTGAGGAACCGCTTGGCCCTTCTCAGGAAATAAACCAGTTGCCCTCCAGGGTATTTCCCACCTTGCCTAGGGTTCTATTTTCTTTGCTCACTATGGAGTTTTGAAGAAAGAGGAAAGCACTAGGATCAGCCCTATTATCTAAGAAACGGTCCAAACTAAACATTATCTCTACCTACAAGGCTCGTTGTATAGGTCCAAGTTGTATGCAAATCTTTAAAATAAAAGCTGCCCTAGAGCAGGTAATACGGCAGAGAGATTGGGCAGCTAACCAGAGATGGGGTCACAGAAACTTTCCTTGGAAAATTTCCAGGAGATTCTCAAATGACCTGTTTGTGAGGCAGATCAAGGGTATGAGGCATGGGTTCTTTTGGGGTAAGAAGCTGTAAAAATGTCCAAGGACGGATACTCATCTTTAGCATCCAGCCTTTCCTGGAAGCGGCTCCCCATACTGGGGACCTGGTGCCACGGAGGGAGCAAGCATTTTGCTTTCTTACTTTACAAGGTTTTGCAGAACTGCTCAATGGCTCAGCTTTAGGAAGAGTGAGGCCTCCTGGGCAGAAGGAGGGACAGAGGAGGCCTGTTCAGGGGCTGCCTGCTGGGAAGATTGGAGCACGTACTAGAACTGCAGGCTTTACTAAAGGCTTCATAGCTGAAGATGAAAACAGCGAGTCTACCCCATTCAGGAACCCGGGAGATGGACATCTCTTCCACAGGCTGGCATTTTTCAGTCATTGTTTGTGTTTATTTCTCAGCTTAATCTCATCTTTCATGGCCTCCCATTTGTTTTTTAAAATCTAATCTTTCTGCTCTAGCCTCTAATGCTACCTTAAAGAGCACAGAGAATTCTTGGTAGAAGGCCAACTCCTGAAAACAGAGATTTTATCTCCAGCCTCTTCCAGGAGACCAGAAACTATCACTTGCCTGGAAATAAAAAATCTTTCAGCTTCCATGTACTTGAGACTGTCCATTTGCTGTCTAGTCAAATGATAAAATATTTTTATAAGCAGTAGAAACTGCAAAAACAGTGAGGGCTAAGGACCACTGTTCTATTTCCTTTTTCTTCAGATCGTTTTTAAGTTCATACCTTTGCCAAAGTTTTATCAGCTGAACTGGAACAGCCTCTGTGGTGGTCACAGACATAGGGGTCAACCCCACAGGAAGCATGGAAACCCCAGAGGCCTGCCTGCAGAAAAAAAAGCACAGGTTCCATCAGGCATGTCGTGTTTGTCTGTCCCTAGAGCACCCCCCGGAACAGGCAGCTCAAATTGTCCCACAATGTAATTTGCTTTATCCCCAGGGAGATCCGACCACCCCCTTTCCCTTAATGTCATCCGTCATCCGGCTTCACAGTCAATTAGTCATCAAGTCCTATTTGTTTTCTGTCCTTAATATCTTCAACCACAATCCTCTTCTCACCATCATCTCTGCCACACCCTAGTTTGTTATAAGGAGAAAGAGTTGATAGCAATGAAATGATGTACCAGGACCAGGACAAGAGTGAAGAAACAGAGGCACATAGGATGCAAAATTTAAGGAGGCATCATTCTCAGGATTGAACAAGTATAGGGTCAGCTGAGTGCCTTCCTGAGTTTATACTCTAGTCACTTGCCTCACCCTAATCTTAGGCCTATGATTTTTTTCCCTCTATTTTTAGTGTAAATTGTTGCCCAAATCTATTAACGTTCATCCAGATGCTGTAACTCTTTATGCCACAGATACTCATCCAGGTGATGCACCCAGGCTCAGATGCTGTCGCTTGGCATCTGCATCCTTGGAGGCTCTCACCCGTGCCTGGGGAGGGTAAAATGTTCAGTTACATTTCTTGAGGTGCCATTTTTCTTTATGATAATTTTCCCCTCTGTTCTTTATTTTATCTGATTTCATTTTCTGGTTTTACATCAAGACACCAGCATATTTTTGTTGTCACAGGGTACCCTTAACAATCAGGTAATCAACACATAGGACAGGCTGTTAGCCCCAATATTAAGAAACACAGGTAGAGAAGGATGCTCCGTGATGAGGGGCACTGTAAACAGAAGCGAGGGGAGCCACAGTATTCATTATTAATAATTGTCAAAAACCTGCCAATGATTTGCAGTACTTGCAATGATACTAATAAATCAGAGCAGAATCAAAGTTATCTCCATGAAAATGTCCTTGCATTCTCTAGAATTCTAAACTGCTTTTCTTTTTTTATTTTTACTTTATTTTACAATACTATATTGGTTTTGCCATACACTGACATGAATCTGCCACTTTTCTCAGTAAGCGGGAGAAGCGACTGCTGGGGTCCAGCTCCGGTGGATCCAGGGAATTCAAAGCAGGGACAGAGTCGGCGATTAAAGAGAGATTAATTGAAAGAGATGGGAATACCAGACCACCTAACCTGCCTTTTGAGAAATCTATATGCAGGTCTGGAAGCAACAGTTAGAACTGGACATGGAACAACAGACTGGTTCCAAATAGGAAAAGGAGTACGTCAAGGCTGTATACTGTCACCCTGTTTATTTAACTTATATGCAAAGTACATCATGAGAAGTGCTGAACTAGAAGAAACACAAGCTGGAATCAAGATTGCCAGGAGAAATATCAATAACCTCAGATATGCAGATGACACCACCCTTACGGCAGAAAGTGAAGAAGAAATAAAGAGCCTCTTGATGAAAGCGAAAGAGGAAAGCAAAAAAGTTGGTTTAAAGCTCAACATTCAGAAAACAAAGATCATGGCATTCAGTCCCATCACTTCACGGGAAATAGATGGAGAAACAGTGGAAACAGAGTCAGACTTTTTTTGGGGGGGGCTCCAAAATCACTGCAGATGGTGATTGCAGCCATGAAATTAAAAGACACTTACTCCTTGGAAGAAAATTATGACCAACCTAGATAGTATATTCAAAAGAGAGACATTACTTTGCCGACTAAGGTCCGTCTAGTCAAGGCTATGGTTTTTCCTGTGGTCATGTATGGATGTGAGAGTTGGACTGTGAAGAAGCCTGAGCGCCAAAGAACTGATGCTTTTGAACTGTGGTGTTGGAGAAGACTCTTGAGAGTCCCTTGGATTGCAAGGAGATCCAACCAGTCCATCCTAAAGGAGATCAGCCCTGGGATTTCTTTGGAAGGAATGATGCTAAAGCTGAAACTCCAGTACTTTGGCCACCTCATGCAAAGAGTTGACTCATTGGAAAAAGACTCTGATGCTGGGAAGGATTGGGGGCAGGAGGAGAAGGGGACGATAGAGGATGAGATGGCTGAATGGCATCACAGACTTGATGAACGTGAGTCTGAGTGAACTCCGGGAGATGGTGGTGGACAGGGAGGCCTGGCGTGCTGCAGTTCATGGGGTTGCGAAGAGTCGGACACGACTGAGTGACTGAACTGAACTGAACTGAATTAGAAATTTAAAGAGAGATTAGGGAAGAATAATGTAGTGAAAAAATAGAGGAGAAAAGAGACTGATATTCCTTGGTTTACACGGAAAGCTAATAAAGTCTCAAGACAAGAAACTTGCACTGTCTACGTTAGGCCACAGGCACCCACTTGAATAGCGGAGGGTGCCCTGCCTTGGGCTCCCTCTTGCATGGGTCTTAGAAGCCCGGGCAAATAAGTAGACACGGAGAGCCTCTCTGTTCCAAGGGATCAGCCTGAAAAGGAGAGGGAGGGAGAGGGAGAAAGAGAGAGAAAGAGTCAACATGAGGGAGGCCAAGCTTGTGCAAAACCCCCTTCCTCATGACCTTTGCCACGGGAGGGATTCCCCATGCTGGCTCCCAGCAGGCAACTTTACTTCTAGCCTTCCCAGCACTACTTTAAACTTTCATACACTGTGTACACATGTGTTAAGTGTCATGATCTCTTAAGAGTGTCTCCTCAGGACAAAAAGTCAGAGAATGGTGGCTACGCGTTGGAGCTTAGTAAATCCACAAGACCCTGAGATGGTTCCCCAAATCACTGTCTTTCACACTGTCTCGAGTACTCTCCTTGGAGAAGTCTCCCAGGGGTTTTCTGCATAAGTCCAGACCTCTGACTGGTTGGGGCCCCGTAAGTGGGTTCTGGAGTGCTTTATGCCTCCTTTTGTTCCCAGAAGGCATGTGGCCTGCTCCCCTACCCCACCCCATGCTCTGACTTTTCACATAGTTCACAACTAAAGGGCCCTTAATCCACCCCCATCCCACGCACTGACTTTTCACATAGTCCATGACTAAGCAGCCCTTAATCCACCCCCACCCCATGCTCTGACTTTTCACACAGTCCGTGATTAAACAGCCCTTAATCCACCCCCACCCCACGCTCTGACTTTTCACACAGTCCGTGATTAAGCAGCCCTTCATCTGTTGTCTTCCTCTCTTTTCCGATGGGCTGGTTTTCACCTTCAGGATGAAAACTGTCTCAGGAGATAGATTTCACTGGTCCTTTCCGGTTAATCCCAGTCATCCTCAGTCACATGTGCTCCCACTGTTTTATACACATACACACTTCATTTGCCCTGTTCCTACCTTTTGCCGCTGCTTTGATCATAAAGAGCTGTTCATTCAAGGTGTATCTTCTCTCCTAAATTATTGTAATTGCCTTCAGGTTTGTCTTCCCTGCCTCCAGGTCAAATTCCCTCATTCTTTATAGGAATAAAACATACCCACGAGACATCTGGGCTTTCCTTGTAGCTCAGTTGGTAAAGAATCTGCCTGCAAGGCAGGAGGCCCAGGTTTGATTCCTGGGTTGGGAAGATACCCTGGAGAAGGAAATGGCAACCCATTCCAGTATTCTTGCCTGGAGAATTCCCTGGACAGGGGAGCCTGGCAGGCTAGTCTACGGGGTCACAAGAGTCAGACATGACTTAGCAACTGTACCACCACCATCACTGCAAGACATCTGAGAAACTGGACACAGATTTACCCGTTCTCTTGAGTGTAATGATTCAGTGGAGAAGTGGAGTCTTTGGAACCATGCAGACTTGGGTTTAAACCCAGCTGCATCCCGTATGACCTTATGACCGCCATCACCTTTGGGCATCAGAATTTCCATGAACAAAAAGGAATAACAGTCTCTACTACACAGAGATTTTATGAACATGAAATAGCACAATGCCTGAGAAGCAGCCAGCACAGGTGTCTGAGGCACAGTAGGGTTTTAACAAAGGTGACCCCTCCCTCCGTCCTGTTGTCCACAGTAAGGACGTCTAAGGGGAGGGGAGACGCTGTGCATGACTGTTTCTTCACATGACCTTTCCCCTCGCATCCCTTAGTACTAGCGTCTTATCAGTTTGTACTACCTTGTGGAAAACATCTGGGAATTCTGAAAAATAAAATTTGAATCCTGCTTGAATTTATCTTCACTTTAGTCCTATGGAGGAGTGAGGACAAAGGGGGAAAATTCAGTGACAAAAAAAGTAACTTTATGAAAGAAAAAAAGAGCAGTTGTAAGTTGTTAGTGTTAGCCTACTGATTTTTCTCTTCTGGTTACTTTGACTTGGTTACAGGCTTGCAATATAAGACACTGCAGCCTTTTCTTCCCCAACAGCATTGCTCTTAGAGCCTAGCTTTTCAGAAGCAGACACAGAGCCCACAGCCACTTTGCTCTGTCCTTCCAGAACTAACATCCTGCACTAAATCCAGTGAGATATTTCAGGTTATTTGTTATAATGGAACTTTGCCAATTATTGTACAAATAACACTTCTTGTTCAAAAGATCATGAGAGAAAATAGGGCCAATGAATGAATTCTGCTGGGCTGGTTGCACCAAACACATTCCTTTCTATCCCTACAACTTTTTTCATTTTAATCCCTATCTCCCCATTCTCTACCCTCAAGCTTAAGCATTTCTTTAGAGAGGGGTTTGCTGAGTTAACCGTCATTTAAATGGTGATGATGTTAAAAATCAGAAGATATGCACCTCCCCATTTGAGCACTCCCAGGCTTAAGCATTTTGTTGTTGTTGTTAAGAAGTGTTGAATGAGTCAGCTACTATTTAAGATTATGCTGGAGGTCAGAAATAATTTTAAAGTTCAAGGATAATGACAAATTGGTGGCAAGACAGAGGTTTCTCTTCTCCCTTGCCACTGACAGAGGCATAACATTCATGCACCCCTGTTGTAGGCAGGAGTTTTTACATGAATGGAGCCTTACACAGAGCTTCTTCTGGAAGAAATTTTATTATAACCACTTTAGCACATCTCTCTGCAACTGGCCACTGATGAAAGTAAAAATGGCTTTTTTATACAGACCACGTCTTTAACACAAAATTGGGTTTTCGGGGAGTCTACTCAGGCCTCCAAGATGGAACTGTCCTGCCCGGAGAGCACAGACCTCTCAGTGAATCATGATATTCCGCCCTTACCTTGCTGCCTGGTGGCATTATGATCAGAAGCAGCTAGCCTTTCTGACCTTTCCATCAGTCTCAAGTTCTGTTTTGGACGTGCAGAAGAGGGAGCATCAGAGGAACGGGAAACTGCAGGCTACAGAAATGGCCTCAACTGAATCAATAACTAGTTTTTAAAGCTAATGAATTTCTTCTCTGATTCTGCTTATCGGAAGGATGTTTAACATGCTGCGTTTTCACTCGGGCTGTACCTCTCTCATCAGTTCAGTTCAGTCATTCAGTTGTGTCCAACTCTTTGCAACCCCACAGGCTGCAGCACGCCAGGCTTCCTTGTCCTTCACTATCTCCTGGAGCTGGCTCAAACCCGTGTCCATGGAGTCAGTGATGCCCTCCAACCATCTCGTCCTCTGCTGTCCACTTCTCCTGCCTTCAATCTTTTCCAGCATCAAGGTCTTTTCCAACCTCTCTTATAAGATGCATTCACTTTAAATCCACCCAGGTGCCTACCTTCTCTTCCAGGTAGCTATAGATTCCACCGCCTCAAAGAGGGGCCCCAGGAACAGCTGCTTCCTACACTGCACCCACCCCTACCCACCCACTGAGGGCCTGTGGTGGTGGAGATTTGCCAAGACTATGACAGGTGTGAGCCTCTACATCTCTGTGGGTTCCCGTGTGCCCTGGCTGAGCTTGGGCAGAAGAATGGAAATTAAGTCATGCTGAGGCTCATCAGGGAGAGAATAAAGCCTTGCCCCAAATGGGTTTGTTCCCTTCTCCACACCTAGAGAAACTGACATGCCAGGCTCACATTGGGCACCAAAAAGAAAACCTTTCTCCGCTTTCTTTTCTTACTTGTCTAGCAGGACCACTGGATAGCAATTTTTGTAAAGTTTCAATATGTGCCTTGTTATGCAAAGTTTGGTCCATGGACCAGCAATATTCACCTAGGAACTTAGAATGTCAAGCCCCACTTGAGCATCTGAATCAGCAGTTACACTGTAACAAGATTTCCACATAATTTGTGTGTGCTTTGGAGTTTGAGAAGCATCAGTTTATCGAGCACTATTCTGTCTGATCCTCATATTAACCCTTCTGAGGTGGGTGCTGTTTAACAGAAGAAGGCGGCTCTGCAGGGAGCTGAAGGGATCTGCGCCCTGGCCTATGGCAAGGGGCAGGATTTAAGCCCAGAGTCAGTTCGTTTCCACAGTGTGAGCTGTAATCATGGGGTTTCACTGACCTCAAAAGCTATTGTCACCCTAGCAGAGGCTGAGCGTCTGCCCATGTGCATATGTAAATGAGCCCACACCAGTGTCCGTGTGTGTGTTTGTATATATGCATATAGAAAACACGATTTTGAGATGAGGATTACATTTGCTTTCACGTGGTGGTAAATATTGACCTTTCCAACTAAGAGAATTCCCTGTTATAAATGATTTACTTAAATCACCCTGGGATCTTCCCTGATGACTCTGCAGGTAAAGAATCCGCCTGAAATGCAGAAGACACAGATGTGGCTTCGATCCCTGGGTTGGGAAGACTCTGCCTGACAAAATGGCAACCCTCTCCAGTATTCTTGCCTGGAAACCGCATGAAGAGAGAGGAGCCTGGAGCGCACAGTACGTAGGTTGCAAAGAGTCGGACATGAAGGAGCGGCTAACACTAACTAGGGCTCTCCGAGGTTGCTGTTAGCAATTTGCATGCACACCAACAGCCTAGCGGTCTTCTCTTTTCTGCCGTCTGTCCTTAATATTTTATCTGGGGGAAGCTTCAGTGCTGGGGCCCTGGGGCTTCCTGTTTCTTGTCCTTTCGCACCTATTTCCCTAGTGGATTGGGAATGCTGAACCTCAACATACGATATTTTGTTTTAAAGTATATGAGGACAACGTAGCTCTTGAAATTGGCTTGTGGAGATTCTGTTCCGTTGTGAATTCACTTCCCGTCACGTACTTTAGGACATTTAGTGTGGTCCCTCTCCTAGAGCCAGACATCCGGGAGTGTGAAGTCAGGCGGGCCTTAGGAAGCGTTACTACAAGCAATGCTAGGAGAAGTGATGGAATTCCAGCTAAGCTATTTAAATCCTAAAAGATGATGCTGTTAAAGCACTGCACTCAATATGTCAGCAAATTTAGAAAACTCAGCAGTAGACACAGGACTGGAAAAAGTCAGTTTTTTCATTCTAATCCCAAAGAAGAGCAAATGCCAAAGAATGTTCCAACTACCACACAATTGTACTCACAGGCTCAAAATCCTTCAAGCTAGGCTTCAGCAGGATATGAATCAGGAAACTCCCAATGTACAAGCTGGGTTTAGACAAGTTAGAGGAATCAGAGATCAAATTGCCAACATTCACTGGATCACAAAGAAAGCAAAGGAATTCTAAAAATGCATCTATTTCTGCTTCATTGACTATGCTAAAGCCTTTGACTGTGTGGATCACAACAAGCTGGAATATTCTTAAAGAGATGGGAATACCAGACCACCTTACCTGCCTCCTGAGAAATCTGTATGCAGAGCGAGAAGCAACAGTTAGAACCTTACATAGGACAACCGACTGGTTCAAAATTGGGAAAGCGGTACATCAAGGCTGCATGTATTGTCACCCTGCCTACCTAACTTATGTGCAGGGTACATGATGCAAAACACCAGGCTGGATGATCACAAGCTGGAATGAAGACTGGGGGAGAAGCATCAATAACCTTAGACATGCAGACAGTACCACTCTAGTGGCAGAAAGAAAAGAGGAGCTAAAGAGCCTCTTGATGAGTGTGAATGTGATGAGTGCAAAAGCTGGCTTGAAACTTCACATCAAAAAGCTAAGATCATGGCATCTGGTCCCATCATCACTCATGGCAATAGAAGGGGCAAAATTGGAAACTGTGACAGATTTTATTTTCTTGAGCTCTGAAATCACTGTGGGTGGTAACTACAGCCATGAAATTAAAACATGCTTGCTCCTTGGAAGGAAAGCTGGGACAAACCTAGGCAGTGTGTTAAAAAGAAGAAGCATCACTTTGCCTACAAAGGTCCATACAGTCAAAGCCATGGTTTTTCCAGGAGTCATGTACAGACACAGGAGCTGGACCACAAAGAAGGCTGAGCAATGAAGAACTGATGCTTTTGAATTGTGGTGCTGGAGAAGACTCTTCAGAATGCCTTCAAGTACAAGAAGACCAAAGGAAATCAACCTAAAGGAAATCCTAAAGGAAATCAACCCTGAATTTCTTTGGAAGGACAGATGCTGAAGCTCCAGTACTTTGGCCACCTGATGCAAAGAGCTGATTGTTTGGGAAAGACCCTGATGCTGGGAAAAACTGAAGGCAAAGGAGAAGAGGGCGGCAGAGGAGGACACAGTTAGATAGCATCACCAACTCAATGGCTATAAATTTGAGCAAACTCTGGGAGACAGTGAAGGACGGGGAAGCCTGGCGTGCTGCAGTTCATGGGGTTGCAAAGAGTCAGATAAGACTTAGTGACTGAACAGCAATCACTGAAAGCAATTTCAAGGACTGTATCTTTTTCACATTATTTAAAAAATCACATCACTCAGTATCATTAATGATTAGAGAAAGGCTAAACAAAGTGCGCTCTAAGAGGCACCCTGGCAGCAGTCATCCAGAAGTAAACCCACAATAAATACCAACGGGCAGTCGCTCAGTCGTGTCCAACTCTTTGTGACCCCGTGGACTGTAGCCTACAGCACTCCATCCATGGGATTCTCCAGGCAAGAATACTGGAGTGGGGTGCCATTTCCTTCTCCAGAGGATCTTCCCGACCCAGGGATCAAACCCGGGTCTCCGCATTGTAGGCAGACGCTTTACCATCTGAGCCACCAGGCAAGCCTAAATACCGGAGGGCATGAATAAGAGAGCAACGCTATGCTCTCGGGGCAACAAAATCTGCTAGCAGCCGCCTGGAGAATGAGAGGGAAGTTCCTCTGAAAACAAGAAATAGAAGCCCCGCAGCATCCCTCTGTCTCACACTTGGGTGCGCATATATTCAGAGAATAAACGCCTGCTGAAAACACATGTACACCACAAAACTAAGCAGGGCAGTGTTTACAATATCCAAGGCATGGGGAAACCCAAATAGCCCTCCGTAGATGAACAGATAAGAAAAGATAAGCTGCATATTCTCAGTGGACTATGACTCGGCCAGAAACCAGAAGAAAATGATGTCATTTTCAGCACCGTGTGGATGGACAGAGAGATGATCACACTAAATCCAGGTATTCAGAGAGGGGAAGACAAATATCATGTGTTATCACCTATAGATGGAAAGGGAAGAAATCATACCAACGGAGTAATGTATCCAACAAAAAGCCTCACAGACTTAGAAAAGTAACTTACTTACCAAAACAGCAATTTGGGGTGGGCGGCGAGGAGAAGAAAATCAGAGATTAGGATTAACACAAAACTGCTTCTCTCATAAAAATAGATAAAACAAGAACCATCTGAAGAGCACAGAGGACTGCTGCACAATGGGTAATAACCTATCTGGCAGTAGAAATCAAACAAAATGGTAAGGGTATATGTAAATCAAATAAATAAAATAAATCAATAAATCAAATTGCTACAGAACGGAAACACAAAGTTGTATATCACTTATACTACACTGCTGCTGCTGTTGCTGCTGCTGCTAAGGCGCTTCAGTCGTGTCTGACTCTGTGTGACCCCATAGACGGCAGCCCATCAGGCTCCCCGGTCCCTGGGAGTCTCCAGGCAAGAACACCGGAGTGGGTTGCCATTTCCTTCTCCAATGCATGAAAGTGAAAAGTGGAAGTGAAGTCACTGAGTCATATCCAACTCTCAGCGACCCCATGGACTGCAGCCCACCAGGCTCCTACGTCCATGGGATTTTCCAGGCAAGAGTAATGGAATGGGGGGTGCCATTGCCTTCTCCCATATACTGCACTAGAGAAATTAAAATCATATGAAAAAAAAGAAATAAAAGGGGTAATGACTACTCGGTGACTTAGGCTGGTGGCCCATTTCTGGAACCTAACCAGTCTTGGTCCCATGCTGGTCTGTGCTGGGGCTGAGATGGCTGAGGACTATATTCCAGCTGATGAGTTCTGCTTTGGAAGTCTATTGCCTGGTCCCCACTAGGCGGGACCTCAATCCCCAGCTGCAGGCTGGCCCTCTTACAGCTTACCCAAGCCCAGTGCATCCAAAGGGTGGCAGACCTGCCGGGCAGGGTGAGCTCTGAAAAAACACCTGACGTTGGGGCTTTTGGTATTGGGGTGCCCACTGCCATCCTCCTTCATTCGCTGAACACACCTACCCCTACCACAGCGTCCTGTACATAGCACTTATGCAGGGCTTAGGATTTCTATGGGATTGGTGGTAAAAAAAAAAAAATAATTAAAATTAAAAAAAATAAGGAGGAGGAGCTAATGAGATACAAGCCCTTGGGTGTTTGCTCGGGTTCTTTCCACTCAACTCTACCACCCTGCAGTCCATGGGGTCGCTACGAGTGGGACACGACTAAGAGACATCACTTTCACTTTTCACCTTCATGCATTGGAGAAGGAAATGGCAACCCACTCCAGTGTTCTTGCCTGGAGAATCCCGGGGACGGGGGAGCCTGGTGGGCTGCCGTCTATGGGGTGGCACAGAGTCGGACACGACGGAAGCGCTTTAGCAGCCCCAGCAGCAGCAGCAGCAGCAGCTTACCACCCAGAAACAGGACTTGCTCTAAGGCTCTAGTTGCCCGAGTTACCGCAGTGAGGCATGAAGACGTGCTGCCGCCTTGTGGCCATTTCTTCTAACAACACGGGGACATCTGGGCACTTAACATTCACGAGGCCTCTGGGGCTGTAAATGACCCGTCCTCTCGCGAAATTCCCTGTGATAGGTGACTGAAAAGGCATTCAAAGTAGGGCCGATTCTCCAGAAGCCAATTTCAAGGCCTAAATTCACCTCGTGCTCTTAAAAAAAAAATTCAGTTGAAAAATGCTCAGCATCGTTACTGATTAGAGAAATGTTAATTAAAGAGATTTCTAAGCGGTACCCCTGGCACCAGCCGTCCAAAAGCCTACCCACAAGAACCACCAAAGTAGGCGTTCAATAAACAGAATCTCACTGTGCTCTTGGTGCAATGTGAATTGCTAAGACTACAATGGAGAGCAGTACATAAGTTCTTTCCAAAAAGAATAGAACCTCCACAAACCCTGGCAACTTCACTCCTAAGCAGGCATTTATTCAGAGAAAAAAATCCTTAGAAAACACACATGCTCCCCCAAGGGTTATTGCGGGGCAGTGTCTACAATATAGCCAAGGCATGGGAAAAACTCAATTATCCATCCACAGATGAACAGATAAAAAAAATATGCTCCCAAAGAAAGTTGCCAGGGTTTGTGGAGGTTCTATTCTTTTTGGAAAGAACTTATGTACTGCTCTCCATTGTAGTTTTTAGCAATTTACATTGCACCAAGAGCATAGTAAGATTCTGTTTATTGAAAATGCTCAAATTACCACACAATTGTACTCATCTCACACGCTAATAAAATAATGCTCAAAATTCTCCGAGCCAGGCTTCAACAGAACGTGAACCATGAAATTCCAGATGTTCAAGCAGGATTTAGAAAAGGCAGAGAAACCAAAGATCAAATTGCCAGCATCTGTTGGATCACCCAAAAAGCAAGAGAGTTCTAAAATAACATTTACTTCTGCTTTATTGACTATGCCAAAGCCTTTGACTATGTGGATCACAACAAACTGTGGAAAATTCTTAAAGAGATGGGAATACCAGACCACTTAACCTGCCTCTTGAGAAACCTGTATGCAGGTCAGGAAGCAACAGTTAGAACTGGACATGGAACATCAGACTGGTTCCAAATAGGAAAAGGAGTATGTCAAGGCTGTATACCATCACCCTGCTTATTTAACTTCTATGCAGAGTACATCATGAGAACCGCTGGGCTGGAAGAAGCACAAGCTGGAATCAAGATTGCCAGGAGAAATATCAATAACTTCAGATATGCAGATGACACCACCCTTATGGCAGAAAGCAAAGAACTAAAGAGCCTCTTGATGAAAGAGGAGAGTGAAAAAGTTGGCTTAAAACTCAGCATTCAGAAAACTAAGATCATGGCATCTGGTCCCATCACTTCATGGCAAACAGATGGGGAAACAGTGGAAACAGTGACAGACTTTATTTTTCTGGGCTCCAAAATCACTGCAGATGGTGATTGCAGCTATGAAATTAAAAGATGCTTGCTTTTTGGAAGAAAAGTTGTGACCAACCTAGACAGCATATTAAAAAGCAGAGACATTACTTTGTCAACAAAGGTCCCTCTAGTCAAGGCTATGGTTTTTCCAGTAGTCATGTATGGATGTGAGAGTTGGACTATAAAGAAAGCTGAGTGCTAAAGAATTGGTGCTTTTGACCTGTGGTGTTGGAAAAGACTCTTGAGAGTCCCTTGGACTGCAAGGAGATCCAACCTGTCCATCCTAAAGGAAATCAGTCCTGAATATTCTTTGGAAGGACTGATGTTGAAGCTGAAACTCCAATACTTTGGCCACCTGATGCTAAGAGCTGACTCATTTGAAAAGACCCTGATGCTGGGAAAGATTGAGGGTGGGAGGAGAAGGGGATGACAGAGGACGAGATGGCTGGATGGCATCACCGACTCAATGGACATGAGTCTGAGTAAACTGTGGGAGCTGGTGATGGACAGGGAGGCCTGGCGTGCTGCAGTCCAGGGGGTCACAAAGAGTTGGACACAACTGAGCAACTGAACTGAACTGAACATACACTCAATGGAATATGACTTAGCCAGAATACAGGAAAAAATGTCATCTCCAGCACTATGCCAGAACAGGGAGCCGACCACACCAAACCCAGGTCGTCAGAGAAGCACAGATACCACGTGTTCCCAGCTCCAGGTGAAGCTGAAAACCTCGTACAGAGAAGCCGATGTGCCTCACACACACACGGAAGACTCACAGAAAAGAAACTAG
This sequence comes from Procapra przewalskii, assembly GCA_006410515.1. Lineage (NCBI taxonomy): Eukaryota > Metazoa > Chordata > Mammalia > Artiodactyla > Bovidae > Procapra > Procapra przewalskii. Next base: position 1,497,414 of record SJYF01000205.1, on the reverse strand, counting down.
GTTTCCAAAAAAGGGGATCTCTAAGATGAGGCAAGGAGGAGTTAGGCGTTAGGATTAACGCAAAACCGCCAAATGTCATAAACTGATCAGTGAGGGCCCACTGGACAGCTCAGAGCACCTCACTGCAGGCTCTAGAGCAGCCTGGGTGGGAGCAGAATCCAAAGAGGCGAAACAGGGCAGGTGTGCACGCGACGGGGGCAACCGCTGTGGGATTCAGACGCCAGAAATTGCACATCACCTATAGTGCACAAGGAAAAAGTCCATACAAAAAGAAAGAAATTAGAGAAAGGAAGGAAGAGATGCCTATTCTGCTCCTATCAGACCTCCCTGACTTAGGCTAGTGGCTATTTTAGGAGGACCCTAAACAGGCTTGGGTCCCAGGCTGGCCTGCGGCGGGCTGAGGGAGCTGAGGAGCCTGTCTCACCCCGTGAACTCACTTATGCACGTTCAGCGCCTGGCCTCTTCCGGTTGGGACCACAATCGCCAGATCCAGGTGTCCCTCTTACAGCTTCACCATGCCTGGTGGATCCGAAGGATGGTGAGTCTGCTGGGCAGGTAGAGCTTTGCAAAGACACATGATCTCCTTGGCTTCTGGTGCTGGGGCACCTCCATCCTTTAGGTCAACTCAGCTACGTACACCAGCACCCTCTACACAGCCCTTTTGCAGGGCTTGGGATTCCTTTGGGGTTGGGGGTGCAAAATAAGGGGGCAGAGCTAATGAGATTCAAGCCCTGGGTGTTTGTCCAGGCTCAGTAATTTACTACCTAGAAACATTCTCGGAGGCTCCGGTTGCCCAGGTTACTGTAGAGGGGCCTGGGGGGGGGCACTGCCGCCTTGCCACCATTTGTCGTAACGGTAACTCTAAAGCTGGCACTTCTGAGCAGTTAATGTTCACAAGGCATTCGAAGCTATAAATGCTGCTTTCCCTCAAAAAATCCCCTTTGGTAGGTAATGGAAAACAAATTCAAAATAGGGCCCACTCTCCAGACGCCAAGTAAGAGCTAAACTGTTCTCACGTTCTTAAAAATATCACATCATGCAATATCATCAATGATTGGAGAAATGCTAATCAAATAGACCTCTACGAGGCATCCCTTGGAACCAGTTATCCAAAAGTCTACCCACAATAAACACCAAAGAGGAACCCTCTGGAGAAAAGGGACTTCTCTCCAGTCTAGGCGGCAATGGAAACTGCTATTACTCACTATGTCATTCCCTTTAAAAGACAAGAATAGACCTACCACAACGTACCGCAGTCCTAGTCTTATGTGGTTTAAAGCATTAATGAATTCAGAAAACAAACAACTGGTATTTTAAGGGATAACATAGCCTTTAATGGGTTAACAATATTGTTTTTGGTGACCTTGGAGTATAAAACAGCCTCTGAAAGATTAAAATTTTGACCAATTAATCAAAATGTTTATTACCTATTGTTCTGAAACTTGGATCAAGAGGGAAGTTATTCTAGGCAAAATAGGGCTATCCTACCCAGAGTTCTGTCGACTGCAGGGTTTACAATTTTAATGCAGGATCAGAACATCCCAGTATTATGAGGCGTGTGTGTGTTCAGTTATGCGTGACTCTTTGCGACCCCATGGACTGTAGCCTGCCAGCTCCCCTCTCCAAGGCATTTTCCAGGCAATAATACTGGTATTGGGTTGCCATTTCCTTCTTCGGGGGATCATCCCAACCCTGCAACTGGGTCCATGTCTCTTGTGTCTCCTACATTGGCAGGTGGATTCTTTACCACTTGTATAAATGCTGTTAATGGTCTGTTTTTTCAACACCAAAGGCCTATGTGATCTTAGTTCAGACTGGAGAAATCCTAGATTTCTATCTATTACAGATTTCCCTCATTATCAAGAACAAAGAGAAATAAGACCTACTTTGCAAATCTCTTTAAATTTAATGATTATATCACCTACATTTGGTTAATCTAAAGCTCCTTTTGTAGACATGCTTTGTTATGATTTGCCAGGCCATCAACTGCAGAAAACTTAAATCTTTATCAGAAAAGGCTCAAACCATCTCCCTAAGGATATGTTTATAGTTCAAGTTCTTTCACTAATTACCCAATTTTATGCACAATAGCATTGTTTGCATTAACTAGATGGAAAGTCCTAGGCTGTACTCAAATCCATCTTCAGATCCTATGGATTCTTACAATCCATGGCTAATGCAATCAAATTCTATGACCAGCAACATCACCAATTTATGAATTTATTATTGCACCAAAGCTAGTCTTTACCCTGGCTCTCACAATATGAATTCCTCTTCCCATATCTCATCCATTAATTGATATAAACTGAGGCATACTATTGATATTTATATTCATTATATCAAGCCTAGCCGTTTATTCCATCTTCTGATCTAGATGAGCTTCAGATTCAAAATACACTAATTGGAACATTATTAGCAGTAGCACAGTCTCAGGTGAAGTAATGTCAGCAATTATTCCTTTATCAGTTCTACAGATAAATGGATCATTCACACTTTTGACAGTAATTCAATGGCACCCCACTCCAGTACTCTTGCCTGGAAAATCCCATGGACAGAGGAGCCTGGTGGGCTGCAGTCCATGAGGTTGCGAAGAGTCAGACATGACTGAGCGACTTCCCTTTCACTTTTCACTTCCATGCATTGGAGAAGGAAATGGCAACCCACTCCAGTGTTCTTGCCTGGAGAATCCCAGGGACGGGGGAGCCTGGTGGGCTGCCGTCTGTGGGGTGGCAGAGTCGGACACGAATGAAGCAACTTAGCAGCAGCAGCAGCAGCATTACCCAAAACACCTTTGATTGACCCTTACCCAGAATCTGATCATATCTATTCTAGTAGACTAGGCTTTCCTGGTGACTCAGTAGTAAAGCAGAGGCCTGCCAATGCAGGGACACAGGTTTGATCCCTGGGTCAGGAAGATCCCCTGGAGAAGGAAATGGTAACCCCCTCCAGTATTCTTGCCTGGGAAATCCCACAGACAGAGGAGCCTGACGGGCTACAGTCCATGGGGTCACAAGAATCGCGCACGACTCAGTGACTTAACAACACCAGCAACAAGTTCTAGCAGAAATCCAAAGAAGCCCCACTTGATTTAACATAAGCAGAATCAAAACCTATATTTGGTTTCAATGGAGAAAAGGCAGCAAGCCCACTGGCCCTGTTCTCCCTAGAGAATGCGTCGATATTATTATAATAAACATGTCTCACAACATCTGACTTTTTTGGATTGTTTCACAACCCCTACATGCCAGAGTTATTACAGTGTCATCGCTGGACCACTGCTTCTCATCATCTCTTTCTTATGAAGCTGAGCATCCTTCCCACAATTCTGATATGATTAACTTTCACATCTTACAAAAAAGAATTTGCCGCTAATATTAGCGCTGTGTACGTGAGAGGTTTCTCTGCCTGTCACCACACCACACATCCTCCCAAAACGTAGCACACATGGCAAGCGAGTTACTGTGATGGAGTAGATAATAGGGCTTCAAGGCTCTTATTCCTGGGATTGTAGGAACTGGACCTGCTCTTCAGAGTTTTCCTTCCCCACGCTACCACATCTTACCACATGCTACAGGAAGGCCCGATAAATAGGCTGTCAGACCCATCTCCCCAAGATACTGTTCTATATCCTCCCTGAACTAACAGACCCGATTGTTCTTACTCTCATTCTACTGACCATTATCTCGGGAACCAAAACTGCAGTAACACTCTCACACTGGTTAATATTATCCCCATTCTAGTAAAAACATTTAACTCATAAGCTGCAGCGGCATGCCACAAATATTTTCTAAAACAATCCACCACATCCACACTACTTGTAATGACTAGTACCATTAATCTAATAGTCTCTGGGTAATGAACACAATGAATTACAAAAATCTTTAATACATCATAATAATAGCCATTGTCACAAAATCAGGACTTTCCCCATTTCACGTCTGAGTGCCTGAAGTAACAGGAGCTAGTCCATGAACAGCAGGCCTCACGCTGTTAACAGGACAAAATTGCCCCCTTTGAAGCTTTATGCCATCCACAGCCTAGACATACCGCTCTTTAATCGTTTCGTTTATTTAATCGCTTCTGGCTGTGCTGGGCCTTCATTGCTGTGTGGGCTCTTCTCTGGCTGCAGAGAAGGGGCTGCTCCCCAGCTGCGGCTGCAGGCTCCTCTCGCTGCAGACCGCCAGCTCCAGGGCCTCCGTGGTTGCAGCTTCCAGGTGCTAGAGCGCAGCCTGGACGGTGGTGGGGCATGTGCTTAGCTGCTCCACAGCGTGTGGGGTCTTCCCGGGTCAGGGGCCCAGCCTGTGTTCTCAGGCGGGTCCTTTACCGCTGAGCCAGCAGGGAAGCCCCGAAGCACACTATTAGCCATAGCAATATGATGAATCATACTTGGAGGCTGCAGGGAACTCTGACAGACTCAGCTGCAAAAATTATAGCCTGCTCGCCAATTGCCCATAAAGGGTGAGTAACAGCTATTATAATATGTAACCCAACCATAACAATCCCAAACATGCTATTTTATATTATAACGCTGTCTTCTCGCTATCATGCCCAGCTCATGCACACAACAGAATCACTGTAACACACACGAAATAAACCCCTCCCATCACAACACTCATCCTCACCATTACAGTGTCACTAGGAGGTCTCCCACAACCGTCAGAGTTCTTACTCAAATGAATAATTATCTAAGAAATGACAAAAAAGACAACATCTTTCTACCAACACTAACAGCCATCAGACCAGTACTCAGCACATACCTCTACTGTGCCGAACATACTCCACTTCACTAACTATATTCCTTTAACAAACAATACAAAAATAAAATAACAAATAATTTCACATATACCAAGTAAATAATTTTTCTATCATTACTAATCATAATATCCACACTATTAGTACCCTTAACATCCACTCTATCTGTGCTGTATTAGAAATTTAGATTAATTTAGATCAAGAGCTTTCAAAAACTCTAAGCAAGTATGATTTACTTAATTTCTGAAAATAAGGATTTCAAGACTCATTTGAATGGCAATGAGACATTTTAATTAAGCTGAATTCTTACTCGATTGGCGGGCTCCCACCCCAAGAAGTTAATGGGTAAATACTCTAGTCAGCTAACTGGGTTCAGTCTGCTCCTGTCTTCAAGGGAAAAGGGAGGAAAGAGCAGGGAGAAGAGGAGTGAAGCCCCTTATGCGAACTTAGAGTTCCATTTGTTGACCCGCCACAGAGTTTAGCAAAGAGGCTGTCTCCTTCTTAGATTTATAGTCTCATGTTAGCCCAGCCACTTTGTCTTTGTTCACAAACTGCTGATCATTTTTAACAAATCACAAATGTAGCAACACTTTGCATCTACCATTCGGCTCTTGAACTGGGATATCAGGCACCACTGTAAATCTGCTAATCCTTGCGGAGTTCCGCTAACCCGGAGCAGTACTTGGAGATGACCAAATCTGTGACACAGTCATAGCAACCCTGCGCTTGTAATCATTTTCTTTAGAGTTGCACCCGTTACAGTTGGAGAGTTCAGAAACTCACTCTTCCCACTAACCACTGGGGCACCTGATATACAATTTCCCCTGAATAAATAGTACAAACTTTCAGCCTCTCCCGCTGTTCTTGCTCCTACTTGTATCATCAGTGCTAGAAGCTGGTGCATTTACCAGTAGAACCATGGGTAGACGAGGAGATAGTCTTCGACTGTCTCCCGGCGACGCGAAGGGGAGCATGTTCAGCTATGAGTCAAACCTGCCGCAGGCATGTTAGTAACTCTGGTCAGATTGAGGCGAACATAAAAGAGACATGTGAGCCAGCTCAAAGGCTACAAAAATATAACATGCAAGGTCCAGATCCAAGCTCCACCTGGAATATGGCCAGACAGAGCCTCTCTGGTCTAACCCAGCCTCTCCCATTGTTGGCCCACTAACTGCTGCGGTCCTGCTGCCCATCTCTGGGCCTTGCCTACTTAACTGTCTTGTCAACTTTGTTAGTAAACTGACTGAAGCCAAACTTCACAGGATTCTAACACAAGGGCGTGAGCAACTGAGGCGGTTGCCTGGTGACGATCAGATATATTTTAGACTAAGCAAGACTCTGCTCCTCCAATCCAGAGGGAAAACCACACCTCTGTCCAGCAGGAAGCAGCTTCAGAAGGCAGAAAGGGGGAATTTTGTTACCTGAGGTATGTCAGATCTTTGTCAAAACCCACCAATTCCCACTTGAAAGGAAATTAACATGTATCTTTAAGTCACAAGGTATTAAAATAACTTGGAAAAATGACGAGCCTATTTGGACAGAGCAGTGGCCCCTTACGAAAGAAAACTTACAGGCTGCTAAAGAACTTATAGACACACAATTAGAATTGAAACATATCGAGGAATCTTGCTCTCTTTGGAACTGTCCAATTTTTGCTATAAAAAAGAAATCTAACAAATGGCGCCTCCTAACAGACCCTAGAAAAGTTAATGCATCTATGAAACCTATGGGTGTGTTACAACCAGGGATCCCATCACCTACCACTATTCCTCAAAATTGGTACGTTATTATTATTAATTTACAAGATGCTTTTTTAATATACCTTTACACCCTTTAGACCAAGAGAGATTTGCTTTCTCTCTCCCTTTTTCTAATCACACCTGGCCTCATAAGCAATATCAATGGGCTGTGCTGCCTCAAGGAATGATGAATTCTCCCACCATGTGTCAATACTATGTGGCTAAAGCCTTTGAGCCTGTAAGCAAACAATTTCCTGACTTTCTTGTTATTCATTATATGGATGATATATTGTCTTCGGTTCCATCACATGTTTGATATAGCTCAACAATGCTTAAAAAACTCTGGGTAAATCATTGCCCCTGAAAAAAGTCAAACCTCTACACCTTACCATTACTTAGGATTTGTTGTTAATAGACAACGTATTACTCCCCAACTAACACAGATTCATACTGATAAATTATCAACTTTAAATGATTTTCAAAAACTCCTAGGTGATATAAATTGGATTAGACCCTTCCTCCACCAGAGGCTTGGGTCCCCGTCTCTCTCCCTCTCTGTCTCTCTCATCCACAGTGCAGACAAATTTGCAGAGTGCATGGGAGAACTTGGTCTCTACACAACCCACCTGAGATTCACAGCGGGCAGTTTAAGAGCAAATCCAAATTAAACCTCCAGGCTTAATTCTTAGAGAATAAAGACTTGCCCCCTTCCCTTTTCCTAGAATATTTACTTTAGAATATGGGGGAATTCCTTCTCTGTCTCTTTGAAGTCCATCTTTTAAAGGTGGACGTGCTTCTGACATTATCTCATCTCAGAATGTTTTCAATGTTTCCAGCAACACTAGGAATGTCTCTGAAATATGATGGAGGGGGGAAAAAAAAAAACTTCCAGCTCTTGAGAGAAGAACCTGACTCCAGTGGGCCCTGGCTCCAAACACAAACTGACTCCATTATGAAGAAATCGGTGGTTTTCATCTGGGAGCATGGATGGAGCAGGCGCTCTCTGCTCAGCTGCACTAAGGGGGCGACTGCTCTCAGGTGGGCTTGCCCCGACGCCGCCCGTAGGTGCGTGCCCGCTGAGGCTTCATGCTGAGTCCAGAAGGAATGATGTGCTCTCTCCTATGTTTGTGTAATGTCCCCACCCCCATCACAGATCGGAGTCTGAGCGTCACCTTCCTCCTGCCATGTGCAGAACCCAAGCTCTAGAGTGTCCCCTGCCTCCTGCCATGGCCTTTTGACAACGTTGAAGGACCTGAAGGTCCAGGAACCCCTCACTCCGTGTTCAGAAACAGCCTCCCGTAATGACCTTTCCCCACAAATACCCAGCTGAGACTCAGGACCCCCCTTTCCTGACTGAGCCACACAAACCCAGTCCCTCCCCAGGCTCCTCATCCAGAAGCGGACCCACTCATTCCCAGGATCAGCCAGAACAAGGGCTGGCTACCCGGGCAGTTCCCCCCAGAGCTGCAGCCACTGCCCCGAGGGGCCTCTGATCCTCCTGTTCTCAGGCCGCATTCCATCCAACCCCAGCTCTTGACACTTGTGTTTATTCCTCTCCGGGGAGAAACCTCCTCTGCCCCCCAACTGTCCAGATGCTTGCAGACCTTCTCAGGAGTTATCCCTATTGTCACAGTCCCCTCTCAACAGCAAGAGTCCTTCTCAATTCTTAAAGCCCCTCCTTTACAGTAAGAGTCCCCTCCTCTATAGCACAGCCCCGCCTATTGTCTTGTACCCTCTGCACTAACAGCCTCCCCTGCAGAGAACTAAGCCTTCGTCACAGCCCCTCAACAGCAACAGTCCACCGCTAGAGTAATATTCCCCTCCACGGTCACAGTCCCTCTTCTATTGCTGCTGCTGCTGCTGCTGCTGCTAAGGCCCTTCAGTCGTGTCCGACTCTTGCGACCCCATAGACGGCGGCCCGCCAGGCCCCCGCGTCCCTGGGATTCTCCAGGCAAGAGCACTGGAGTGGGCTGCCATTTCCTTCTCCAATGCATGAAAGTGAAAAGTGAAAGGGAAGTCGCTCAGTCGTGTCCGACTCTTAGCAACCGCATGGACTGCAGCCCGCCAGGCTCCCCCGTCCCTGGGATCCTCCAGGCAAGAGTACTGGAGTGGGTGCCATTGCTTTATTGCCGTAATCCGCTCTCTCCACTGCCGCTGTCACCACCCCCACACTAGCGTGTCGGCCCCCTCTGATCGTCAGCGCTCCGCTGCTGTCACTGCCCCCACTCTATAATAGCAGCCTCGCCCATAGCTATCGCCCTGCTCTATTAACACAGCCCCCCTCGGCAGGAAGAGATCTCCATCCACTATAACAGCGCCCCTCTACGGCAAAAGTCCTGAGCCATGGCAATAGTCCCCCTTCCTCGTAAAAGTCCTCTGCTGCAGTGCTCCGCTCTGTGCACCGACCGTCCCCTCACCCCAGAGATCTCCATCCATCCAACAGTCACCCCTCCACCCTGAGAGTCCTCCCTCAGTAGTGACAGTCCTCCTCTAGCAGGCTAGTCCCCCTCTAAAGAGCGGTTCAGACTACTCTACGGAATAGCCGCCCCTACTGTGACAGCTCTCCAAGGTACGCGTCTCCCTCACTGTTACATGCCCCCTGTACCTGTTAGTAACGTGCCCCCAGACAGTAGCTCAGTTCAGTTGCTCAGGCGGGTCCGAGTCTCTGTGACCCCATGAATTGCAGCACGCTGGGCCTCCCTGTCCATCACCAACTCCCGGAGTTCACTCAGACTCGTGTCCATCGAGTCAGTGATGCCATCCAGCCATCCCGTCCTCTGTCGTCCCCTTCCCCTCCCACCTTTACTCTTTCCCAGCATCAGGGTCTTTTCAAATGAGTCAGCTCTTCACAGCAGGTGGCCGAAGTATTGGAGCTTCAGCTTCAGCCCCGGGGCAGGGTAGCCCCCCTTCATTGTAGAGTCCCCTCTCCACAGTAATGTGCCTGGTCCAGCCCTGGTGGATCCAGGTTGATTCGAAGGTGGAGACAGAGTAGGCGTCCTGGGAAAAACTTATCTAATTACAGATAGAGAGGGACTAGGAATTTAGCAGAAAAAAGAGGCCTAATAACTTGGTTAACACAGGGTACCAATCACCATCTACGTAGGCCGCAGGCGTCTTCCCGTTCTCCGAGGGAGAGGAGGCACTGAGCCCCCCCCCCCAAACCGTCCGATCTTAGAAGCCCAGGCAAAGTTAGTAGGCTTGGTGGGTCCTATGCACCAGATGGGAACTCGGCCAGAAAATAGTAACAGAGAGAGAAAGGGGCTGAATAACTTGGCTTACGT
>SJYF01000205.1:1422766-1449288 GCA_006410515.1 Procapra przewalskii | reverse complement strand
AGGTACAGCGCCCTCGCCTCCCCTCCCACGCCCCCCGCGCCGCGCGGCGCCCCTTTGCCACCCTCTGGGGGCTGCCTCTGCCCTGCTTCCCGCTCCTAGCAAGGTGTGGGGATAGAGCTGAGGCCCGCTCCTCGCAGAGAGCTGCGGGTCAGGAGGTGTGGGTGTCCTTCCTTCTTACCACCCAACCCAGTCCAGACCCCGGGTCGGGAAGCCCCCGCCTCAAGCGTGATCCGAAGGAGGGACATTCCTCGCCTAGTGCGGGATGGAGGGGCAGAGCGCTCCCAGTTAGCTCGGGGTGAAGCCTCCGGGTCTGGGCAAGTGTGGGGGCAGCCGCTGGCAGCAGAGTGCCAGTGTGCCTTGGTTCCGCACACTCGCTGCTCCCGTCCTCATCCACACCCCGCTCCTCCGCCTCCCACCGACTCCCCTGTGATAGAAGGCTGAGGGGAGGGAGAGGTTTCTAGAGAAAGCTACAGAACTGAAGCAAGAGCCCAACCTCTCAGCAGGTTCCAGGACCCAAAGAATAGGGCTCTGAGTGCCCCCCAGGACATCATCCCTTCCCTGGCTTTCCTTAAGTGCATGCTGCCCACCGCCCTCAAGCCTGAACAGAAGTCCAGGGGAGATGGGGCTTCTGATAAGACAAGGCTTAGTTTATACACAGAAGCACGAGGAAAAATGGTTCATTTAACCCAAAATTCCAAGTCCAGAACCAGACAGCTCTGTACAGGGCATTAGGACCTCAAGGGTCCATGAGGTCCTCACGGCTTTTCCCCTGAGACCCAGCAGAGCCGAGCCAGCAGCACCCTGCCCCAGCAGATACATGAGCACATGAGCCCTGCTTCTGTGTTATTCCTGGGATCCAACCCAAGGAGGTGGGGTTGCTATCCAAATTCTGTCTCCAGAATGCCAGTGGTGTGAAGGGGAGTGACTTTCCCCAGGCATCACAGTACTGGTGGTGTCTGCCCCCAGAGCAGGTGGCCCTGGTGATCGGGGGCATCCTTGGGGGGCTGCTGCTGCTGCTGCTGTTGATTGGGGTGAGCTACTGTCTCTGGAAGAGACTCTGTGCCACATTCACCTATGAGGAGCTGTCAGGGACCACGGCTGCTTCCAGCACACAGGGAGACGTGCTCTGCCCCCCGGACGCCAGGACCCAGGCAAACAGGTGAGGCAGGATGTGGGGCTGAGGGAGCTCCTGGCCTTGCTTCAGGCCCTCCCTGTGGAGTTTCCCTTGGAGTGGGGTGGAGAAGGAAAGGTCTGTTTGTTTATGGAGCGCCTCCTCTATGCTGCCAGCAGGCCAGGAGCAATCACAAAGAAACCCCAGAATCTGTGCCACAGCTATGAGGCAGGTGTTATGAAGCCCATTATCCAGCTGGGGAAACTGAGGCTCAATGGACCTAAGTCCAGATAGTACAAATAGAAAGTGGCAGAACAGGCATTCAAACTCAGGCAGGCTGACTCCAGGAGCTATGCTCCTACTCCAACTCACCACGGCTGTGGGCACACGAGGAGGTGGCTGTGCGTGCCCCCTGGTGTGGGCCCGGAAGACGGCGCTCTTGCCTCCCCCGGCTCCTGCTGGCTTTTTCTCCCCTGGTTCCTGACACTTACACTCTCTGGGCTGAGCACTCTGAAGCCATACCATCCACTTGCTACCTATGTCATCTCCCTGCCTCTGCACAGGCCACCTGGTGTGCCATTCGTGGTGCCCCCTTCCCTCCAAAGCCAAGACTGGGTACCCCTGAGCAGCGGAGAGTGGGCCCAGGTCCCACAGGACCCCTACCCCACCCCGGAGCTCCTGCCCCACACCACTGGCAGCAATCTTGGTGAGTGTGCCCACCAGGGCCTGCCCAGAGGTCATGGTATGCCCAGGCCAGGACAGACCTATCTCCTCCTGAAAAGAGTCCAGATGGGGCCCAGGGTGCCAGAGTTGCCCAGTGACCACTCTTTCCAGATATTTAAGTTTACCAATGCCTGCTGCCTCCCAGTCTGGGCTAGGTATGGCTTCATGTGCCATTTTGGAGTTAGACCACGGTGGGGGGAATCACCCCATTTTACACATTAATAAACTGAAGCTCTGGAGGGTAACAGTGCCATGCCCGGGATCACAGACGCAGTAAGCAACAAGTCTGGGACTGGAGACCCAGTGTCCCCAGGTGCAGCGGGGACCTGTGCTGGGTCCTCCTCCAGGATGATGGCTTGGCCAATCCAGAGAGCGGAATGGTGGAAGCTGGTCACACAGCTTCCTGCCCACCTCCTTGCTCTGAAGACCTCCCTAAGAACCACCCAGTAATTAGCTAAGCCCTTATGATTTAAAGAGGAAGACAAGAGGCAACATTCTGTCGCTGAGATACCCTCTGGGACACCACAGGAAGGAGCCGGGCCAGATGCTGGGCACGGCACCCACAGGGCCGGGACCTCGGGGGTGGGGGCAGTCATGGGGGCGAGGGTTGAATGCACACTATGCCCTCTGCTAGGAATCCCAGGAGGAGCAGGCCTGGACGTAGAATGCCTTAGTGCTGAGAATGCGTCCTGCCGAGCTGCAATAGGGAAAGGGGCTGTGTTTAGTCTGGAGAAGAGAGTGGGGCGAATGTGGTCAGGAGAAGCCAGTGAACGACCTTGTCAAGACTCAGCCAAGAAGGGCTGGGCAGGGAGGGGGCGGGAGAGCCAGAGCCTGCGGGCCCCGTGCCCCTGCCTTCCCCTGGCCTGCCAGTCTCCCCAGTCCCTGTGCTATAGGAGATGCATGCGTGCTGGGGACCATCAACCCTGAGCTCTACAAGATCCCAGAGGACAACAGTGAGGCTGACTTTCCTGAGGGCTGCCTGGGCCGGCTGTGGTTCTCTGTGGAATACCAGCAGGAGGCCGAGCGGCTGCTGGTGGGCCTGATCAAGGCACAGCGGCTGCACGCCCCCTCAGAGAACTGTAGCCCCCTGGTGAAGCTCCACCTGCTGCCGGATGAGCGGCGCTTCCTCCAGTCCAAGACCAAATGCAGAACCACCAGTCCACAGTTCGACGAACACTTCATCTTTCAGGTATGCCCTCTGAGCGGGCAGGGTCCGGGGCCCTTTGCCTCCTGGGAAGGACAGACATTATGCAGGAGAGCCCGCCTCCGGTGCTAACCAGGGCCCTGCAGCCCCCAGGGGCCCCACACCACAGGCTCTCCCCTACCCCGCCTGCCAGGCCAGGGTGTACAAGAGCCCTTGATGGTGGGGGCAGATGAGAGACTGGGAGGACGAGGGGGCAGAGGGCTGGGCTCCTCCTGGACAGGCTGCCTGGAGGGGAGAAAGAGAAACATATTCTTGGAGCACCCACTGAATGCCAGGCCCTGGCTTACGGGACTCAGGAAGGCAGCCAAGCCCCCGGAGCACGATGAGATTTCTGACATGGTTATCCATGGAAGGTGGAGGGTGAGATGCCCCTCACGCAGGCCTCTTGGGGTGGGGACCAGAACTCACCCGTCCTGTCAGAGGCCAGAGCAGGACCCGAGAGCCATGTGGCGACAAGTGGCACCTCTGCAGCATGGCAAGCTGCTGAGCCAGGGTCCTGAGGGGCTGAGGTGCTGAGGCACTGGGCCAGGCGCACAGCAGCCTTGGGAGCCTCAGCAGGTGACTGGGGCCCTTATGGGAAGCCAGCAGTCAAGAGCTCCCGAGAGGCCTTGGACAAACATTTTTAAGGGCAGGGCAGGAAGCTGACTGGCAAGGTAAGGAGAGGCTTGTCTGCAACTGGGAAGAGTGTGATTTCTACCTTCTTCCGGGGCTGAGCCCTGGGAAGGGGGTGGCATGAGGCCCAGCCCGAGGCTGTCCTGCTGGGCTCAGGCTGAGAATTCACAGGTGAACCTGCTCCTGTTGGGACCTCAAAATCCAAGGTGGGGAGGTTTGAATCATTCCGTGCCCTGGACCTGCACCAATCTTACCCTGGCCTCTCTGTACTTCCCTCTCTAGGGAAGAGAACGAGAAGAAAATCATATTTAATTAGCCATCTGCCTTAAGCCAGGTCCTTTAATTGGAGTTTTATAACCCAGAGAGTAAGAACGATTATCCCATCTTACAGGGGAGGAGACTGAGTCTCAGGGAGAGGACTGTTCAGGTGCCAAATTCAGATAGCAGAGACGGGGGGTTCAGCGTGAGAGCCTGGGCTCCAGTGTGGGAGCCTCTCACACTTTGTGTAGGCAACTCACTTGGATGCCTGTTAAATGGTAGATTCTGCTTCATGGGTCTGGGTGGAGCCCAAGGTCCCGCATTTCTGACAAGGCCCTGGGGGTGGTGGGCGCTGCTGGCTCTGGGACCACACTCTGTGTGGCAAGGCCCTGGCACAGCCTCCCACCTCACTGGCCCCACTGTGGCAAAGGGTCCTCTGAGGATGCCTGGGTTTGGGGTGTGCAGGTCCCTGGTTGAGACACCCCTCATGGAAAGATTCTGTTTCCAGAACAACATATCACGTCATCCCATCCCCTGACCCTACCTGACTCCAGCTGGGCCCTCGTGTCTCCAAGGTGTCCAGCAAGAGCATCAACCAGCGGGTGCTGAGGTTCTCAGTGTACCACGTGGACAGGCAGAGGAAGCAACAGCTCCTAGGCCAAGTGCTGTTCCCTCTGAAGAAGGAGACACTGGCGGGCAAGTGCCGGCGCGTCCTCTGGAGAGACCTAGAAGCCGAGAGCCTGGAGGTAAAGGTTAGGGTCACCAGACACATGCCAGATGACCGCGAGTCTGACTACCGCAGACCGCCAGCAGGTGTGGGCCAGCCGAATGCTGTCCACTACCCCTACGATTGCGACTCTCGCTGGTGGGCCCAGGCCAGAGCTGCACGGATGGTGAGGGTGCCCCTGAGGCTCCTTTGCCCTGGAAATTACCTGGAGCATCCTGGAAAAACCACATTCGGATTCCCATCCAGATCAGTTAGTTATGAAAGCTGACACCTCAAATGGACCTGCCAAGGAAATTACCCACTCTTCCCCCAACACCCCCCACCCCTGAGGATGACTCAGAATAGGCCTGGGAATTCCCCATTCCTGGCTTTGAATCCTCAGCTCTGGTCCTTACTGTGATCTTCAGCAGGCCCCTTCAACTCCCCAGACCTCAGTTTCCCCATCTGTAAAATGGTGGATGGGCTTCCAGGAGGGAGTATGGCGATGTCATGAGTACCCCGGGCCTGCCTGCCAGGAGGAAGGAGGAGGGCATGGGGGCCTCCAATACCCACCTGGGGTGCTTTCCTCTTGCTTCTCCAGCCTCCCTCCGAATTTGGTGACCTCCAGTTCTGCCTCAGCTACAATGACCGTCTGAACCGCCTCACCGTGGTCGTGCTGCGAGCCAAGGGACTCCAGCTCTGGGAGAACACGAGTTTTGTCAGTAAGGTTTCCCCCTGGGGCGGGGCCCACCCCATGATCTTGGAGCATGGAGTCTGGCCGTCAACCCTGGCCATCCAGTTTCTGCTTGCACGTGCTACCGGGAGCATTGCGGCCTGCCAAGCCACGCCCTCCCTCTCTGCGCAGCTGGGGTGTGAGAAATTGCTTCCTTATGTTGATCCAAGGCTGCACCCCCTTGGCCTTCACCAAGACCCCTAAGAACCCTGAGACCAAGCCTGCCCCTCCCTTTTCCCAAAGCAGTGCCTTAGCTCCTGCGCTGTGCTCCTGTCTCCAGCCCGGCCCTTCTGCAAAGCGAGGGCTCCCCCAGGGCAGGGAGCAGCAAAGAGGGTGTCCCTGCATGCAGAGCTTGACCCTCGGCTAGAACTCAGGAGCTGGAGGAACGAGGACCCCGCTCTGGCTCTCCCTAAATGTCCAGCCCCATTGTGGGGCTCCCAGCAAGTGGGTGGTTGTCTGCCCCTTGTGCGTCTCTGCATTTGGGTCACTATAAGCAAGCTGGCATTCAGCCTTCCACTGTGGATTCAAAACCCATCTAACAGCAACTCCCCCTGCAAAAACAAAAACAAAAAACTTGACCTCTGAATGGGGTGTTTAAGGGCCCCAGGAGGCCGGGGCACCCAGCAAGCAGGATCCACCCCACAGTGGGGACGGATGGGCGTGGGGTGCCAGGCTCCAACAACAAGGGCCAGCCAAACCTTGGGTGCATTCAGGAGGCAGAGAGGAAGGAAGAGGAAGGGCGCCAACATTTCCTCGGCTGTAGGCAGTGCGCTAATCAACCCCGTTTCCTCTTGTAACGCCCTTTGGCTGCAGCAGTTGTGAGTAATGGGGTCCTGGCACCCAGGCGAGGCATGAGCCCTCCCACCCAGGCTCCCACGGGCAGGAGGCTGGGCCCCCTGCCTGCCCTTCCCAGCCTGCAGTCTGTCCTGCCCCCCAGGTGTGTTTGTCAAAGTGTCTCTGATGAACCACAACAAGTTTGTCAAGTGCAAAAAGACTTCGGCTGTGCTCGGCTCCACCAACCCTGTGTACAGCGAGACCTTCAGCTTCAAAGCCGACCCTGTGGAGCTGGACACTGCGAGCCTCAGGCTGACAGTGATGCAGGGCTCCGAAGCAGACAGTAAGGCTGCCCCCTCACCGTCAGCCTGGGGCGTTGGGCTAAGGCGGGGCTGCCGTGCATTCAGGAAGCATGGACCCTTTGCAGGGAGCGGCATGGTTTCTCTTCTGTGTCTAAGGAGACTAGTGCTCAGAGGCTAAGATATTTACCCAGCACACGGCGCTTGCTAGTGAGATAGCTGGAGCTCGCACCCAGCTTTAATCTGGTGTCATTGTCCATAGCACCCTAGAAAGAGGTTAAAGGATGGCCCTGCTGTTCCGTCCTGGGGCAAATCGCCAGACTTTGGGAAACAGCGCGGCTACCTGCACTGGCCGAGCGACCCGGCGCCGCGGGTCTCTGTGTAGCCTGCGTTGCCTCATGCCACCTGTACAAGCCTTGAGGGTCCTGGGTGAGGCTCAGGGTGGATGAGAGGGTGGAGTCGTCCCGCACCGCCCCTCCCTCCAGGGTCCACTGTCACTGAGGCAGACCTGTCAGGTCAGCTGGTCTCGTGGGTCAGAGCTTAGGCCCCTTCTCCGTTGTGATAGTTGGTAAAAGGCAAAAATTATTGTTGAGTGTTCCTGCTGAATATACAGTTGACTGAGGGAAGGGGGCTCCTTTCTGGAGGGGCCCCTTCCTCCCTCGGCTCTTTGCTGTGAGGCAGCTTGACGGCCCACCAGGAGGACGGGGGGCAGAACGGGCGCCCGCAGCGAAGGGCAGGCTTTTCACTTGGGCTCCCTTCCCCGTCAGCTCCAGCTCCAGAGCAAAGTCAGGACCCCTTTGGAGGCCGTTAGAGAGGGAGAGGGCTGGCTACTCCCCTTAAGAGAAGGAGCGAGTGAGAGGCAGGGCCCTGGGGATGGCTCGGGTGAGGCGGCTCCTAAGCTTCCGAGAATGACCATGTTTTCCCTCCCCGGCAGGGAGTCACGAGCTGGGCCGGGTGGTGGTGGGCCCCTACATGTACACCCGTGGCAGAGAACTGGAGCACTGGAACGAGATGCTGAGCAAACCCAAGGAGCTGGTGAAGCGCTGGCATGCGCTTTGCCGCACCGCCGAGCCCTAACCGGGGCAGGGAACTCAGGGCTGCTCCAGAAGCTTGCTCTCCCCATAGCCATGCCTGACAGCCACAGGCTTGGACACTGCATCCAGCAACTCTCTGGGCTGCAGGGCCAGCCTGAGCTGGGGGAACATGTGTGCTGATGTATAGGAGGGAAGAGGGGACAAGGGAGCCTGGCCTGGGCACCGGTGTGACCGGTGGGTCACATCTCAGCAGCCCGGGAGGCCCTCCTTGACTCACTCTGTCCTTCTTTGCCCGTGGGGGTGCCTGGACTTAGAATCCTGGCTCCCGGCCATCCTTGTCTTGAACTGGACTGGAAACTCAGACATTGAGAAGAAATAGTCTCTTTAGTGAAAGCGTAGCTGTACATGGGTAGAGTGCCGTGGAAACTTGGAAAGCTGATGATGTGTTAATGTTCAGCCTACACTTTTTTTCTGCTGTTTTTTCTCTACCTTCTGCCTGGCAGAGAAGACAAGCTGTCTAAAGGGCTTACTTCAGTTGGTTCACAATAAATATTAGGTTGGTACAAGAGTAACTGCAGTTTCGGACTGTGAATTTTAAATCATTATACCTAGGCTCAGACACATCTTATTAATCAAAATAGGAACCATCACAATCAATACATTTCTACCAATGAAAAATAAGTTTGTTTATTCCTGTAGCATAAAAATTTGTGCTTCAGGATTCAACGAACTCTTGGAAAGCATTTTCTGCCTCCACCTGACTGTGGAAGTGTTTTCCCTGCAAAAAGTTGGCTAGAGATTCTTGAAGAAGTGGTAGTCAGTAGGTGAGAGGTCAGGTGAATACGGTGGATGAGGCAAAATTTCATAGCCCGATTCGTTCAACTTTTGAAATGTTGGTTGTGCGATGTGCAGTTGGGCATTGTCATGGAGAAGAATTGGGCCCTTTCTGTTGACCAGTGCTGGCTACAGACGTTGGAATTTTCAGTGCATATCATCCATTTGCTGAGCATACTTCTCGGATGTAATGGCTTCGCTGGGATTCAGAAAACTGCAGTGGATCGGACTGGCAGCAGACCACCAGGGACCGGGACCGTTTTTTGATGCAAGTCTGGCTTTGGGAAGTGCTTTGGAGCTTCTTCTCAGGCCACCCCCTAAGCTGGTTGTCACCAGTTGTCACATCAAATCCACTTTTTGTCACATGTCACAATCTGATAGAGACATGGTTCATTGTTTTTATGTAGAATACGAGAAGACAACACTTCAAAACAATGCTTTTTTTTTTTTTCCCCGGTCAGCTCAGGAGGCATTCACTTATCGAGCTTTTTCACCTTTCCAGTTTGCCTCAAATGCCAAATGACAGTAGAATGGTCAGCGCTGAGTTCTTGGGCAACTTCTCACGTAGTTGTAAGAGGATGGGTTTCGGTGATTGCTCTCAATTGGTCGTTGCCAACTTCCAGTGGTTCCAGTGGTCACCCACCGTGCTCCTCATCCTCAAGGCTCTCGTCTCCTGTGCAAAACTTCTTGAACCACCACTGCACTGTCTGCTCATTAGCAGTTCCGAGGGCAAATGTGTTGCTGATGTTTTGAGTTGTCTCTGATCAGTAACAACCCATTTTGCACTTGAATTAAAAAGATCACTCGAGTCTGCTTTTTTCCTAACATCATTTCTATAGTCGAAAATAAATATAAAATATACAGCAAATAATGTCATTAGCAAAAAAAACATAAAGCAATAAATGCACATTAAAATCATGCATAACATAACCACATTTATTTAAGAATGTATTCCAATATCAAATGGCAAAGTTCAACAATGCAATATCGCAGTTCCTTTTGGCACCAACCTAATATAATAGCAAGGCCTGACAACTAGCTTGCGCGTGTAAGTGTGGAACAGTCCCAGGATGCCTGGGCAGTGTGGCTTGGAAGAGAAGGCTCTCGGGGATCAAGACTCACTGGCTTTACACCTGCAGGAAAATGCTGTGAACAGCTCACCCAGGCGCCAAGTGGTGGACAGGTTCTGACCATCTGCCCTTGAGGCTCTCACTTTGGGTAAGAAACGATGAAAGCACGTGGCCAGAGCACGGCCCATAGGGCTGACCCTTTGCCTGTAAACCCAGCAGAGCCATTATGATTACTGTGTGGTGGTGGATGTCCAGGCAGACTTCACTGAGATGGAAGTTCCCCCGAACCACAGTCATCGAGTCCCTGTGAAGATGTACTCAAAGTCACCAGCAGCCCTTCTGCTTGTCACTGATAACTGTTACCAGTTCAGTTCAGTTCAGTTGCTCAGTCATGTCCGACTCTTTGCGACCCCATGAACTGCAGTACACCAGGCCTCCCTGCCCATCATCATCTCCCGGAGTTCACTCAGACTCACGTCCATCGAGTCCGTGATGCCATCCAGCCATCTCATCCTCGGTCGGCCCCTTCTCCTCCTGCCCCAATCCCTCCCAGCATCAGTCTTTTCCAATGAGTCAACTCTTCGCATGAGGTGGCCAAAGTACTGGGGCTTCAGCTTTAGCATCATTCCTTCAAAAGAAATCCCAGGACTGATCTCCTTTAGGATGGACTGGTTGGATCTCCTTGCATTCCAAGGGACTCGCAAGAGTCTTCAACACCACAGTTCAAAAGCATCAATTCTTCAGCACTCAGCTTTCTTCACAGTCCAACTCTCACATCAATACATGACTACTGGAAAAACCATAGCCTTGATTAGACAGACCTTTTTTTGGCAAAGTAATGTCTCTGGTTTTGAATATGCTGTCTAGGTTGGTCATAACTTTCCTTCCAAGGAGTAAGCATCTTTTAATTTCATGGCTGCAATCACCATCTGCAGTGATTTTGGAGGCCCCCCAAATAAAGTCTGACACTGTTTCCTTATCTATTTGCCATAAAGTGATGGGACCAGATGCCATGATCTTCATTTTCTGAATGTTGAGCTTTAAGCCAACTTTTACACTCTCCTCTTTGACTTTCAAGAGGCTTTTTAGCACCTCTTCACTTTCTGCCATAAGAGTGGTATCATCTGCATATCTGAGGTTATTGATATTTCTCCCGGCAGTCTTGATTCCAGCTTGTGCTCAGTTATCATTTTCACCTGAAAGCTACTAACCTTGCATATTCAAGCCTTGTTTCTGTGCAACTGAAACATCACTGAAACGGTGTCTTCTCTTTTCTTACACAGTGAAGCAACTTCCACAAAAGAGAGTAGTGGAATGTTGCCTCTTTGGCTTCACCTCCAGCCTCTGCCAATGCACAAATATGAGCTTTGCTGCTAGTGGCCTGTGTGCACAGAATGCCCTGTGTTTGCTTTCCCTTACTTATTTCATGATTTTTAACATGATCGATACTGCAGTCATTTCTAATAGCATCACAGCACACATGTAATAGGCATTCTCTATGTGTTTGTGTGGGACTTCCCTGCTGGCTTAGTGGTAAAGAATCCACCTGCCAGTGCAGGAGACATGGGTTCAATCCCTGATCCAGGAAGAGCCCCTGAAGAAGGAAATGGCAACCCACTCCAGTATTCTTGCCTGGAGAACACCGTGGACAGAGGAGCCTGGTGGGCTCCAGGCCTTGGGGCCACAAAGAGTTGAACATCAGCCCCACTTAGTGACTGAACAGCAACGGTGTGTTTGTATAGCCAGCTACCAGAAGGGACTGTTCCCCTTTCTCTTGGGGTCCTGAGACCATAGGTGCCAACTGCCCCCACATTTCAAGGGGAAAGTGCATATCTATCAGTGACCTTTCCAGTGCCACTTGGAAAATTTTGTAAATATACCCTTTGCAGGACAGAATGGACAGACATGTCTGACTCACAGTTGAAAATTTTCAATGGCAAGAGACAGGCAGGCTCTCTGCTCTGATGGGGAGGTGGGGGGTGCTGTATTGGGTTGGCCCCTGTTTACATACACAGTCAGGGCAAAAAATACACAGCGCCTCCCATGGACCTAAGACAGCAGGTCTCAATCCTGTCCACAAGGTGATCCAAGCAGAATGAAGCCCTTGGCATTTCCGTAAAACATTTAGAATCAGCTTCTTAATTTCCACACCAAAAACGTACTAGAATTTGGCTGGACTTTCCATTGAACATATAGATCACTTTGGGGACAATTTGGTATCTTTAAAATGTTGAATCGTCAGCCCATTAACATGGTGTATTACATGGGTATAACATGGTGTATCCCTCCATTTCTTTAGGGTTTCTGCAAGTTTCTTTAAACTTGTTTTGTGGTTTTACAGAAAGTGTTATTGTGCCTCTTCTCTTGGATTTACTCTTAGGTGTTTTATATTTGTTTCTAGTATATAAAAATTATTGATTTTTGTACATTGACTTTGTACCTAGTGAGTGGCCTTGCTAAAGTCACTTGTAATTGTTTGTAGATTCTTTGTGTTTTCTTTGTATATAGTAATGACCTCTGTGAATGATAGTTTTATTTCTTCCTTCACAATCTTCATGCCTTCCTTATCTCTTGCAAAATTGTGATGGCTGTGTGATTGGACAGGAAAAGGAAATAAAAGGAATCCAGATCATGAAAGAAGAAGTAAAACTATATTGATTTGCAGATAACATGGTTTTGCAGAGAAGGAAATGGCAACACACTCCAGTATTCTTACCTAGAGAATCCTGTGGACAGAGGAGCCTGGTCTATGGGGTCACACAGAGTTGGACACGACTGAAGCGACTTCGCATGCATGCATGCACTGGAGAAGGAAATGGCAACCCACTCCAGAATTCTTGCCTGGAGAATCCCAGGGACAAAGGAGCCTGGTGGGCTGCCATCTATGGGGTTGCACAGAGTCAGACACAACTGAAGCAACTTAGCAGCAGCAACATGGCTTTGTGGATTAAAAAATCCCAAGAAACACACCAAAAAATTTTGTGACTATAAAGTTCTAGGTTGACATTTCTTCTTCTTTCAACAGCTTTAAAATGTCATTCAAGTTTCAGAATTTCTTTTTTATTTGGCTATGCCACGTGACTTGCTTAGTTCCCTGACCAGGGAGTGAACCTGGGCCGCCACAGTGAAATCACTGAGCTCTAACCATCGGACCACCAGAGAATTCCCCAGAGTTTCTTTTCTGTGTTTTGCTTTTATCTAGCATCTTGGCCCCTCTAATCCTAGCTGCCTTGGCGCCTCCAGTCTCCAACATCTTGTCTGTTCAGCTCCAGAGACTCTGCTTCCTTTTCCACCTCTTAACCCATGGCCCTCTGTGCAAATGCTCAGCAAGCTTCCTAAAGGGAAAAGTGGCTCACAAAATGCCAGCTCATCCCGTGCGTTTTCCTTCTTCTGAGATCATGGCCCATCAAATGCTTGTTGACTTGGCAGCTCTTTAGCAAAGAAGCTTTCTGTATTTCATTCAGGTTTTCTAATTCTCAGCATGAACATAACTCTGACTCAAGCAGAAAAATCATTATTTTCTCAGAATTCTTCTCCCAGAGAAAGAACTGGCAACAAAGAGTGATTTTATACAGGGAATTTGATGACACAAGTTACATAGCCTTCTTAGGAGGCCGATGAAGCCAAAAGGAGAAAAGTTGCTTGTGTCGGTTGGCTGTTTTTGGGAAAATGGTGCATAACAAAGAATCTCAACATCTTAGCGTTCTACTAAATTGAGCATGTATTTCTCACACATCTGTGGATCAGCTGAATATGGGCTGGCCTAGATTAGGCAACTCACTTTCAACCTGTGGGTCTGACCAGGCTCGTGTCCTCACCTAGGCCTGCTCCGTGTTTGTTCATCCTGAGCACAAGCTGAAGGGGCAGCAGCAACCCAGGGAAAGCTTTTCCACTGGGAAGGCAGAAGAAGGACAAACACGTTTCTGCCTTCAGCTTGTGGTGTGTCGCCTAATAGCCTATTGGCTGAAGTGAGTCATGTAGCCAAGCTTCCAAATCAAGGGGCAGGGTAAATTACACCTTTCTGGGAGAGGAGCCGCAAAGCACCACGGCAATAGATACAGCTACAGGGAGAAGCTGAGGACGGGGGTGATAACTCAGGGTGCCGTATTGACGTTTCTTAGAAACAGGTAACTCCAGGGTGTGTGCTTGGCTGTGCAGGTGCGGCCCCAGAGGAGGACAACTCCCTGTCTCGTGACTGCTGCCAGGTCTCAAAGCCATTCCTGCCTATTTGGTATCCTATTGTGACAACTGGCTGGAATTTGCACAAACTTTCTTTTTTGCTCAAATTACTACAAGAGTCTCAAGCATCTTGCTGTCGTAAGCATCACCATCAAAGGAAGAAAAGGATGATTTTCTACTTTCCGCTTCCTAGCTTCACCTGAGTGCCTCACATTTGGTGAACAACCTGGAACCTGGTCCGTAAGAGAGTCTGGGAAGCATAATTTTCAGACTTTCATTTCCCAAAACTGTAATACAGACCTTTAAAGTAGATGAGAAGGGTACTGTTGCCGTCTCACACTCTGGGGCAAACCTGAGTCACGGGAACCTGCGGGAAAAGGAGGCTCTGGAAGAACCCATGTGAGCGCTCTAGCTCATAACTGGTCACGTAGAACCTCCCTGCCCCTTAGGTGGCCTTTCTGTACCACTTCCCTGCCCCTGCCTGGATGATCAGAAACCCGTTAGGGGACAGTGGCGGTGGTGGTGGCCCAGTGGTTAAGACTGCATGCTTCCAATTCAGAGGATGTGAGCTCAGTCCCTGGCACAGAAACCTAGGTCCCACATGACACATGGGGCAAACAAAAAAAATGAATAAATAAAATTAAAATTAAAAAAGAAAGGGATTCCTGTTAGAGAATTGGGAGGAGGAATGGAAGCACATACTGGAGAAATTTTTAAAAATGGTGCTCCATGCCTATCCATAAGGCATGAGCCTAGGTCAGGGCAGGAGAGAAGCGGAGGTGTAAACTCTAAATGACGTTGGAGGTTTAGACCACTGCGTGGGGTTGGACATCTCCAGTGCTGAACACAGCTTGTTTTTACAACTAGAAGTCACAGGAAAGATTTATTGTTATGTAAGAATGATCAAAAAGTCATGCGACTTGCCTTAGATTTTATCCAAAGGGACAGGGGAGCAGGCTTGAATGGGTGACTGGGGAAGAGAAGAATGAAGCAGTTAACTGATCACACTCTATAAGGCTGGCTCTTTCAACAGAATGGATGTAGGTCTTAATTTATGAAGCCAGATTGGACTATCTGCCTGTTATGGGGTTTTCCCCCTTAATTTTTAAGTATGGGATTATTTGCTCAGATCACTCCTCTCCTCTCTACTTCAGGGCTGGTTTCTCAGAGTGGACTATCAAGGTGGAGAGGAGGGAACTAGCTCTGAGGAACTGTACTAGGTCTTTGAGCATTCGCTTGTTAAACTGTACAACAGGTCAGGAGGAACTTGCCCACGCTTAGAAGTGAGGGGCGTGTGCATCGGGAAGGCAGTGCCATCTCTCAGGCTGCAGCACGAGGAAGTGGTGAAGCTGGAATCTGAGTGCTTCCAGATGCCTAAAAATGGTAACATCATCACACATAGCCTGAGACCGCAGAAAGGACCGAGATGCTGTGGAGTGCCAGAACATGCCACAGCCTGGGATCCATGAAAGGACCTGTAAGTGCCTATTCAATAGAGCTGCTTCTGTTTCTCCCCGTTTGGTTTCTAGTGAGGCTGTTTATTTCTCCGTTTCATCCCTATGCCCCTGCTTCCCTCCCTCCCTCCCTCTCCTTTCCTGTCTCCTTCACTCCTGTCTGGTAAATTCTGTTCATCTCCATTAATGAGGTATAATCCAGCAAATGACTAGATTTGATTTCTATCTGCTCTTTGATTTGGTAATATGCTTTTATTGGTTTGCTATTTGACAAATCTGGTAGGACAAACTTGCCGGGAGTGGATGAGTGGGGTGGGTGGTGCATGGGTACAGACCAGAGGGGGGCCTGGAGCTGGTGCTCTGCTCGTCAGGAGGGCCATGGGAACGTGGTTGACGGGCCAGGCCAAGCCGCAGGCGGTGGGGGACCCGCGGCGGACAGGGTGTGTCGCTGGAGCAGAGCGCCACCCAGTGTCGGCACAGCCCTCAGACATGTGCAGCTGCTGGCAGCCACCGAGAAACGCGCCTACATCCCGCAATGGGTCTCTAGCGCCTTCTACTGGCAGCCACCGAGAAACGCGCCTACATCCCGCAATGGGTCTCTGGCGCCTTCTACTGGCAGCCACAGAGAAACGCGCCTACATCCCGCAATGGGTCTCTAGCGCCTTCTACTGGCAGCCACCGAGAAACGCGCCTACATCCCGCAATGGGTTTCTAGCGCCTTCTACTGGCAGCCACCGAGAAACGCGCCTACATCCCGCAATGGGTTTCTAGCGCCTTCTACTGGCAGCCACCGAGAAACGCGCCTACATCCCGCAATGGGTCTCTAGCGCCTTCTACTGGCAGCCACAGAGAAACGCGCCTACATCCCGCAATGGGTCTCTAGCGCCTTCTACTGGCAGCCACAGAGAAACGCGCCTACATCCCGCAATGGGTTTCTAGCGCCTTCTACTGTTTAGTAGCGTACTCACTGCGAAGGAGAGATTAAGAGAATTCCATCTGCAGAGCAAGATTTAGAGGATGAATTTGGAGCTGATTCCGGGGGTGAAAGGCTGAAAACAGGACTTCGGTTCCTGTCTTCTTCGAAGAACTCAGCAGAGATCAAGATTGTGAGGAAAAAAGGGGGGTTCATTAGAAGCAAAATACATGTGGAAGAAGCAAAGTATGTGTGGAAAGAGCAGGATGCGTTTGAAGGGGCACACTGGTGAGCTCAGAGTGAGTTGCACCTACCAGGGGCAGCTTAGGTTGCTTATGTAGTGGCAGTTTTCTGGACTTTTTTTTTTTTCGACCAGTCATCTCCATATTTGGCCGTGGTGTGGGGCACATCTCAGCCAAGCTGGATTCCAGCTTGCATCTTCTCCTTCGTTTTGTCCTTCCCCTAGGCTGAAGGCCTTCTCTGCGTATGTGTCCTGGGGGGAAAATCCACAAGAATGCACCCAAGCAGGCCCAATGCTCCCACTGGTATCCCATCTCAAAGCACCAGCAGGACACGAGTTGCAAGGCTCAGCCTGGGCCTACCTATCTCCTCCACCAGAGCTGCAGGGAAACTGGTAACTGCTGTGGCAAAACTGATAGGCCAGCTAGCTCCCTCACCACACACACACTCTCCTCTCGCGTCCATTCCCAAGCGCTAGCTCCCCTTCTCACAGCCACCAACCTAACGTTTTAAACCACTTTACACCCATTACAACGGCTAAAATGAAAATGACACCCTCAGATGTTGGCAAAGGTGTAGCATCGGAATCCTCATACATGAAGTGTATAGAACAGTCTTGGAGTACCGCTTGAAAAATTCTTACAAAGTTAAATATACACCTATCCCATAAACCAGCAATCTCCATAGGGATTTACCTCCCCAACTACAAAATTAAAACATACATCCACAAGACGACTTGTAAAATGATGCTTATAGCAGCCTGAAAATGGATAATGTAATATATTCATAAAATTGGTATATTCCACAGCAATAAAAAGAATGAACTAGTGAGTCACATGAACACTTGGGTGAATTTCAAAAATGTTGTGTGAAAAAAAGTTCACAGAGGAAATAAACTATATGATTTTACTTATATGAAATTCAACAACAGGTCAAACTAATCTATGGTGATAGAAATCAGAACAGTGATTTCCTGTCATTAGTGGGAACTAACTGGAGGTACAGATGAGAGAAATTTTTAGAGTGATGGAAATGTCCTAAATCTTAATTGGGATATTAGTTACATGAATATATATTTTTTCTATATTTGGGAAGTGATCTTTTCTAACAGGGAATTTATCTTCTTTAGAAGTTCGGGACACTTTTCTAATAATTACATCAAGTAAAAATAAAGGAGAAAATAAAACCAGGATTTCCCATTTAGGGGAATCACTATACGATATTGTAAGATTCTTCCAGACAGTATGATCACAGTGTTGCATGAAAATCTGCCTGCAGTGCAGGAGACTCAGGTTCAATCCCTGGATCAGGAAGATGCCCCTGGAGAAGGAAATGGCAACCTACTCTAGTATTCTTGCCTGGAACATCCCTTGAACAGAGGAGCCTGGTGGGCTACAGTCCACGGGGTCACAAAAGGGTCGGACACAACTGAGCAACTGAAGGACAAATGTAAATCAAGACAGTTCCTTAGCTTATCTAGTATCTGGTTATGCAGACAATTTGCTGGCCTGCTACCCTGAGCTTATCTGAGCATACAGTGAAATGAATGAGAGAGCAACACCAGGATGGAGAGAGGAGGTGCCATTTGGCGGGAGCTGTCAGGGTGAGAGATCAGGCAGGAGCTTGTTCTCCCACGACAAGAAACCGTCACAAACTGTGTAAGAAGGTTTTGTTGGAAGTTACAGACCCTTCTCCACTGAATAAGGTTCTTTTTTATGTGTGTACTCTCACACAATCATTTTTGTATACGGTTTTGGAGAGAACCACAGAACTCCTGGGGTTCATTTTTAGGGAAGCCAAGTTAAAAACAAAACAAGCCTGAATTTGAGAAAAAAATTTCAATGAACCAAAACAATTCTACAAAACACATTTTATCATGAATTTAGCTTTCTTCAAGCAATATGATTAATCTAGTACCACTGAGTTTCCTCCAGACCTCCTGATTAAGTACCGCTCCCTATTTCCTCACTGGTGACTGCCCTTCTCTGTGAGCTGCTGCTATAGTTGTAATGAGAGAATGTATAGAATGTAATAAGTCGTAAAGTGTCTATTGGTAAGTAAATTCAGTGAGGTACTCAAATCTTAGAAACGAGCAATATGACCCTCTGCCTTTCCTGATAATGAGTTGAAACATGACCATGTTCCTATATTTTCAATGCCTCTTTATCAAGACACGGTCATCTGGAACTTGTCTCAACATAGGCTTATATGAACTAAGCCATAGTCATGTGTAATTATAATCAAAGAAATCATGTCATGTCTACAGTTTATTAATGAAGGAGTAAGAAAAAAAACTAAGTTTGTGACCACAGCAGAAAAGCAATTCCTCAGGCCCATGTCTCAGTACTTAGCACAGTGCTGGAGTGGAGCAGGGACCAAATGGAGAGAGACTTAATCCCAATGATCTGCTGGATGTCGTCTCATTGCTAGACCATTTCTCTAGAGGCAAGAAAGGGAAAGACCAAAAAATAAGCAAACAATAAACTTCACAGAATTTTCTTAGGGAAAAAAAAAAGTTTTAATTAATATATTCAGCACAGTTCTCTTTATAAAACACACTTATTTTAAAACCCCGAGCAAAAGCCCTGTCATTCATTTCCAAAGACAAATCATTTCAGTGCTCTTCCTCGAAGCATCTGCATTTTCTTCCTGGGGTCTCAGAAAAGGGCAGGGGATGCATGCTTCAAGTCGTCGAGATAAAAATCCAGGAGGGAGAAGTCCTGCTGCAGTGGGTAGCTGTTTTCATCCAACACAAAGAGGCTCTGCACCTTCAGGACACAAGAGGCCCCGCTGCCCGCCAGCAAGGCATGGAGCAGGTCCGCGGCGACCATTCCGTAGGTGACATCAGAGGGAGGGGCTGCGGAAGAGGAAACACGCGGGCTCTTAGTGTCCCTTCCAAGAGCCTGGAAATGCTCGCAAGTAAAGGGTTCATTGTTTCCCTTGGTTTCTCAAGTCCCAAAGCCACTGTAAATATCTCTATCCCTGCTGTTTCTAGCCATAGGTTACTCTATTATGACGAGGTCCAATTCCTGCTGTTCTGAAGAGAAAGCACAGGTTCAGACTGATGGTGTTCCCTATTATGGCACAGCCACCGGCTTCATAAAACAATACAGGAAAGAACTGAGATTCATCTTTTCCTAAATTAAGCTTGAAACAAAAAGGGTATGTCCACATCAGAAAAGAACTCTTAGGTTTATCTAGTCTATCTTATCATGGTTATATATACACATACTGTTTGCATAACAGAACCCTGAGTCAGTTACTTAATGAATATCAAAATCTTTTTAAAATATTTATTTATTTGTTTGTGCCAGGTCTCAGCTGCAGCAGGCAGGATCTTCGATCTTCACTGCAGGACCTTTAGTTGTGGCTGTGGGATCTAGCTCCCTGACCAGGGACCCTGTGCATTGGGATCGTGGAGTCTTAGCCCCTGGACCACCAGGGACCTTAAGACCACAAGTCTTCCTGCCCCAAGATACAGATGGTGAGGATGCAGATGGAGGAAAATCCCTCTATCCCTGGGGAGGGGCAGAAAACCACCTTGGATCAAGACCATCAGCAGTATCCTGCGGATGGGTTAGGGGTAGGACCACGCACAGATACTCAGCAAAGACACAGGCAGAGCTCAGCTGCTATGGCAGGAGGGACAGGGCCTGTCAGAAAGCACCACATCCAAGAAGCAGACACATGAAGAACCTGTGTAAGACTACAGCTAGACAAGAATCAAAGAGGATCACTCCTGCCCCTCTCTCTAGGCTGGGATGCAGAAATGACATTCAATGGAGCCTGTGCAACCTGCTGAGGTATAGGAATGTAAGAAACTCTCTGAGGCCCGGGTGCAGCGTGAAGCATTACAGCTGGCAGTGGAGCAGGAATATTCAGAGGAAACTCTCTGAAGAATCACTCCCCACCATGAGCACGGATAACGCTAGATAATTTGAAGCCAGTGGTGACCTGAAGGTAACCAGAGCAATGAAAAACTCAAATCCAACTCATGGTCTGGCAAAATTAACTCTACTCTGCTGACGCCCACCCCATTAAAAGTCAAAGAAAATAGGCATGCTCACTTTAAGTACTAATACTGTTCACCTCAGTCTGTATCGCTCTATATGCAACGTTCAACATTTAAGCAAAAATGAAAGCCAGAAAAAATAACCCACTGTAAAGAGACAGAGCCATCATGAAACGAGATTAACTCATCTGCTCACAGAGTCTAAGACTAACGAGGGAAGGATGGAGTTTGAGCATCTGACAAATGGATCGTCTTCACTTCTGTTGTTAGCCACTGATGGTCGGCCACTGCTGCTGTGCCTACCATCAGAGCTGGAGTTCCTGAACATCCACATGACTGACACCTGGACAGTCTTCATACGTTTATATGGCGCTGCACATTCATTTACTTAACTGTCAACAAACTAAGGTACGGGTGCTTTCCCTTACCAACTGGAAAGTCAGAGTAAGAAGAGATTAGCCACCCGCTTCTCTCTCTTCATGTGCAAGACAGATGTAGAGCAAGTCTTACCTTCCAACTCACATAATCTTGTGTTCCTTTTTTTTGTCATTGTATTTATGAGAATTTTATTTATTAAAAAAAGTTTTATTTTATATTGGAGTATAGTTGATTCACAAAGTCGTGTTAGTTTCTGGCGTCCAGCAAAGTGATGCAGTCACACATATACGCATGTCTATTCATTTTCAGGCTCTTTTCCCACATAGGTTATTACAGAGTACTGAGTAGAGTTCCCTGTGCGAGATACAGCTGGTGCTCGTTGATTACTTATTTCATACACAGTAGTCTGTATAGTCTTGTGTTTCACTCAAGCTAAACTATCCTTCTGCTTATAAACTGACAGGAAAAGAAGTTAATTTACAGTATAATGTTCCTTCTATTTTAATGTACTATCTGTACTCCTGATATGAATGGTTTCACAGAGGACAGCCTCTTGATGGCATGTTGATATCTTACCTATTACTCTGTTGAGCCAGTCAGGAGAAATGTTGAGAAGAATCTTCTCTATCAGCTTTGATCCTACACGGATGCAGACCTTATATTTTCCATCAACTATGGTCATTAAAGCTGGCCTACAAAAGAGCAAACAGCTCAGGATTGTCAAAAAGATGCTCAATTAAAGAAATGTTTAAATGTAACGTAATTTCAAAAATCAGTTTCATAAAAAAACATTTACTTATTCACTTATTTTGGCTGCACTGGGTCACTGTTGCTATGCAAAAGTGTTCTCTAATCGCGGTGAGTAGGGGCTACTCTCGAGGCGTGGTGTGTGGGCTTCTCATTGCTATAGCTTCTCTTGTTTGGGGGCACAAACTCTAGTGCATGCTGGCTTCAGTAATTCCTGCACACAGGCTTAGTTGCCCTGAGGCATATGGGATCTTCCCAGGCCAGGGACCTAACTGGTGTCCCTCGCAGCACAAAGTGGATTCTTACCAGCGAACCACCAGGGAAGCCTAAATCACTGGGTTTTTCTGCAGAGTTAACTTTAATTCCCAAAAACCACTAGGACGCCCTGAAATGCCCCAGAGATGAAGGGCTTTTATTTTAAAGAGTTTCAAGTAATAAATTAATAGCTTTATTTCAGATTCATTTTAAATTTTAAGATACTAATATAAAAAAAGACATAATGTTACCCTACTGTGCAAATTACTTTTGAGATAAAATAAAGATGATAATCACATATTTCACAATCACAATTCAAGTTACTTTTTTCCACTGGATTCTTTACCGTAGGAAACAAACTGTTTTGCATGTCACTAAATAAAGACAAAGAAGCAGAGACAAACCACGATACACTCTAAAGAGCAAACAATATGAGCAAAATGACATGAATGAAATTGTTCTGTGTGCTTTTAAAGAAAGGGGTATGCCCCCTTTAAAAATAAATTATCACAAGATCAACTGAACCGAATTTAGAAAGACTTACCAGTATAGGGGAATTCAGTGCAACCACTAAAACATGACTATTGATTTTCTCTCTAAAATCTTATTTTTCCCTTCATCCACATGATGATTCCAGGTCCTTTTATCTGTTTATAATCTTTCCCCAGGCTATCTCACTTCTTCCATTCTCTTTTTTAAATCTGGATGTGCCACGTGGGACCTGGGCCTTCAGTTCCCTGATGAGGGACTGAACCTGCAACCCCTGCATGGGAAGCACAAAGTCTTAACCACTGAACCTCCGGGGAAGTCCCTCTTCCTCCATTCTTTATTTCAAGAAATACGTGCTCAAAATTTTGTACTATTCAGCGTATACACTGGGTATCAGTTCAGTTCAGTTCAGTCGCTCAGTCGTGTCAGACTCTTTGCAACCCCATGAATCGCAGCACGCCAGCCCTCCCTGTCCATCACCATCTCCCGGAGTTCACTATACACTAGTGGATAAGAGAGATCTGCTTCCTTCACTCAAGGAACTTCAGGGTTCAGTGTTATAGAAAGACAATTAAGGCTTTCAATAATGGTGGCAAGATGCTTCGGTGGGGATAGACTAGGCTTTTCAACCAACGGTACAGGGACAATTGAATAAAAGAATGAAGTTGGACTCCTTCCTTATACCACATATAGAAATTAACTCAAAATAGATCATGAATCTGTATGTAAGAGCTAACTATAAAATTCTTGGAAGAAAATATAGGAGTAAGCCTCCATGATATTGGCTTAGGAAGCATACTTTTCTTAGATATGATACCAAAAGCATATGCAACAAAAAAGAGAAACAGATAATAATAAAAAGTGACAGCAAGGACGTGGAGAAACTGCAACCCTCATTCACTGCTGGTAAAACTAAAACTGTGCAGCAGCTTCGGAAAACAGTTTGGCAGTTCCTCAAAAGGAGTAAAAAGTTACCACATCAACCTAGCGATTCTACTCCTGAGTACCTGCCCAAGAGAAATGAAAACATGGCCACACAAAAAGTGGTACACGAATGTCTGCAGCAGTATTATTTATAATAGCCAAAAAGTAGGTACAATCCAAATGTTCACCAATTGATGAATGGATAAAACGCGGTATATCCATATGCTGTTGTTGGTTAGTCAACAAGTTGTGTCCAACTCTTTCATGACCCCAAGGACTAAGCCCACCAGGCTCCTCCATCCGTGAGATTTCCCAAGCAAGAATCCTCGAGTGGGCTGCCACTTCCTTCTCCACGGATCTTCCCAACCCAGGGATCAAACATGCATCTCCCGTACTGGCAGGCAGGGACGCCCATATTACTTGGTGATAAAACAAAATGAGGTACTTGATACATCCTACAATATGGATGAACCTTGAAACATGCTAAAAAAAAAAAGAAGCCAGTCATAAAAGGCTGCACAGTGTACGATTATTTATAGGAAATGTCCAAAGTAAGTACAACTACAGAACCAGAAATTCGACTAGTGGGTGCTCTAGGCTGGTGGTTAGGGAGAGTGAGAAGTGGCTACTTTGGGGGTGGGAGAGGTGAAGGTGATCTAAAATGGATTTTGGTAACAGCTGCACAAGCCTGTGAATATCCGGAAGCCTTGGAATCTTACGTTTTAGATGGGTTCATTTGATGGACTGTGAATCGTATCTCCATAAAGAGGTTTTTCAGAAGTCTATGCAAGTGAATGACTCCAGGTGCACACACAGGGCTCTTCAACAGAGCACAAAGGAGGCGACTAAAAAAGTCTCTCTGATGAAGAGCCCTCAACTAAGACACCACCGAGTCAGCCTTGTGGGGTCAGGCAGGGGGAGAAGCAGGCAAGAATGCCCTAAGGAAGAAAAAGTCAGAGCGCTAAAAAACATACAGCAGGCCAGTATCAACCCAGAGATCAAGGCAAGGAGTGTGGCCGACGAGTGTGATGGCAAATGCTGAGTGTTGGCTGTGGAGAATGGACGTGGTGGAGACAAAGGGAGGAGGGGCCCTTGCATCTGAATCCAACCTTCTTTTTCAGACAAGCACCTTTCAAAGTAAGAGCAAAGCTCATTTACTTGTTCATAACCCAGAGAAATATATGTAAAGAGAAATAAGGCTAATGGATTATGCTTCTGTAAACTTGCTTATTTAAAGTATTCCACATGATAACATGCTGAACTTATCTGCATTTGGTTTTTAGATATTGCAGTATTTAGAAATAGAAAAGAGCATAAAACACTGATTGCTAATCTGCTATCCTTAATGTTTAGTGTGAAGATAAGAAAACTGAGGTGCAGAAAAGTTAAACATCTTACTAGCTTTTACAACTCAGAGGTTAGATCATATAATTAATTTTAACCTTTAAATTCCAATAATGTGTTAAGATAGGGAAATGAGTTTCTTATGAGCCATTTAGAACTTGGTTAAAAATTAAACCAAGTAAAAGGTTTCTTTAGTATATCTGCTTAAAAACAAATAAAATCTCCCAATTACTGCTTTTCAAAAATTCCTGTTACAGTTACTGGGAAATTTTTGCTTTCATAAATAGCCATTTCTCCATCACTCAGGAGGAAAAATTTATCTCTTGGATTAGCTCCAGTTATTTTTCATCAGAAACACTTGATATATGTAACTTTTTGGTCGTTTCTAGTCCCATAATAATAAACATTTCCCATCTAGCTGGCCTGCTTGGTTGCCTTACCTATAGTATATTTTCTTCATAGTAAATGGCAAGCAGCTAAAACATTGTTTGTAGATCTTGTTCTCATCTGTTTGTAGTTCTGATCCACATTTTGCACAGCCAGTGTATATAATATTGGGAAGAGAAGAATAAATACTCTTCAGAGAACTGCGAGCATTCAGAGCTATTTTCTGAACTGCTGTCATGGGAAACACTAGCTCTAAAATCTGGGCTTTGATTAGAATCACTCCTGTAAAAGATAAACAAAAAGAAATATCATCAATTAGGAGGCCAGAACCCTAACTCTAATTCACAAACATGGTTAATCACATGGTTGATGCAGTTACTCATAGTAAAGGACACTATTCTACTCTCTTGCTAGACAATCTCAGTCACTTGCGGCTTCAGCATTCACTCTAAGGTGTAAGGGGTCACCTGCCTGTAACTAAGAATGAGTATTCATTTGGCTAACTTGGTTGAAAAGATGGATGTCTGTACCAGGGAGGGCCCCAGAGGACCCTGCTCAGCTTCACTGCCAGGGACTGACTGCGTGCTGCGCTGTCCTCAGTCGCTCAGTCGTGTCCGACTCTTTGTAACACCACGGACAGTAACCTGCCAGGCTCCTCTGTCCATGGGGATTCTCTAGGCAAGAACTCCCCATGGCAATTGGGGTGCCATGCCCTCCTCCAGGGGATCTTCTCAACCCAGGGATCGAACCCAGGTCTCCCGCATTGCAGGCGGATTCTTTACCACCTGAGCCACCAGCAAAGCCCAAGAATACTGGAGTGAGGGTAGCTCGTCCCTTCTTCAGAGGATCTTCCCGACCCAGGAACTGAACTAGGGTCTCCTGCATTGCAGGGGGATTCTTTACCAGCTGAGCTGCCAGGGAAGCCCAAGAATACTGGAGTAAGGGTAGCTCATCCCTTCTTCAGAGGATCTTCCCGACCCAGGAACTGATGTAGGGTCTCCTGCATTGCAGGCGGATTCTTTACCAGCTGAGCTGCCAGGGAAGCCCACCAGGGGCAGATATAACAGCATAAGGTTTTTGTATGGTTTCCCAGTGGGGAGTGCCTCTCCAGGGCTTGCAGGAATACTCCCAATTCCCAGCCTCATGCCCCAAATGAAGTAAGGATATATCCTTTGTGCTGTTAATCATCAAAACTATAGCCACCTAATTTGTTGTTGTCTACATGTTGTTTATTTTTATCATTGTATATAATTCTAGGCCTCTAGCCCCAGCAAGCAGATGTTTTATGTAAGAGACAGGTAACAGGAATTTCCTGGTCCTGTGGTTAAGACTTTGCCATGATCTTCGTTTTCTGAATGTTCAGCTTGAAGCCAAATTTTCACTCTCCACTTTCACTTTCATCATTAAAAAGCAGACAGATCTTTGCTGACAAAGATCCATCTAGTCAAAGCTATCAGTTCAGTTCAGTTCAGTCGCTCAGTCGTGTCCCACTCTTTGCGACCCCATGAATCGCAGCACACCAAGCCTCCATGTCCATCACCAACTCCTGGAGTTCACTCAGACTCACATCCATCGAGTCTGTGATGCCATCCAGCCATCTCATCCTCGGTCGTCCCCTTCTCCTCCTGCCCCCAATCCCTCCCAGCATCAGAGTCTTTTCCAATGAGTCAATTCTTCACATGAGGTGGCCAAAGTACTGGAGTTTCAGCGTCAGCATCATTCCTTCCAAACAACAGGGCTGATCTTCAGAATGGACTGGTTGGATCTCCTTGCAGTCCAAGGGACTCTCAAGAGTCTTCTCCAACACCACAGTTCAAAAGCATCAATTCTTCAGTGCTCAGC
>SJYF01000205.1:1395390-1407171 GCA_006410515.1 Procapra przewalskii | reverse complement strand
ACAGGTCAACTTGGGGAGAACTGAAGTCTTCACAATGTTAAATCTTTCAATCAGTGAACAAAATATGTTTAGTCTTTTAATTTTTCATTGCAAAACTGTTAAATTCACATAACACTGTAAATGGGGCCTCGTCTTTGTTACTGGTTGTTAGTCACTACACCCTAGAAATGCAATTGACTTTTGTATTTTAACCTTTTTCGTGGCCACCTTGCTAAACTTTCCCGTTATTTCTAATAATCTGCTTGTAGTGTTAAGAGGGGAAGGATTCTTTGTAAATCTATAAATAATAATCATGATAATCCATCATGTTATCCACAAACAAGAAACTAATACTGTCTAAATATTAATGTTATTAACTAAACTATAAATCTTACTCAAATTTTACCAATTTTCCCACTAATCTTCTTCTGTGTGGCATCCTACCCAGGAATCTGCGTTACATTTAGTCCTTATTTCTCTTTATCCTCCTTTAGTCTGCAGCTGTTATCAGTCTTGTCATTCATGACCTTGACACCTCTGAAGAGTATCGATCCGTTACTTTGTAGAATGTCTCTCCATTTGGGTTTCTCCAGTGTTTACTCATGACTGAAATGAGGTTATGCATTCTTGGCAGGAATATCACAAAAATTATGCTGTGTCCCGGTCAATGCAACAAAGCAAGGACTTCGTAATATCCTTAATACAGAGAATACTCACCTTGATCACCCAGTTAAGTTGATGTCAGCCAAGTTTCTTCATTATAAAGTTATTTTTCCCCTTGTATGTTGATAACTACCTTGGGGAGATACTTTGCACACATCTTCAATGCTATATCTCCCCCAAACTTCCACCTACTAATTTTAGCATCTATTAATGGACCCTTGTTTGCAATATTTATTACTGAAGTAGTTACCTAATGGTAATTCTGTTTTCTTCTTTCTTCTCAACTTTATTCATTGGAATTCCAATTTATCCAATGGAATTGTGAAAAAGAGCTCTCTCATTTATTTACTTGCTTACTTATAAGTTAGCTAAATATTTATATCAGTATGAATCCATACACATCTTCTTCTGAGGGCTATAATCCAACAATATCTTTTCTTTTTTTCTTAAATTGTTCCAGTTTTTGCCAATAGGCTGTCCTTCAAGTTGGCTTTTGTGTTCTTTCAAAACAACCCTTTTCTGACACCATGAAAGTTCCATCCGCTTCTCGGATTTTCTTCGCCCCAGGCCTGTAATCAGCCACTTCCAGCAGTGCCGATTCCTTTTCCAGACCGAGAGGTGGGCACTGGGTGGGATCGTTACCACTGAGGCGTCACTGCTGCTGTGTCCTCTCAACAGACAGAACCAGGAAATTTACGTACTGAGCATAAGAGCCCATCCATACACTTATCTCTGTATTTCTGTTTTCCTGTATCTATTTGCTTATAAGACCATGCACTTATACTAAGATCTCTGACTCTAATCCGAAAGGTTCCCTTTAATCTTCCCCCTTCTTTATGTATAATTTCTTTCTGTAACGATGAAAAACCCAATTCTCGTTATCTGTTACATATTTATTTACTTGTTCAGTTCTAGGACATATACAAGGCTGTTGCTAACCCATTCCTCCTTGAGAGACACTTTTATTAACTAGATTACAGCACTTACGTACAGCTTTTTTCCCCCTTGGGCCTTACAGAATCCAGTCACTACACCGTTTTCCAGTTTCTTAGGCTTGTTCTTTCGTCCCCACTGCCCTTCTGCACGGCTACTTTATCCATTTTTAATATGTGAGGTTCATTTGTCAGTGTTTCCATTCCATTCTGGATTCCCACTCCACATTCTAATTGGGTTTAATTGTTTATTTTGTGGGGTATATGGAACATTACTATGGTTCTACAAGACACAGACACACAAAAGACAGACGCAAAGACGTGTCGCCCCTTCTTCACCAATGTTACCCTATTTCCATTCCCTCTTGCTCTCTACCTCTCTCCCAACCCTTCCCTGTAGGTAACCAGTCTTGTTATTTCTGGTTTATCCTTCCTGCATTGAAAACAATCCATTCATGTATGTATTTGGTTTGGGTTGCTCTGGGCCTTTGTTGCTGTGCCAGCTTTCTCTAGTTGCAGTGCCAGAGCTTCTCATCGCGGTTCTCTTGCGGGGCATGGGCTCCAGGGCACTCGGGCTCAGTAGTTGCAGAACA
This sequence comes from Procapra przewalskii, assembly GCA_006410515.1. Lineage (NCBI taxonomy): Eukaryota > Metazoa > Chordata > Mammalia > Artiodactyla > Bovidae > Procapra > Procapra przewalskii. The sequence goes on along the minus strand of SJYF01000205.1, from coordinate 1,405,004 downwards.
CGGGCTCCCAGGCTCTAGGGCGTAGCTGAATAGCACAGCACGCAAGTTCAGCTGCTCTGGGGCATGTGGGATCCTCTCAGACTAGGGATCAAACTGGTGCCGCCTGTATTATAAGGTGGATTCTTAACCACTGGGCCACCCAGGGGACGCCCCTTCTGTACTTCTGTCGCACAAATGTGGAGCTATACACATATTTTCTCATTCCTCCCTTCTTTCTTAGATGAGGAACAGCATCCTACATGTGCTTTTGGGGGCTTCTGTTTTTCACACAACAGTATGTCTTAGGAATCACTTAATATCAGTTCACAGACTCTCTTCATTCTCTTTTCACATCTGCATAGTATCCACCATGTGACTGTACTATAATTTAATCAGTTGCTCTATATACGAGTGTTTCCACTTTTTCAGTGCCTTGCAGTTACAAACAATATTGCAATGAATAATTTTTTTGTTCTGATCTGTAGATATTTTCATATTGTTGTAATTCTATCTTCAAGATAGATTCTTAAAAACAAGCTTGCTGGGCTGAAAGCTGAGCACATATGTAATCCTATTGGGTATTGCCCAATAGCCCTCCACAAGGGTTGTAGCAATTTATATTCCCACCAGCAACATTAAGTGAGCCTGTTTCCCCACAGACTCACCAACAGAATGTGTTGTCCTATTTTTTTATTTTTGCCACTTTGATAGGTGAATAATGACACCTCTATGTAGTTTTAACCTTAATTTCTCATGTCTCCTTTCCATTTTCCTACCAGGTCCCTTGTTGCTTAATTTTTAAGAGTTTTCCATATACTAGAACACTAGAATTTTGTCTAAGGTGTATGCTGCAATACTCCTTCCAAGTATGCCAACTGTCTTTGACTTTATGTGGTTTCAGTATTTTTTCCATAGATAAATGTATCAGTCTCATGTTTTCACTGCCTCTGGGTTTGGAGTTATAGTAAGAAAGCCTTTCCCTACACCAAGATTAGAGAGGGATTCATTTATGGTTCCTTTAGTAGTTAGATTGTTTTTTTTTTTATTTTTATATTCTTAATCCATTTGGAGTTTATTCTTCTGTTTGTTTTCAGAATTTGTTAACCAAGAATTTGGTTCACCTTTTTGTGGGTGTCAAGTCAAAAGACACTAGCAATCCAAAGGCTGAGAGAAGGAAGCATTTCTGACTTGCGGCAAGTAAGAAGAATACTGGGGATGATTCCCAAAGCAGTGTCTCCTGGAACAGCAAAACTGGGGAAGTTTTAAGCTAAGGGTAGATGCATAGTCAGGCTTCCCTAGCGGCTCAGCTGGTAAAGAATCCACCTGCAATGCAAGAGACCTGGGTTCAATCCCTGGGTTGGAAAGATCCCCAGGAGAAGGAGACAGCCACCGATTCCAGTATTCTGGCCTGAAGAATTCCATGGATATAGTCCATGGAGCCACAAAGAGTTGGACATTAACGAGTGACTTTCACTTTTTCACGAAGAGGTTTAGGCTAGTGTATGCATATTCATGAAGGGACTTTGGGAGGTAGGCAGAGCCCAAATTTGAAAATTTAGGTTCCATTGTTCAGGTGGCTCCCCACTTCAGGCTCATCTTTATTTCAACAGAACTGGGAATCTTTACAACTGATATGCTATCTTTGCTATTGTTAACTTCTCTTGCCTGATAACAGTCATTTTTGGTTTTTGCCTTAAAAGTTATTAATTACTCAGGTCTGTTCAAAGACAAGCATTCTAGCCAGGCTTAGATCACAAAATGGCTTAGGCCAAAAATGGCCTCTCTCATGTCAGGAAAATCATGCCTGATACTGATATTCTTTCTCCAGGGACCCCCTACTCTACTTGATTACAAAGTGGATACAATCTTATCTTTTTCTATGTGGCTATCAAGTTACCTTAGCAACGCTTATTTAAAAGCTAACCTTTGCCTCAGTGGTATCCGACACCATCTTTGTTACATAGTAAATAACACATATGTATTATACATACCTGCCTAACTCTTATCTCCCTCTTCTCTGCCACTGATCTAGTTGCCCATTCATGCACCAGTGTCACACTGCTTTAATTACTGGGGCTTTAGCATATGTTCTAATGTTCAATAAGCCTAGTCACTCATGTTTTTCTTTTTTGCTGTTTTCCTAGCTATTCCTGCATGCTTGCTCTTCCATGTGAATGTTAGTATCAAGTTACATATAGTAGCATGTTAGTATCATGTTGACATTTTTACTGAGAGTGCACTGAATTTATAAATAATCTTAAGAACTGGTATCATTTAATGTTGAATTATTTAATCCAGTAATAGGGAATGCTGTCTTTCCACTTATTCATGTCTTCATTTCTTTCCAGTGTATTTAAACTTTTTATTCATATAGTTTTTGCACATTTCTTGTTTAATTTATTCTGAAACATCTTCTTTATTACTACTGTAAATTAGAATTTTCCAACCATTATGCCCTCTGTTTGGTATTTGTGTATATGAAGGCTGCTGATTTTTTTAACAGTAATTTTTGTATTATTCTTTACCCATTCAAATGCCTCTTCTTTTATGATTGCATTGGTGAATAACTAGTATAATGGTGAACTAAAAGAGCCTCTTGATGGGGCTGAAAGAGGAGAGTAACTCAACATTCAAAAAACTAAGATCATGGCAGCTGATCCCATCACTTCACGGCAAATAGATGGGGAAAAAGTGGAAACAGTGACAGGTTTTATTTTCTTGGGCTCCAAAATCACTGCAGATGGTGATTATAGCCATGAAATTAAGACACTTGCTCCTTGAAAGGAAAGCCAGGACAAACCCAGACAGTGTATTACAAATCAGAGGCGTCACTTTGCAGACAAAGGTCCATACAGTCAAAGCCATGGTTTTCCCAATGGTTATATATGAATATGGGAGTTGGACCATAAAGAAGGCTGAGTGCTGAAGAACTGATGCTTTTGAATTGTGGTACTGGAGAAGACTCCTGAGAGTCCCTTGGACAGCAAGGAGATCAAACCAGCCAACCCTAAAGGAAATCACCCCTGAATATATATTGGAAGGACTGATGCTGAAGCTAAAGCTCCAATACCCTTGCCACCTAATGTGAAGAGCCAACATATTGGAAAAGACCCTGATGTTGGGAAAGACTGAAGGCAAAAAGAGAAGAGGGTGGCAGAGGATGAGATGGTTAGATGGCATCACTGACCCAGTGGAAATGAATCTGAGCAAACTTTGGGAGACAGTGAGACAGGGAAGGCTGGCATGCTGTGGTTCATGGGGTCACAAAGAATCAGACACGACTTAGTGACTGAACCACAGCAAATGGGAAAGAACAGCAGAGGTAAGGGATGTGCTTATTTCGTTCTCGACTTTGTGGAAATGCCTCTAGTGTCTCACATTAAATAAGACCAGGCATCAGGGCTAAGTACATCTATATTATTGATATAATATCAACTATATTGTAATTGTGGCACTATATTGACACTGTACTTATTGACAGGAGAAAGTATCCCTCAATTTTGATTTCTTGGAATGCCTTTTATAATAAATGGATGTTGAATTTTATAAAGGGCTTCTCAACATCTATGGAGATAGTCATATAAATTCTCAGATGTATTAATATGATATATTAATATGAAATATTCATGGATCTGAACAAATCTTCCATTTCTAGAATAAATCTCATTTGGTCATTATTTCCCTAATGTAGAGTTAGATTTTGCCTACTAAAATCCTGTTTAGACTTTTTACATCAATAATCACGTATAATACGGTCTGTATTTTTACTTGTAATGTCTTTATTTGGCTTAGGTGCTAGTGTTATATTTGCTTTATAAAAGGAATTGGGAATGTTCTCCTTCAATACTCTGGACTAATTTACACAGCACTGGAATAATCTGGCCTTTGAAGGTTTGGTAGAATTTCCTGTGAAACTATTTTCAGACCTGGCCCTCTTTTGTATGGTAGTTCTTTAGTAATTTTCTCTATTTCTTCTATAGAAACTGGTGAATTTAAACTTTCTTTCTCTAACGGGATCAATTCTGGCTATCTGTATTTCCCTAGGAAAGTCACATACATTCATTCTTTTTCAGACTCTTTTCTCATACATGTTCTCATAGAATATTGAGTCCCGCTTCCTGCGCTATACAGTAGGCTCCTGCTGGCTGTATGTCTCACATGGGGAAGCCTGTGTGCGTTGATCCCAAGCACACCTGATTTATCCCTCCTCCCTAAAGTCCCCCTTTGGTGACCATGTTTGTTTTCAGTATCTCTAAGTCTGTTAACTTTTGCAAATTAGTTCATTTGCATCATTTTTTAAAAACTTAAAGATTCCGCATATGAGTGAAACCATACGGCTGGCTTTCTCTATCCGATTTACTCCACTCAGTACAATAAGCTCGGTCTATCCATGTCACTGCAAATGGCATAATTTCGTTCATTTTTATAGATGTACTATTCTACTGCACACACATGTACCACATGCTCTCTATCCATTCCTCTTACCAGTGGACACTGTCTTGGCTCTTACAGACAGTGCTGCAAAAAATATTGAGGTGCATGTCTCCCCTTTTTCTTGATCAAATTAACTAGCTGGTTCATCTATATTTTTGGAAACAAGATTTTATTATTAAAATTATTTATCATTTTAAAATTCCCATTCTTATTAATTACTGCTTTCACCCTTACTATCTCATTCCTTGTTTCTTTGCTTTACTTTGTTGTCCTTTTGCTAGGTATCAGAGTTTAGAATTTAATTCATGTATTTTTATTCTTTCATTATTATTGATAAAAAAGAATTCAGCTAATAAATTTTTGATAATTTTCCTTAAGTGCATCCCAGAGATTCTGATGTGTAGTATTCTCATTACTACATTTTTTAATTCTATAATATCAGTTTGCACTTCCTTTTTCACTCAAAATTTGTTTAGGAGGAATAAAATTTCCAGATACAGGACCTGCTGCCGCTGTTGTTAATAAATTCTAGTTTCTGGACTTCCCTGGGGGCTCAGTGGTAAAGAATCCACCTGCTAACGTAGGAGACACAGGTTCGATCCCTGGTTTAGGAGGATCCCTCAGGCCGCAGAGCAATTAAGCCTGTGCACAGGGGCTGAGCCTGTGCTCTAGAGCCCGGCACCTGCAACCGCTCAGCCCAGCGCTGCACCCGCTGCAGCCCGTGCGCCCTGGGGCTTGTGCTCCGTGACGAGAGAAGCCACCGCAATGAGCAGCCCACACACCACAACAAGAAAAAAGCATGCAGCAACAAAGACCCAGCTCAGTCAATAAATAAATGACATTATAAAAAATTAAAAAGAAATTAATTCGAGTTTTATAGCATTTGATCAGTATGTTTGTAANNTGATCAGTATGTTTGTAATAATTCCACTTTATAGAAATTACTACAACATTTTCTTTACGACCTAATAGGATCAATTTTTCTGACTCTACTGTGCACACATGACAAAAATGTGTATTTCTATCATTAGGATGTAGAAGTCAATTTATATCCATAAGATACACCTTATTCATAAGATCTACAGTGCCCACTATATTGTTTAGATCTTTTATTTCTTAGTCAGATTCTGTCTATTAGATCTGTCTTGTGCCATTAGAGAAATACAAGTTAATACCACAATGAGATCACTGCACAGTGATCAGAATGGCTAAAATTTAAAAATAGGACAATACCAAATGCTGACAAGGATGGAGAGAAACTACAAGATACATTACTGGTAGGAAATTTAAGTGGTACAGCCACTCTGCAAAATAGTTTGGCAATTTCTTATAAAACTAAACATGTATTTATCATACAACCTCCTCTTTTCATTACTTCAAGAATTCCAGAGGCTCAGAAATTCCATGGAAGAACTTCAGAGGTCCATGGAATCACTTGGAATGATATGCAAAATTTTATATCTTCCTAAGTCTATTTTTCTTAAGAAATGGCACATAGCTTCTCAAAGAGGTCTATGACTCCCTAAAAGGTTAAGAATCACGACGATATTGACTCTAAGAAAAAATATCACGAACCCCAATATTTCTCAAAATATATATGATTTATACTGTACAAGTTGATTTTTATAAAATCTATTTTCATTCTTACTGAAAATAAACCAATACCTTTCAGCTAACCATTTAGAAAAAAATCTGTAACATTGCCATTTTAACTCTACTTTTTCTCAATATGTGTATATACTTTAAATACTAAGAAATCATTATATTTAAATTTAAAATATGTCTTACATTCTTCGGGCTGGACAGATGAATAACTCCCAAGATTTAATAATTGACTGGTAAATGTTGATTGCAGTACTGTCTCACCAATCCAGTGATCCTCATGGATAGTGACATCTAGAAAGGGGGAAAAAAGTTCTGATCATGCTAAAAATTCCCTCACACTGGGATTAATGTACTCATCATAGCAAAATACCATGCATGCCTCTCACATGCCAGGTAACTGGAGTCCAAATAGGGCAAATGATCTCCCTAAAGGCACAAAATTATAAAATAGCAAATTTGATCTCTGAACCTACGAATGTCTGTATGTAGGTAAAATAACAAAGTTTCTACTGTATAGTCAAATAATCTCAATATGGAATATCTGCTCCATAGAGAAAATTTTAACGGTTTTGTTCACTTAAGGCAAATGTGTAATATATATTTCTGATAAAAGTAAACCATTTCTGATCAGGAAGCAAAGCAGGTTTCCAAAGCAGTAGCTCCTAGAAGAGTAGGACATATTTAGTGTGCGTTTATCTCCTCTGCTATAAGCCACAGATAAATATAAGGCATTCTTAAAGAACTTTGATTATTTTTCCCTAAACTGAATGATAATTGTCTTCTATAGGTGTTAAAAATGAAAGACTTTGAAGGTAAGAAACACTTCCCAGGGAAAAAAGAGCTGCATGATTTAGGGTGGAAAGAGAAGAAACAGTGGAACCAAGCAGACCGACTGGGAGAAGTGATTCTGGGCAGAAAACCAAGTGTAAGACAGAGAGAGACCCATCCCAGGCAGGGTGTCATCAGTGTATCAGATGCTGGACGTATGGAGATGCACTAAGGCCGAGGCGCTTCAGGCGTGTCCGACTCTGTGCAACCCCACAGCCGGCAGCCCACCAGGCTCCCCGTCCCCGGGATTCTCCCGGCAAGAACACTGGAGGGGGTTGCCATTTCCTTCTCCAATGCATGAAAGTGAAAAGTGAAAGCGAAGTCGCTCAGTCGTGTCCGACTCTTCGCGACCCCATGGGCTGCAGCCCGACAGGCTCCTCCGTCCATGGGATTTTCCAGGCGAGAGCGCTGGAGGGGGCGCCGCTGCCTTCTCCAACGAAGACACACTAATGGCAGCAAAATAATCAAAGAGAAACAAGGATGCATAATTCCCAAGCAGTCACTTCCTAATTTACATCCCAGATCCTCTCCTCAGCTTCAAACCCATTTACCCATTTACCCGCAACTGCCTAACTGACATTCCTGACTGGATACCCTATTAGCTCCCCAAACTCAGCCTTGCTCGAAGCTGCTTTTCTCCTTGTCTGCCCCATCTCATCTGCTGGCACTATGCTGCTGCTGCTGCCACCAAGTCGCTTAGTTGAAACATGACGTCATCCTGAACTTCTACTCTCCTTTCCCATCTTTGTCTCAACCCAGCTGCTGACTCCGCCTCTTGACTCTGCCCGCAGCCCTGCCACGGCTGTTTTGCATCAAACATTCTTCTCTCTCCAAGCAGGTACCCTTCCTTTCTCCAATCCATGTCCCAGGATGCTAACGAATGATTTATCAAGAACATTAATGTGATCTACTGACTTGATTAAAAAAACTCAGTGACTCCTCGTGGCCCTGCCAGGAACAAACAGCACAGCATTCAAGGCTTTCCAAGATCTGACCTTCAGGATGCCTGCTCTTCAGAAAGGAACAAAGGAGAAATTTCAAGGAGAACTTTCAGAAAACCATATCGTAAAAATGTTAAGCACTGGTGACAGGATGGAGGGGAGTTAAGAATTCAGCCCTTGCCCCCCCTTTCTTGGTCCATTCACTGATACGGTTTTCTATTTGCTCTTTACACACTGGTTTCCCAGTTAAGTCCCAGGTCTTCTCTAGTCTCCTTAGAGACTATATAGACCAAATTTAGAGCATCTTTCCACTCTATTGCTTAAGTATAGTAGAAAAATATCCATTGCTGAATGGAATGTGATCTGGAGTCCATCTCTTACACAGAATTGTTCAGTTTTGGGTGGATATCAGTAGGTAGTATGAGATATCCAATAGAGATATAATCATCTGCAACTGGATGCTATTAATTAAAGTGGGATTTCAGTCATACATTTCTCTGTAAATGTAATCTCACTACCTAACTAGGAAAACAGAAAAGTATAAATTTCTCTTTCCACAAAGTTTTCATCTGCTCTACACAAATAAGAGCAGCACATCCCTGTAAACTATTTTTTTTAACTAAGGAAATAAAGCAAACAGAAACAAACAAAAAACAACCCATTTTTAAAAACTGGTGCCCATAGAAATCATCTAAATATTCTATAATAGGAAAACGGATAAGTAAACTTTGCTAAAGTAACCTCACAGAATGTTACCTACTTGTTATCAACTGTATGGACACTAGGGAAAAAGAGAGATAGTTGGGTTGAATTTCCATCTGCTAGGAACAGGCCTCCTGGGAGGCTCATACAATGACAGCAATGCCTTGATAAAGTAATTGTGATCCAGGGCCTAACCTACTCTTTACGGTCTTGGGAACCTCATTTTTTTCAGCACTCCAAAAATAGATTTCGGCTCTGTAACATAAGCTTGTATTCAAATAAGTTAATGAGGCAAATAAACAAAAAAAAAAAAAAAAACCAGAACACAACCTTTTTGTTTAAATATACAAAACTGGCGAAGAAACACTTGCAGCCTGCTCTCACCTTGTAGGTAGTTTTACATCTTGGAAGCCAAGTCATAAGCAAAGGGCTGCTCGGCAAGCACTGAATCAGAAAAGAGCAAGTCAGATGACTTGAGCTGCCAACGAAGAAGACGCCACCCGTGGGATGAGACTATGCAAAGCTGATACAACCTGTGTTCAGCTCTTCAGTAGAGGCTGGACCTGATGATGCTACACAAATACCAAAGTGCATCAGCTAAGGTTCTCACTCCCTCAGCAAACCATCTGGCAGGAATTACCAATGACTGCCTTGATATCTTCTCTTTCTAAGCTTTTAAAGCTGACCCACACCTCTTCTCTATCACATTCTTTCTTTACATATGTTATAAAGCTTAATCAACTTTGTGCTGGTGTCGGATTCATTCTTAAGATGACTGGTATCTCTGCCCTAATACACTATATGTTGATTTTTTAATCAATATAGGACATGCAACAAACTGTTAGATTTTGTTTTTCAGGTGAAAAAGCAGGATACAAATCATTTTTCATGATTCAGTTCAGTTCAGTCGCTCAGTCATGTCTGACTCTTTGCGACCCCATGAATCACAGCACACCAGGCCTCCCTGTCCATCACCAACTCCCGGAATCTACTCAAACTCATCTTCATCGAGTTGGTGATGCCATCCAGCCATCTCATCCTCTATCGTCCCCTTCTCCTCCTGCCCCCAATCCCTCCCAGCATCAGAGTCTTTTCCAATGAGTCAACTCTTCGCATGAGGTGGCC
>SJYF01000205.1:1380782-1395246 GCA_006410515.1 Procapra przewalskii | reverse complement strand
CAACTCTCACATCCATACATGACCACTGGAAAAACCATAGCCTTGACTAGATGGACCTTTGTTGGCAAAGTAATGTCTCTGCTTTTGAATATGCTATCTAGGTTGGTCATAACGTTCCTTGCAAGGAGTGTCTTTTAATTGCATGGCTGCAATCACCAGCTGCAGTGATTTTGGAGCCCCCCAAAATAAAGCCTGACACTGTTTCCACTGTTTCCCCATCTATTTCCCATGAAGTGATGGGACCAGATGCCATGATCTTAAGTTTTCTGAATGTTGAGCTTTAAGCCAACTTTTTCATTTTCCTCCTTCACTTTCATCAAGAGGCTCTTTAGTTCCTCTTCACTTTCTGCCATAAGGGTGGTGTCATCTGCATAGGCTTTCATGATTACAACTATATATTCAGAGTAGGGATTCTAGAGTCTGGGTGAAGCCTTGCTTTGCCACCTCCTAGCTGGCTGACAGCAGCTAAGTTACTTCACTTCCCTGGGTCTATACTTTAAAGCTAAAAAATGGGGAAGATAAGCAGTGCTCTCCTCATACAACTGCTATACAATGAGTTGAAAGGTATGTCACGTCTCAAACAGGGACTAAGTTCCCAGTGAATGTCCATTATTATCCATATGCAGACGTGATTGAGGAGCACAGGTGAGGTAACTGGAAGGCAATGCTCCCACACTCCACTGGCAGTTACATGCGGCTGGTATACCACCAGCAGATTCTCCTTTCCATATTTCCAAATGCGATCATCAGCGGCCCTTGGATAACACAGAGTTGATCCATCTATTGCTTTAGCCAGCCCTCTGAATCTCTTGCTCTTCTGTATCCATGGATTCAACCAGCAATGGTGGAGTACTGGAGTGTTCACTACTGAAAAACACACATACATAAGGGGCCCATGCAGTTCAAGGGTCTTTGGTGATTTTAATGCTTTAAAAATGCAATAGAAATTCCACGTTCCCTCAGTTAGAATGTAGTGTGCACAGCTTTACTAGGGATGGAATAGTAGAAATGTCGTCCGGTTAACACAGCTAAAGAAAAGGGTTACAAATAAGACATACATAAATAAAACCGTAAGAAAGCAAAGAAAGAGCCTGATGAGACACAGCACGAATGCTAGCATAGTGAATGAAAGGAGGAGCCACCAGAGAAGATGCCTCGAAGAGGAGGAGGAACAGGAGGGACAGTGGGAAGGGGGGACAGAACAAGAAGGGCAGATAAACACGCAGAAACGGCAATGCAGGCATGAGGAGACCAACACAGATGCTCTAAGGGACTCCATCATGCGCGAACCCTAAGTAGCAAATGGTAAAGAAAGAATCCTGAAAGGACTGAAGTGGGAGGGGGGAAAAGACAACAGCTTTGTAAAATAAAAAGATATTTACCACGATGACCTTACCTGTGAGTAAAATTATATCTCCAAGAAACACAGTAAGTCCCCAGAACGCTGCAGTCCTCCACAGAAACACCTTCTTCTTAATTTCTGATTGGTCAGTTACCACAATTGTTGCTAAAGGCACTTTAGAGCCAGAATTTGGTCCAGATTTTATATTTATTTCTTTCATGTGACATGGAGATAACACCAAGACTAAGCAATTGTATTTCTGACGTTCAGAATCACAGTTTTTTATTAATGAGGTTTTTTTAATGCCCTTAAATCCAGACATGTTCCTCTGGTCCGCTGTTACAGTATGATCTCTCTCATCAGAAAACAACTTAATTTTCTTAGCTACGTGGGGGACTTCAGACAGAGCCTGAGGACGGCCTGATTTATCTTTAGAGGTCCAATTTCTCTTACCAGAACTTTTGCGGAAGGTATTTAGTTGAGAACACAGTATTCCTGAGTTACAGGACTCAATGCGTATCTCATTTGGTTGAAATTTATCATCAAAATTGAAAAGTTCTTGAGGTCCTATGTTTTCTTCAAGATTCTTATCAGCGTTTAAGACAGTGTGGCTACTTTTTGTTTCAGGACAAACAGGACTAAAAAGTTCAAGGGAACAGGCTTGGTTCTGTCCATCTTCATTTCCTTCTGCAGAATCATCTTTGGACTGAATCAAATTATCCTCAGTTATTCTGATTTCCCTATAACTTGCCTCTGGTTCAATCTCCATGTTTATGGTCCCTTTATTTATAGACTTCTGCCCTTTATATTTCCTTTGAGCTAAAAAAGCAACCTGGCTGGAGGTCATTATACTAAGAAATTCAGTATCAGTGGATATTTTAAGACCTGACACCTTTCCAGCTGTTCCTTCAGGGCTTGGTTTGTCTACTGTGTTAGAGGGAAAGAACTCCAGACGCTGGGTCTGTATTTCATGATGCTCTGTGGGTGCACGGAGGACAGCTTCTGGTGTGTTGGTCTGTTCAGCACCACAGACCACATCCAATATAGCTGCACACTTATGATCTAAATGAAAGGAATTTTCAGGAATGTTCTGAGCACACATGTTTGATTGATCATGCTGTTCGTTTGTGGTTTTCTTAAGTCCACTGGAAAGCTTTTGATACTTTTCTTCTTTAGTACAATGCTGAGCTCCTCCCGCAAATCCACACGTCTGCTCACTGGAGTTGGTTCTATCATTCATTCCCAAGAGGTGACGCCTCCGGGACTTTACAGTTTGTGTTTCAGAAGAGCAGTGTGTGATGTCATCCTTCATGTGGACAGATCTGCTCACAGAGACACGGGCATTTGCTGGGAAATGCCCATGAGGAAGATCTGGGAGGCCCAGAGGTTCTAGGGCCTGATAGTCCTCGAGATTTTTGTGCCTGCATTTTTCATCCTTCAGCTTTAAGGAATGGTGATTGTACAAAACCTGAATTTCTTTCCAGGTCTCAGCAGTGGACGCTAAAGAAGTTGGTTCCTGTGAGACTGTCATTTCCAGTGGACTGACTGGAGCACCCCAAAAAATGTGAATTTGAGATCCTCCGCTCATAGTTTCTGAAAAGAAGAAAAAGAAAAATCTAAAATAAGCATTTGTTAGAAATTTTAATATATTGAAATTAACTTATAATAGCCCAGAGAGAGGAATATGGTGAGCTGCTGACCACAGGGTCACACAGAGTCAGACATGACTGAAGCGACTTAGCATGCATGCATGCATGCACTGGAGGAGGAAATGGCACCCCACTCCAGTGCTCTTGCCTGGAGAATCCCAGGGACGGGGGAGCCTGGTGGGCTGCCATCTACGGGGTTGCACAGAGTCAGGCATGACTGAAGCGACTTAGCAGCAGCAGCAGCAGCAGCAGCAGCAGCAGCCCCAAAGCAAATGTAATATAAATCAAAAACATAATTAATAACGGTGATTTATATTCTACTCAATTAAAAAATAACAAATACATAAGTAATCATGAGGAGAAATCAAAATATGCACAAAAAGTACTCACATAAAGACTCTCTTTAAGGAAAATAAAGTTAAGCACACTGACAACAAGTGAGTGAGCTCTTGGCGTGTCCACTTCTGCTTTGTGAAAACCTGCACTCTTTTTTCTCTTTTTTCTCTTTTTTCTCTTTTTTCTCTTTTTTCTCTTTGGCTGCTCAGCGCAGCATGTAGGGTCTTCGCTCCAGGGATCAAGCCCACGCCCCCTGCATTGGGAGTGAGAGTCTTAACCACTGGACTGACAGGCAGGGCAGTCCCAAAACTTGCGCCAGGGAGTAAACGGCATTTGTTAGCTGTAGTCACCTTTAAATCTCCTGTTTTCTTTTTAGGGCCTTCTTCCCTCAACTGTGAACTCAATTCCAAAATCCCCAAATAGAGGCTTGAACCAGTAAGGAGAAAATAAAAAGCCAAGGCTCTTTTCAAAATGTACAAGTGATTCTATTATCTGTCTTCAGTCTATAAGCATAATCAATAATTGCTTCTGTATTTTTTAACAACAGTTTCATTTATTTCTGTGGCTGGGCTGTCCTTCCGTTTCTGCACAGGCTGCTCTCGAGCTGTGGTGCGCAGGCTTCGCGTTGTGGCGGCTCCTCTTCCGGCGGAGCACAGGCTTGGAAGCTGTGGGGCACAGGTTCACTTGCTCTGTGGCGCATGGGGTGTTTCTGGAGCAGGGATCAAACCTGTGCCTCCTGTGTCGGCAGGCTGATTCTTCACTGTTGAGCCAGCAGGGAAGCCCTCCTTCTGTATTTCTAAGCTTCTCTAAAACTCAAACAAATTAAGAATAGCCATTTTGTAAAATACAGACAAAAGAAACTCATTATAATCTAAATATTTTTTTCATTAACTGTGGGCACTTGCTATAAGTAAATCTAAGTAAGCATCATATTTAGTGAGATAGAAATAGAGAATCATACCACTACCGACTTGATAGTAACTGACTTTCCAAAAGTATCATTCCTAGAGTTTGCTGATAAATTTTTTATAGTGCTACAGGGACAAAAAGACAAATAAGGTCCTTGGCCTAAGGGAACTGTCAGTCTGGCTTAAAAAAAAAAAAGAGAAAAAAACAGTGAATGGAAACTAGAAAATGGAAACAGAAGTCTACTGGGGAACAACACTCCTATGGAAGGCAAGTCCTATGGCTGTAAGCATCTAAACAAAAGAATAAGCAGCTGTAAAAGGCAGGGTTCTGAAAGACCATGGTATGATTGAGGACTTTTGATCAGAGTACAAGGTCCTTTGTAAAAAGGTAAGAAGCTTTCAAACCACACAAAGTCTATATGGAAGGACGGCAGTATACAGGAAACCACAGCTACAGTCCCCAGTCACTCTCATCCTTCCTTGATTGGCTCACGGTCACCTCTTTCCAATTTAATAACCTATCTGACTATAATTCTTGTGATTTCACTATCAGTGTGGGTGTTCCTGCTAATACCCTGGCCTCTTGGTTCCTTGTCCTCTTCTCCTCTACTGACTTTATTCTCCACCCTGCCTCAGTTACTCATTCTCATAATCATATGCCCTATCATGAACAATAACTATACATTTCCTTAAAAGTGCCACAGAGGCTCAGACCGTAAAGCATCTGCCTGCAATGCGGGAGACCCGGGTTCGATCCCTGGGTTGGGAAGATCCCCTGGAGAAGGAAATGGCAACCCACTCCAGTACTCTTGCCTGAAAAATCCCATGGATGGAGGAGCCTGGTAGGCTACAGTCCATGGGGTCACAAAAAGTCAGACACGACTAAGTGACCTCCCTATACATTTCCTTTTTTTCAATTTAAGCTTTCAACTCACTGACTACTTTCTCCTATCTCTGACTTACTCCCTCTAAATGGACAACTACAGCAACTCTTTGACCACGTGGGATCTACGCTGAACACCATGATCCTAACTCATTTCTATGGCCTCACTCTTCACTTCCCTCCAGGGGCATTATCACCACCCCCTGCCATACTTCTCTAAATCTGCTACTCTCCTCTCCAGCTAAACTCAAGCCCTGGTTCAATCACACCTACTCTACCACGGTACCCAATGAAAACTAGTCTCCTTTTAAGATCATTACTACTAACCTCAAGGCGGTACCCAGAAATCTTATCTTTCCCTGTCCACTCATTTTTCAGGATAACTCTGTTATACTCTTTAAAGCTCAGCATCTCCTCCCCTATCCTTGTGCAGCTGATAACGACCTCTATCATACCCATATACTTTGCCCACTTTATTACTATGAATAAACTCTGTGTGCTTCTAAGGCCATCTCTTCCTCACTTAGACATTAGATCTTATAACCTCTTTCCTACCCAGGCTTCAACAATTCTCCATTTCTCTCCTACATCTCCAATTTTCTTTCTTTACTGGAGCATCTCCATCAGCATACAAACATGTGACTATCCTCACGCGGTCAATCCTCAGCTTCTCTACTCCTCCACTTACTGTGTCGCTTTTCTGCTCCCCTCTACAGCAGAATTCCTTGAGAGCACTGCCTATATTCCCTCTTACCCCATTTCCTCTCAAATGCACTCCTATCAAGCACTGGTCCAAAAGACTCCACTGAAACAACATATTTCAAGGTCTCCAATAACCTCCTTACTAGAATCAGTCAACTCCCCATTTTCAGCTTAGACCGTGAGCACTGATCGCCCCTTTATCCTTTCACCTGGCTTTAGGAATACCGCAGCCTCCTGATTCTCACCCCAGCTCACACACCTCACCATACGCTCGCTCTCAGTTTCCTTTGCAGCCTCCTCTCCTCATCTCCTCAGCTTCTCGTCTCTCTCCGGACTCACTCCCTAGGTAACTGTCATTCAGTCTCAGGATCTGAATACCTTCTAATAACTAGCAGATGTATGCCTCCATCACTAATGACTACCAGATGTACATCTGATATAATGGCTAATGACTACCAGATGTACAGCTGCTATAATGACTAATGACTACCAGGTGCACATCTGATATAATGACTAATGACTACCAGACGTATATCTCCATCACGAATGACCACCAGATGTTTATCTGCATCAGTCTCTCTCCTGAATTCCTGACTCCTTATGCAACATTCTTATCAACATTCTACTTGAGATACAAGCACTGGGCCCCTGAGCAAGAAGCTGAGATGAGGAAAAGCTAGCGCAGGAGAGTGAGAAGGAGCATATGGTGAGGAAGTGTGAGGTGGGATCAGAATCAGGGGGATGTGGTTTCCCTAACAGGCCCCTGTGTGGAAGAGAGTTAACATGCCAAGCCTGAGACTACCATCCTTAAAAAGCCCTGCTTGTAATGTGGGCCCTTGGCAGGCATTCGTGCATTTTGATTTCAGGAGGGTTCCCACTATTCCTTGATGAGAACGGCTCATTGTGCCTAAACTATCTAATAAACACTTCCTTTCCTTCTAAGAGACTGGCATTTTGGTATGTGATAGGCAGAGGGTGGCTGCAACGCCAAGTCTCCTTAGAGAAACGGCTGATTCTAGATTTGGGGCAGGAAATAGACAAGATGAACCTGAAACGTCTCATCATACAAGAGAACAATCGAAGACTAGTAGGACTCTGTCAAAAGAACTCAGGAGCCAACTTAAAGAGGCTCCCACTGCCAAAACTGGGCAATCTGAGCATCGGTCAGGATGACCACCAAGATGGGCTGGAACAAATCTCCGTGCTTCTATCCATGAACTCACACAGATAACTAAAACAAACTTGCTCAGTGATCACCTTCAGAGGATACTGCGACTGTTTCAAAAGCTGGTGAATGAAGGAAAACGTTCTATCCAAATATATGATGGGAGGAAGTCTCTCTTTACAGTGACATTCTGCTAATAAACAACCACCAAAAGAACGATAGGCTAGCACTGTCTCACGACTCCTAACGAGTCAGTGGATTTTCTAGGCAATAGCCATTAATGGCTACTAATATCGCCAGGTAGATGTTACGAGGGACAGCAGGGGGAATCTGTAGACTGAAACCAGTGACAAAGTGTGGACCTTAACTTAGATTTTGATTCAAAGACACAAGTGTAAAAATATAAGGCAACTGGCAAAACTGAAACTTTGGTATTTTATAACATTAAGGGATTACTGGATTTTTTTAGTGGGATCATATTACTGAGGCTATATATGAAAGGCTATCTGCCAAAGATGCAAAATGAGTGTTTGCATGTAAAATGGTGTGACATTCCTTAATTTCCTTAGAACACCAGGAGGAGAGAGGGGACGAGGTTACAGATTAAACACGATGGGCCTCATGTCCAGGCAAGTTGATGGAACACTTCTCTAATCTCTCTGCTTTTGTACATCTTTTAAATATCCTATAATACAAGCCTTCTTTTTTGTTACTGTTTTTAAGAAATATTTTTTCAAACTTGGAAAAGAGGCAGTCTACTCATACCCAAGGTTGGGGAACTCTTACACAGCTCTGACAATCTGGTCAAGGTGAGGATGCTCATACCTCACAACCAAATAATGCCACTTCCAAGTTTCTGCTCTGGAGAATGCTGGCACGTATCCACACAAGAATACCTGTGCGAGAATGATCATGGGGGACTTTATAAAAAAAAATTAGAACCTAAAAATCCATGAAAAGGAGGTAAGTCATGGGATATTCAGAGAATGACTGCTATATGGCAGAAAAATAAATGAACACAAGTTCCATATCAACATGGATACATCTTACAAACATAATTTTAAATGAAAGAAGGATTCTGAGGAATAGACAACTTATGATATCAACATGTTGAATTTTAAAATATGTCTCAGATTAAAACACAAAATCCAGGGCCATGGTTGCCTTCAGGAAGGAGGAATGGGGATGTGATAGGTAAAGTGCACATAAAGGGCATCAATTGTACCAACCAGGCTGATTTTTCTAACTAGGTAAATATATTCCTTACACTGTTCAGAAATATTGTATAATCTTAAAAAAAAAAAACCTAGAAAGAAAAACTGAGAAGCAAGACTAAAGATGATTTTTCAAAGGCATCTATATTTTAAAAGTTTTATTGTGATGAATAATGAATGGTTATTATTTTCATAATAGCTCTTTTTTTGTTTGGTAGTTTAGGCTTTTCTTTCACAATCTTCAAACAGGACATGATGTTCCAATACAACAATGGACCTAAATCTAATATTGCTGAATGAGAGTTGACAATAAAGATGGCAACTTTTAACTTATTACCAGTTAAAACAAAGACATACTGCTATTTTCCAACAGTCTTATAATCGTGAATTATTACTAAGGAAACAAAATTATCGTAAGTTTAGGTGTGTTGACCCATAACAAAACAAAGAGGGCTAAGTATCATTAAGTACATATACCAACCTCATATAATCCTCAGAGAAATAATAATCTGCAGAAAAAATAATTGGTATATTAGATCTGATTGATGGTTTACTATTTATATATTGGGCTTCCCTGGTGGTTCAGACAGTGAAGAACCTGCTGTAATGTGGGAGACCTGGGTTCCATCCTTGGATTGGGAGGATCCCCTTGAGAAGGAAATGGCAATCCACTCCCGTATTCTTGCCCAGAAAATCCCAGCGACAGAAGAGACTGGCAGGCTACAGGTCCAAAAAAATCAAACATGACTAAGCGACTAACATTAAACTTTTTTAAAATTTACATATCACTAATAAATTGGTCACTAGGGGGCTCCAAATAGCACAGCAAAAAACACTGAAAAGATATACTGACATCAAAGCCAAGTGGAAGAGGGAGGAATATATTATCCAGAAACGTAGGTAGATATACTTCGGTTCAGTTTAGCTCAGTCGCTCAGTCGTGTCCGACTCTGAGACCCCATGGACTGCAGTATGCCAGGCTTCCCTGTCCATCACCAACTCCCAGAGTTTACTCAAAACACATCCATTGAGTCGGTGATGCCATCCAACCATCTTATCCTCTATCGTCCCCCTTCTCCTCCCACCTTCAATCTTTCCCAGCATCAGGGTCTTTCCAAATAAGTCAGCTCTTCGCATCAGGTGGCCAAAGTATTGGAGTTTTAGCTTCAGCAACAGTCCTTCCAGTTAATACTCAGGACTGATTTCCTTTAGGATGGACTGGTTGAATCTCCATGCAGTCCAAGGGACTCTCAAGAGTCTTCTCTAACACCGCAATTTAAAAGCGTCCATTCTTCAGCACTCAGCTTTCTTTATAGTCCAACGCTCACATCCATATATGACTACTGGAAAAACCATAGCTTTGACTAGATGGACCTTTGTTGCCAAAATAATGTCTCTGCTTTTTAATATGCTGTCTAGGTTGGTCATAACTTTTCTTCCAAGGAGCAAGCATCTTTTAATTTCATGGTTGCAGTCACCATCTGCAGTGATTTTGGAGCCCCCCCCCCCCGCAAACAAAAGTCTGTCACTCTTTCCACTGTTTCCCCATCTAATTGCCAAGAAGTGATGGGACCAGATGCCATGATCTTCATTTTCTGAATGTTGATCTTTAAGCCAACTTTTTCACTCTCCTCTTTCACTTTCATCAAGAGGCTCTTTAGTTCTTCGCTTTCTGCCATAAGGGTGGTGTCATCTGCATATCTGAGGTTATTGATATTTCTCCGGCAATCTTGATTCCAGCTTGTGCTTCATCCAGTCCAGCACTTCTCATGATGTACTCTGCATAGAAGTTAAATAAGCAGGGTGACAATATACAGCCTTGACGTACTCCTTTCCCAATTTGGAACCAGTCTGTTGTTCCACATCCAGTTCTAACTGTTGCTCTTGACCTGCATACAGATTTCTCAGGAGGCAGGTTAGGTGGTCTGATATTCCCATCTCTTGAAGAATTTTCCAGTTTGTTGTGATCCACACAGTCAAAGGCTTTAGCACAGTCAATAAAGCAGAAGTAGATGTTTTTCTGGAACTCTCTTGCTTTTTCAATGATCCAGCGGATGTTGGCAATCTGATCTCTGGTTCCTCTGCCTTTTCTAAATCCAACTTGAACATCTGGAAGTTCATGGTTCACGTACTGTTGAAGTCTGGCTTGGAGAATCTTGAGTATTACTTTGCTAGTGTGTGAGATGAGTGAAATTGTGTGGTAGTGTGAGCATTCTTTGGCATTGCCCTTTCTCGGGGATTGGAAACAGACCTTTTCCAGTCCTGTGGTCACTGCTGAGTTTTTCAAATCTGCTGGCATATTGAGTGCAGCATTCTCACAGCATCATCTTTTAGGATTTGAAATAGCTCAACTGGAATTCCATCACCTCCACTAGCTTTGTTGTTCATCGTGATGCTTCCTAAGGTCCACTTGACCTCACATTCCAGGATGTCTGGCTCTAGGTGAGTGATTATACCATTGTGATTATCTGGGTCATGAAGATCTTTTTGTATAGTTCTGTAGAAACACTTAGATATCTTCAAATCAAAACATTAAATTACTATGCTAACGAACTTCCCTCTCTCAAATCTTCGGGTTTTTCTCCAACAGTTTCTTCCCGTTAGCTTCAACTAATTATACCTATGGCTGATTCATGTTGAGGTTTGACAGAAAACAACAAAATTCTGTAAAGCAATTATCCTTCAATTAAGAATAAATAAAAATAAAAAAACAAGCTTCCATATTGTTTCTTTGTTCTCACTTCCCATTTATTCTTCAATCCACTTAAATATGGCTCTTACTTCAATCATTTTGTATAACACTTTTTACTATGGAAAACAATGACCCCTAATAGCCAAATCCAAAGATCAGTTTTTAACCCTCATCTTACTGCCATTTGAAGTTGATTATCAATTCCTCTTTCCTGAACATTCTACTTTTTTGATTCTGTGAGATCATCCAATTAGAATACTTTTCTGCTTAAAAAAAAAAACACAGAAAACTATTGATCTATTCATTTATTCACTTAATAAACAGTAGTAGGTGCCAGGCATCATGCTAGGTACTGGGAATTCAGCAATAACAAAGAGCTTTAAGGAGCTCATGTTTTAATGGGAGAGCTAAACTGACAACTGTAAACTTGAGATGCTCAGCTCTCACAGAAATACAGGCAGGGTGTCCCTGAGAGGGAGCAGCCTGGGGCAGCTCAGCCGAAGGAGGACTGTCCATCACCTGCATCTTCATAGGCTCACTGGTCTATGGCTAGTGACAAAATCTTGAAACCATATTTAAATATTCATAAAAAAGTAGTACAATATAGTCCCAAGACATCCCTCCTCCCCACCCCAAAATAGGAGCCAGTAAAGCACCCTCAGCTGTGTTATTCACGGAACAGACCGGCTATACATGATCTCCAAAACGTTTACAGGGCGCAAGGCCCTCAGTGCTTCCAGGCCCTCACTTAACATGTCCTCCTAAGCGTCCTGCAACCTGACTTCTGTTTCCCATCTCTGTTAATACAACAGTGAAGTACAAATTGTCAATTAAGTATCCACAGTACCTCACCACTGCAATTGTGAAAGCCTTTCCTTACTGCTTAGAACACTACTCTTTCCTAAATAATTCTTCTGCCTCTTTGATTTTTCTTTCTCTTTCTCCTGGGGCCATCTCATCTTTTCATTCCCTACAACACTGCAGAATTCCAGCCAACTGCATTCATTTTACTACTAAATATCCAATCATGCTTTACTAGTCTATATTGAACCAACCATTCTCCCTAACAGCAGACCTATATTTCTAGTATCATGATACTACCACAGTAGATTGAAAAAAAGCAATGTTCTTATGGAGGTTTCTCAGAAACCTAAAAAGAGAACTACCACATGACCCAGCAATTCCACTCCTGAATATATACCTAAAAAACAAAAAAATCATTCAAAAAGATACCTGCAGCCCAATGCTCAAAGCAGCATTATTTACTATAGCCAAGATATGGAAGCAACCTTAGTGTCCATCAACACATGAATGTATAAAGAACATATGGTATATATTATATACACAATAGGATACTACTCAGCCATTTAAAAAAAAGTTTGCTATTTGAAACAACATGATGGACCTGGAGGATATTATGCTAAGTGAAGTCAGAGAAAGACAAATATTATATGATGTAACTCATATGTGGAATCTAAAACTAAACATACTAATGAATGTAACAAAAAAGAAACAGGCCCAACAGATATAGAGAACAAGCTAGTGGTTACCAGTAGCGAGTGGCAAGGCAGAGGGCAAGATAACAATATAAAATAAAATAAATAAGCCACAAGGATGTAACACAGGGAATACAGCCAGGACTTTTTAATGACTATAAATGGACTATAACCTTTAAAAATTATGAATTGCTATGTTGTACACAAGGGCTTCCCTGGTGGCTCAGAGGTTAAAGCATCTGCCTGCAATGTGGGAGACCTGGGTTCGATCCCTGGGTCGGGAAGTTCCCCTGGAGAAGGAAATGGCAACCCACTCCAGTATTCTTGCCTGGAGAATCCCAAGGACGGAGGAGCCTGGTGGGCTACAGTTCATGGGTCGCAAAGAGTTGGACACGACTGAGCAACTTTACTCACACTTTATGTTGTACACATGAAACATATAGATTGTACATCAACCATGTTTCAATTTTAAAAAAAGAAAGCAATGTTCTGTTTAGTCTCTTTCTTGAAGGGAAAATCTGACTAAATGACTCCATATCCAGACTAGATTACACAGTCCGTGGATTCAAGTTTGGTAGGGCCGAAGGTTCTGAGCCCAGAGGCTGCAGATGCCCAGAGTCAGAGCTCTCCTTGCCCTCTAGGCAGGGGGGGGGGGCACTGAAGCGCCCAGGGGTGCCAGAGAGCAGTCCTGAGAGCTCAGACAAGACCTCTCGTGCGAAACAGGTCCAAAGCAGCTTAAAACTCTATTAAACACAAGGCTATTTCTACGTAACAATTACTGAGTATACCTTCGCTTATCTGTCTACATATACACCCCTGTATGTGTGGGGCCCCTACTTCCCCCATCAAAAAAACACAAAAAAACTGACTAGAAAGTATGGTCCTGTTAATGCAAAAGAGTAATTTTTTTTTCCAAAGAAGTAAGTCTTCACAGCTAAGGCTATAGCTACTAACTGATTTGTAGGAGCTGGAGTCTGTGAGCAGGGGGAATGGGCGGTAGTGAGGGCAGAGGGGAACGAATATCCGAGCAAATACACAGGGACGGAAGAGGCGAGATGTGAACGCTGATGCGTTTCAACGACTCTTGGATAACGCTTGGGTGGACTTCGAGGGTTAAAGCTCATTAAGATACCAGATGAAACCTGCAAGTACACATCCATTACCATAGTTAATAATTACACCATTTCTCAACCGGCAGAAGGCCATTTCAGTCGGAAAGACCAAGGCAACCACAGCCCTTTATCTTTAGAGTGGTCAGAGTCTAATGAATGGGTCAAAGATTTATAAAACAGGATGAACCGATCAGTAAGTCTGTCTTTGTAGAACACTACAACTAGAAATGCTTGTTACAAAATAGAAGCAGTTAAAAGGGAGTGCTTTCTCCATCTTACCATCAACTCATAAACTCACCGTTATAATGCCTTTCCATGTCCATTTTACCAAAAAATACAAGCATCGTAAAGCTACTCAAAAGTATCAAACGACAAAATGAAGAGGGAGCACAGGACTATGATAATTAAAAGCATGGTTTTTACAGTAAGATAGATTTGGGTTAAAACCATACTCTGCTACTTGAAATGCTTGAAGCTACATGATATATTCTTTATATCTCTGTATACAGTTGAAAACATCCCTAACAAAATATACATTTTATATGTCCAGTGATAATTGCTTCCTTATCTATCAAATGAGAATAACATCAATCCCTTTCTTACATTATTGCTGTGAGATAGCACAAGAGTACTTATTCAACGAACTAAATTAGACACTGGAAACTCTATACATACATGCTTAGTGACATGTAAAAACCAAACCACTGTATTTTAGGGCTTGGCTTTTAATGTGTCTTTTTACACAGTTGTAACCATAAAATTGATATAACTATCTATTTTGCTTTAATCCCTGTAAGGCTACTCTCTTTTATGTCAACCTATAACTTCTGCATCATTTTTAATGCTAGCTTAATGTTTTCATGATGAATCTAATTTAGTTCCTATGACTCTCTACTTCACTCATTTGTTTCTAACTTATCACTATTACAGCCATTTCTGCAATAAATAATTTGAGAAATCTAATT
>SJYF01000205.1:1324486-1339051 GCA_006410515.1 Procapra przewalskii | reverse complement strand
ATGTCATCTACATAGATAAATAAGTGGAGCTGAATGGTGAGGGAACCTTGAATAATAAATAATTGAATGTACTATCTTTTTTGCCTATAAAGAAAACAAACAAAAATGTCAATTTAAAAATTTTTAAAAAGAGACAGAAACACGATGAATTACATACATGTGAGCTCAAAATCCTGGCTTACAGTTAATTTTTAAGAGAAGAAGAAGTCGCTCAGTCGTGTCCGACTCTGCGACCCCGTGGACTGTAGCCTGCCAGGCTCCTCTGTCCATGGGATTCTCCAGGCAAGAATACTGGAGTGGGTTACCATTTCCTTCTCCAGGGGATCTCCACCTTCCAGACCCAGGGATCGAACCCAGGTCTCCCGCATTGGAAGCAGATGCTTTAACCTCTGAGCCACCAGGGAAGCCTGCTTCTTGCGTGCTATGCTTAAAGGGATAAAGATACTACCATAATAGTTCATGTTTACTCATAATAGGGAAAGAATCCTTAAGCAAGACTCGAGAAAACATTTGCTGAATATTATTCAGTGACGCAGTACAATGAAAACTTAGCCAAACTAGCCAAACAGATATAACTGACATTTGATTTATTAAGAGGGAAAAAAAAGGTTTTTAGAAAGAAAAAGACTATGAATTCTGAAAATTTCAGGTCCTTCTCTTTGATATACTTTCTGTTACTATTTTTCTGCTTATTACACAAACACACTAGGGGAGAAAAAAAATTACTCTTTTCTGAATATCAGTCAGAAGCATAAAACCAAATATTAGAAAAAATTATTCTGAAAACTAAGGCACAAAGACTTGAAAAACAATTTCAGATGCACCAAAATTACTGATCAGTTCAGCTCAGTTGCTCACTTGTGTGTGACTCTTTGTGACCCCATGAACTGCAGTACACGAGGCTTCCCTGTCCATCACCAACTCCCAGAAGATCACTGCTCAAACTCATGTCTACAGAGTCAGTGATACCACCCAATCATCTCATCCTCTGTAGCCCCCTTCTCCTCTCACCTTCAATCTTTCCCAGCATCAGGGGCTTTTCCAGTGAGTCAGTTCTTCCCATCAGGTGGACAAATTATTGGAGTTTCAGCAGCAGTCCTTCCAATGAATATTCAGGACTGATTCCCTTTAGGATTGACTAGTTGGATCTCCTTGCAGTCCAAGGGACTCTCAAGAGTCTTTTCCAACATCACAGTTCAAAAGCATCAATTCTTCAGCACTCAGCTTTCTTTATAGTCTAACTCTCACATCCATACATGACTACTGGGAAAACCATAGGTTTGACTAGTCAGACCTTTGTTGGCCAAGTAATGTCTCTGCTTTTTAATATGCTGTCTAGGTGGGTCATAACTTTTCTTCCAAGGAGCAAGCATCTTTTAATTTCATGGCTGCAGTCACCATCTGCAGTGATTTTGGAGCCCCCCCAAAAAATAAAGTCTCTCACTGTTTCCACTGTTTCCTCATCTATTTGCCATGAAGTGATGGGACCAGATGACATGATCTGTTTTCTGAATGTTGAATTTTAAGCCAAGTTTTTCACTCTCCTCTTTCACTTTCATCAAGAGGCTCTTTACTTCTTTGCTTTCTGTCATAAGGGTGGTTATCATCTGCATATCTGAGGTTATAGATATTTCTCCCAGCAATCTTGATTCCAGCTTGTGCTTCATTTGGCCCGGCATTTCTCATGATGTACTCTGCATATAAGTTAAATAAGCAGAGTGACAATATTCAGCCTTGGGAAAGTACTCCTTTCCCAATTTGGAACCAGTCTGTTGTTCCATGTCCAGTTCTAACTGTTGCTTCTTGACCTGCATACAGATTTCTCAGGAGGCAAGTCAGGTGGTCTGGTATTCCCATCTCTTTCAGAATTTTCCACAGTTTGTTGTGATCTACACAAAGGCTTTGACATAGTAAATAAAGCAGAAGTAGATGTTATTTTAGAACTCCTGCTTTTCCATGATCCAGCGGATGTTGGCAATTTGATCTCTGGTTCCTCTGCCTTTTCTAAATTCAGTTTGAACATCTGGAAGTTCACAGTTCATGTACCATGGAAACCTGGCTTGGAGAATTTTGAGCATTACTTTACTAGCATGTGAGATGAGTACAACTGTACAGTAGTTTGAGCATTCTTTGGCGTTGCCTTTCTTTGAAATTAGAATGAAAACAGACATTTTCCAGTCCTGTGGCCACTGCTGAGTTTTCCAAATTTCCTGGCATATCGAGTGCAACACTTTCGCAGCATCATCTTTTAGGATTTGAAATAGCTCAACTGGAATTCCATCTCCTCCACTAGCTTTGTTCGTAGTGATGCTTCCTAAGGCCAACTTGACTTTGCATTCCAGGAAGTCTGGCTCTAGGCCAGTGATCACACCATCGTGGTTATCTGGGTCATGAAGATCATTTTTGTATAATTTTTCTGTGTATTCTTGCCACCTCTTCTTAATATCTTCTGCTCCTGTTAGGTCCATTCCATTTCTGTTCTTTATTGTGCCCATCTTTGCATGAAATGTCCCCTTGGTATCTCTAATTTTCTTAAAGAGATTGCTGGTCTTTCGCATTCCATTTTCTTCCTCTATTTCTTTGCATTGATCACTGAGGAAGACTTTCTTCTCTCTCCTTGCTATTCTGTGGAACTGTGCATTCAGATGGGCATATCTTTCCTTTTCTCCTTTGCTTTTGCATCTTTTCTTTCCTCAGCTATTTTGTAAGGTCTCCTCAGATGACCCTTTTGCCTTTTGCATTTTGGTTTTGCTATACATCAACATGAATCCGCCAGGGGTGTACACATGTTCCCCATTCTGAACCGCCCTCCCACCTCCCTCCCCTGCATTTCTTTTTCTTGCAGATGGTCTTGATCACTGCCTCCTGTACAATGTCACAAACCTCCATCCATGGTTCTTCAGGCACTATCTATCAGATCTAATCCCTTGAATCTATTTCTCATTTCCACTGTATAATCATAAGGGCTTTGATTTAGGTCATACATGAATGGTCTAGTGGTTTTCCCTACTTTCTTCGATTTCAGTCTGAATTTTGCAATAAGGAGTTTATGATCTGAGCCACAGTCAGCTCCCGGTCTTGTTTTCGCTGACTGTTTAAAGCTTCTCGCTGCAAAGAATATAATCAATCTGATTTCGACCTATCTTCAGACCTATGCTAGTGATCTTTCCTTTATGGGGTATACTCTTCTCTCTGCTACACTCATCTGGGTGAATAATGAGGTACTGACAAGCACTTGTGAACTAAATCCTATAAAACTTACTAACATGGGGACCTTATTACAAAAAAAAAAAAAAAAGATTTTTAGCTCCTTGTTTTAAAAGCCCTTGTTAAAAAATTAAATTTGACTTTTTTATATCAGCTGGTTTTATTATAGCATTTTTAATATCCAAATATGACAATGATTTTTGTCAAATATGAACTAAACAACTCTGTAAGTAAAATTATGATGACTACTAAATTCTTCCTCAGTTCAATTTCACTACTCACACTTAAGACACTAAAGAAGACCTGAGATGAAGAGTTTGGAAACCGATATTCTATGTAATAGGTTATTCACTGCAGCACTGCTTCAAGAAACTGGAAAGAACCTACATGACCATCAGTGACAGACTAGTTAAAAATAATTATGGCACATTCATAAAATGAAATACTATACAACATAAAAAAAAGTAAGGGGCAATCAGGCAATAAAGTAAAACACATCCAGATTGGAAAGGAAGAAATAAACCTATCTGTATCTGTAGATGACATGATCTTGTATACAGAAACTCCTAATGAATTCACCAAAATAATTATCAGAACTAATAAATGAGTTCAGTCAATAAATGAGACCTATATTGATAAAAGATCAATACAGGGACTTTCCTGGTGGTCCAGTGCCTAAGACTCAGCACTCCCAATGCGAGGGACCCAGGTTGGATTACTGGTGAGGAATTAGACCTCACAGGCTGAAACTAAAGACCCTGCATGCTGTAACTAAGATCCAGGGTAGCCAAATAATTATATAAATGAGTATTTTTTAAAAAGGTCAGTATATAATATTCAACTATATTTCTGTATACTTGCAATGGATAATCTGAAAATGGAGTTAAGAAAACAATTTCAGTTATAACAGCATCAAAAAGAGTAAAATATTTATTAATAAATTTAAGAAAAGAAGCACAAAACTTAGATATTCTGAAAAGACAAAACATGAATGAGAGAAACTTCAAAAGACTCAAATAAATTAAAAGACATATTCATGTTCTGATTAAAATGGCACCACTCTCCAAGTTGATCTACAGATTCAACATTAAGCCAGTCAACATTCTAGCTGGCTTCTTTGCAGAAACAGACCACCTGATCCTAAAATTCATATGAAAATTCAAGACATTAAGAAGAACCAAACAATCTTGAAAAAGAACAAAGCTGGAACAAACTCACACTTCCTGATTTCAAAACTTACTACAAAGCTGCAGTAACCTAGACCACGTGGCACCAGCATAAGGACAGACATACGGGTGAGCAGAAAAGAAATAAAGAATGAAGAAATAAATCTCAACGTTCAGGTCAGTTGATTTCAATAGAATTCAAAGACAATTCAATGGAGGAAAAAATAGTCTTTTGTTGAACAAACAGTGCTGGGACAATTTGTTATCCACATGCAAAAGAATGAAACTGGATTCCTCCCTCACTTTTTGTACAAAAATCAACTCAAAGTGTAAAAACTAAAAGTATAAAACTTTTAGAACATGGGTGCAAATCTTCCTGACTTTCGATCAGACAATCATTTGTTAGACATGACACCAAAAGCACAAGCCACAAAGGAAAACATTTGTAAGCTGGACTTCATCGAACTTAAAAAGTTTAAAAGGACAGCATCAACAAAGGGAAAAGACAAGCCCCAGAATGGAAGTAAACACTTTCAGATCATATGTGATAAAGGATTTGCATCTAAAATATGTAAGAGCTCTCAAAAGAAAACAAAACAAAACAAAAATAAATAACTCTTACAAAGGGGCTTCCTTGGTGGCTCAATGGTAGAGTTCACCTGTCAGCGCAAAAGATATACGGATTCTATATCCAGGAAGATCCCACATGCCGAAGAGCAACTAAATCCACGCATCACAACTAATGAGCCAGAACTCAGTGCACCGGAACTACTGAGCCCTCGAGTGGCAGCTACTGAGCTCACGTGCCACAATTACTGAAGCCCACACACCCTACAGTCCGTGCTCTGCACCAAGAAAGGCCCCTGTAACAAGCCCGCACACCACAGCCACAGAGTGGCCCCCCACTTGCCGCCATCAGAGAAAAGCCTGTGCAACAACCAAGACCCAGCACAGCCAAAAGTAAATTTAAAAAACCCCAAAACTCTTACAAGTCAACAATAAAAAGACAATCCAATTGAAAAGTGGAAAAAGGATGTGACTATACATCTCTCTTCAGAAATACATACAACTTGTCAGAACTGCCATGTGACCCCAACAATCCCACTGCTGGGCATACACCCCAAGGAAACCAGAACTGAAATAGACATATGTACCGCAATGTTCATTGCAGCACTATTTACAATAGCTAGGACATGAAAGCAACCTAGACGTCCCTCGATAGATGAATGGATAAGGAAGCAATGGAATATTACTCAGCTATAAAAAGAAACACATCTGAGTCAGTTCTAATGAAGCAGATGAAACTGGAGCCTATTATACACAGTGAAGTAGGTCAGAAAAAGAAAGACAAATACTGTATATTAATGCATATTTACAGAATTTAGAAAGACAGTACTGACCATCTTACCTGCAGAGTAGCAAAAGAGACACAGATGTAAAGAACAGACTTTTGGACTCAGTGGGAGAAGGCAAGGGTGGGACGATTTGAGAGAATAGCATCGAAACATGTACATTACCATATGTAAAATAGATGATCAGGGCAAGTTCTATGCATGAAGCAGGGCACCCAAAGCCAGCGCTCTGGGACAACCCAGAAGGATAGGGTGGGGAAGGAGGTGGGGGTTCATGATGGCAGGGAAATACCCGTATACTGCTAAGTCACTTCAGTTGTGTCCGACTCTGTGCAATCCCACAGATGGCAGCCCACCAGGCTCCCCCATCCCTGGGATTCTCCAGGCAAGAACGCTGGAGTGGGTTGCCATTTCCTTCTCCAATGCATGAAAGTGAAAGCGAAAGTGAAGTCGTGTCCAACCCTCAGCGACCCCATGGACTGTAGCCCTCCAGGCTCCTCCGTCCATGGGATTTTCCAGGCAAGAGTACTGGAGTGGGTTGTCATTGTATACCAATGGCCAATACATGTTGATGTATGGCAAAAACTATCACAATATTGGAAAGTAATTATCCTCCAATAAAAATTAATATATAAAATACATATATATATATGTAAACTGTCAATAAGTATATAAAAAGATGCTCAACATCATTAGCCATCAAGGAAATGCAAATCAAAATCAAAATGAGTTATACCTTTAAACCAGATAACAACAGGTGTTTGGGAGAATAAAAATAAGTTGGAATCCTCCACTGGTAGGAATTAAAGTGATCCAGCTGCTGTGAAGAACAGCTAGGCAGCTTCCCAAAAGGTTAAACAGAGAGTTACCATATAATTCAGCAATTCAACTCTTAACAGGTGTGTACCCAACAGAATTGAAAGTATCTGTCCAAACAAAAGCATCTACAAGAACATTTATCGTAGTGTTACAATAGCCAAAAATAACCAAACGTCTGTCAAAGATTACTAGATTTAAAAAAGAGGGCCATAGAACTTTTCTGATGGTCCAGTGGCTAAGACTCTGTACTACCAAGGCAGGGGACCAGGGTTCAATCCTTGGTCAGGGAACCAGATCCTACGTGCTGCGACCAAAGATCCCGTGTGCCAAAACTAAAGGGTTCCGCACCGTGCGACAAAAACCAAAGATCCCAGCGCCACAACCGAGACCTGGCACAGCCAAGAAAATTTTTTAAGAAGATACACACACACACACACACACACACACACACACACACATATAGACACATATATATATGAAAATGGAAACAGTGGCTGACTTTATTTTGGGGGGCTCCAAAATCACTGCGGATGGTGACTGCAGCCATGAAATTAAAAGATGCTTGCTCCTTGGAAGAAAACCTATGACCAACCTAGACAGCATATTAAAAAGCAGACACATTATTTTGCCAACAAAGGTCCGTCTAGTCAAAGCTATGATTTTTCCAGTAGTCATGTATGGATGTGAGAGTTGGACTATAAAGAAAGCTGAGCGCCAAAGAATTGATGCTTTTGAACTGTGGTGTTGGAGAAGACTCTTGAGAGTCCCTTGGACTTTCAGGAGATCAAACCAGTCCATCCTAAAGGAAATCAGTCCAGAATATTCATTGGAAGGACTGCTGCTGAAGCTTCAACTCCAATATTTTGGCCACCTGATGTGAAGAGCTGACTCATTTGAAAAGACCTTGATGCTGGGAAAGACTGAAGGCGGGAGGAGAAGGGGACGACAGAGAATAAGATGGTTGGATGGCATCACTGACTCAATGGACATGAGTTTGAGAAGACTCCGGGAGTTGGTGATGGACAGGGAAACCTGGCATGCTGCAGTCCATGAGGTCACAAAAAGTCAGACACAACTGAGCAACTGAACTGAACTGAATATATATGAAAGAGAGCTATAGCCATACAATGAATACTATTCAACCATCAAAAAAAAGGTTGAAATATTGATACTTGCTACAATAGGTATGAATCTTTAAAATATACATGAAGTCAAAGAAGCCAGTCACAAAGGACCACATATCGACTGCATGATTCCATTTAAACAAAATGTCCAGAATAGACAGATCTAAGACAGAAAGTATATATTACCTTTTCTAATTAAATTATTTTTAAAAAACAACCATGTTGTTCCTGTATTTATATGCTATGTCTTTCTAAATCCTAAAATAATTCTTCTAAAATAATTTTTAAAGCACTTGAAAGCCCAAAAGCATGCTATGAATCAAAGAGAAAAGGCCTGGAATTTTGAAACAGCTAAGGAAAACACATCAACCTTAAAGGCAGAAAATGAACTATCTTTATTGAATGCTATCAAATGACCAAAATTCCCTTCAAGTTAAATTCAGGTCTTCCTTTGAACTGAAAATTATCATCAATAATTGAGCCTTAATTTGCAAAATATCTGTATATTTTATAAAGGCAATCATCAGTGTAAAGCTGAAACTTACTAGATTTACATCACAGTAAATAATTTTAAACTAAATACAACACATAATTATTATATTTCTTGGAACACTAGAAATGGCATAACTTTTAGTCTGCTATTTATCATCGAGATGATCAACTTTTTACTTGGTCTCTGCAAGCCTCAGTTCAGCCTCCTGTTAAAATCAAGAATTATAATACCTACTTCAGTATGAAAAGAAGCATTCCAACTACTTACTAAATGGGAAGGTGAGGAGAGGAGTAGTGTTTGATTTCACTCGTTTTAAAAAAATGTATCTTTACCATTTGAATTTTTTTACAACTTGTACATAATTTAAAAACATAACAAAGATCTAAAAATTTAAAAATCTACTTTAGCAGATTCTTTTAGAGATATTTCACAAGACATCGACACATAGCACACTCAATTAAATTTCCTCACTCCTTCCATTGCCTCTCTATTAATAACTTCTTGAATTTAGGTGAACAAAACTTGGAAGAAGGAAAGTTAAACATTTATTTTTCTGAAGGCTGTCGTTATCAAGAAGGAGATAAAGAAGTGCAATAAGACTAAGCTTTTAAAACACTTTCTTCAAACCATATACCTAAGGATTTAATCTGAATTTCCATGTTTACTGATTCTAATCATTTTATTCTGATACTTTTTAAGGTTTTTGGTTGTTTTTGCAATATGAAATAACACTATCGAGTGAAAAGGAAACTTGATACCTTAATCCTCTGACCAACAAGACAAATTCAGGATTCAGTCCAGGGAACAGTTACCACTGAAAACACAATACAAATATAAGACTATTAACTATCTAGCAAATAAGATAAAACATAAGCTCCACCTTTTTTTGTTTTGACAGTACACTGCAGACGAAAGTAATTTAACTGATCTAGGTTGTCACCTTATACTTCACAGAAAATTGTAAGAATTAAAACATTCTCTTCCATATGCTAATTAAGAGATGAATAAAGTGAAAGTCAGGAGGCAAAGTCGTTTTGCAGGTCAAAAAGGTACTATTTTAAAATCACCAACCTACACTGGAACCACTTAAGCTGGTAATGTGGCCTTTGATGGCTTGTCTTAAAAACTGAGTCATCAGACTTTTACAAGCATCTAACTGTACCCACAGAAGTCTATAAACTAGCATTTCTCATCAAGTTTGTGTAAGGACATAATTAAACCCTCATGTCTTTTAACCTTTACAAATTCTATTCTGGACTATTAGTACACTTATTACTGAGAAAGAATACCCTGGAGTATTACTGCAGTTCTATAGTGTTGTTTTTTAACTATTTCGAAAACATAGCTCTGAAATGCGGAAACAGTAAATTTCAGAAAGATCCAACAACGATTCACGTAACTATCTCAACATCACGCAGTGGTTGAATGGGACAAAATTTAAAACTTAAAGCAGTGAAAGCCAATAGACAAGGGAGTCCCCAGCTCCCAAGCCTTCTCCTTTCCATTTCTTGCAAGACACTTCAAAACTCCAAGACCGAAGTTCTTCATCCCAGCGGATAAAGACAAGCTCTTAGCCCGACCTCCACACGGTGCTTCTCCCCGCCACCCGAAGACAGGCGCGGGGGA
This sequence comes from Procapra przewalskii, assembly GCA_006410515.1. Lineage (NCBI taxonomy): Eukaryota > Metazoa > Chordata > Mammalia > Artiodactyla > Bovidae > Procapra > Procapra przewalskii. The sequence continues at coordinate 1,329,264 of SJYF01000205.1, read as the reverse complement.
GCCGGCATGGCCGCCCCGCCCGAGCGCGCGCGGGCGGAAAGGAGGGGCAGCCGTGACTCACCCACCCTGGGCCCACCGCCAGGCCGCCCGCGGGCTGGGGACCAGCCTCTCGGCGCCCCCACCAGGCGGGCGGGCCTCTCCCACGGAGGCCCCCTCCCCAGCCAGCAGCCCTCCCCGGGAGAGGCCCGGGCTGCGCACAGACCTGAGGCTCCGGGCTGCGGGGCCGCGCCCGCGGGCGGGCTGCCGCAGCCGTCGCCGCCCCGCAGCCCGCCGTGCCACCCGCCCGGCGACACTACAGCGAGGCGGCGGCCGACCGCGAGGACGACCCCAACTTCTTCAAGATGGTGGAGGGCTTCTTTGACCGCGGTGCCAGCATCGTGGAGGGCAAGCTGGTGGAGGACCTCAAGACCCGGGAGACCGAGGAGCAGAAGCGGAACCGGGTGCGTGGCATCCTGCGGATCATCAAGCCCTGCAACCATGTGCTGAGCCTGTCCTTCCCCATCCGGCGCGACGACGGCTCCTGGGAAGTCATCGAGGGCTACCGGGCCCAGCACAGCCAGCACCGCACGCCCTGCAAGGGAGGTGAGCCCCCTTGAGCCCTGCCCCGCCCCGCCTGGCCGCCAGCCTCGGGGGTTCACCGCTCAGCCCAGCCCGGGCTGGTACCGTCGCCCTCCCACGCCGTCCCCGTCCCCCCAGGTCCCGGCCTCAGCTGTGTCAGGCTCCGATGGGTAGTGGATTTTCTGCTCCATCACCACCCCGTAGTGGGTCCTCCCCCCGCGAGCTTGTTGATGCTGTATGCAGCAGACACTACGTTGCTCTTTCGATCCTAGGCACTGTGACAAACAGTGTGGGTCTTGACGAAGAGCACTTGTAGGAAAGAAAATGACAGCCCCATCTGTCTGCCTCTGCGAGATTTTGTGCTCTTATATGACTCAAGCGAATGCAAAGCATGAAATAATTGTTCTCGGATTTTTTCACTCTTTCACAATAGTGACAGATGATCCAGGAACATAACAAAATGAATCGAAATCTACAGTTTTACTAAATGAACTTATTAATTATAGTCGATCTTTTAAATTATTTTCCTACTGTGGCAGCTTTGCACACACACACACAAAATGGTAATACATGAGCAGTGTAACATCAGACAAACACCCAGGGTAGATCTAAAGGGTGTCGACTGCAAGACAGCCTGCCAGCCAATGGAATGAAGTAGCTGTGGGGGTGTGTACCGGTCCAGGCTAGCACCACATTTGAGTTTGAGGGGGAAAGGTACTTGAAGAAAGGGGTTGAATCGGCTAGAATTTGATAGTCACCAGGTTTGTAGTAGTTTTTGAATGTCTGTAGATTTGGCTTCTGCAGTCAGATTGCTTTTTTTTGAGCAAAAAAAAAAAAAAAGCTCCCCTCTCTTTTTTACTCCTTAAAATCGCACAGTGCACTTTTAATCGTGGTTAACAGTGGCAAAACCACTTTTTTCTACTAAAAAATTGTGTAGAATAAAGAACCTGGAAAAAAAAAAAAGAACCCGGGGAGGTAGAATCCAGCTGGGATTGCCTAAGAAGCACAGAGGATGTTGGGCTGGACCCTTTGTCTCAGTAAATCAGGTCCAGTGTTCTGTTAACTGGCTGACTTCTAAGGATGATTTTTAGAAATCTCTCTAGGAGGAAAGTTTGCGCTCTGCTGGCATTCTTAGCCCAGGAACAAAGGTTGCTTCAGACTGCTTAATGATTTACTTTAACTTCTTGCTAAATTTGCATTGACCCCACCCACTTCTAGGACTTAACCTTTAGAGCTTAATTATCCTCTAGCTCTCAATTTCCTCTTTTAAAACCAACTTTTGAACTTCTTTGATCTCTGATTTTCCATTGCAGCCCCAATACTATATAAAACACACTCTGTCCATCTACATCGCCTGCCTTCTTGCTCTCCACTCCCTTATTCTCAAAACCAGCAATTCACATTCCGGCTCCATAGAGAAGCAAAGATGTTAGAAGAGGCCAAGTTAGCAAATATTAAATTGTAGTTGCTTCTGAAGAGTGGATATCACGTTTATGTGCCTTGTTGATGTTATTTTCCAGTTGCTTAAGAGATGCGCAGCTAAACCAGTGTATTTGTTTTCCTGCAGGATCTGAGTTCATGTCTTTGAAGTTCTTTATATTCTGTCTTTTTATGCCATGTCCTCTCCTATGATGAGTCACAGCTCCACAAACTCACGAAAGCAACTGAAGTTTGCCCTAGTTTGTTAGTCCTCTTCATTTGTCATAGTTTTTAATAACAAAACATTAATAAATTGCCTCAGCTATAGAAAGCACTGTTACTGTAGCGCTTGTTTCTACTAGGTTCTAGTAACTAGAATGTTAAGATACAATACTCTGTTCTTTTTATCCTGTTTACAAGAAGGTTTGCCATTGAAAGCACTAAGTCCCAGCATATAAACAGACTGAATTGCACCTAATAAGTAGTGGCAAACATTGCAAGATAATACAAAAGGAAATCAGCGAGTGTAAACTGACGAGTAGGTTATCTTAAGGAATACAGAGGGGGCTGGATTGGGAAGGATTATGGAGCTATGAAGGCTCTTCAACATATTTTAGATTGCTTAAGATAATGAGCAGGATACTAAATAGATCTATAAAACAGAGGTACTGTAGCCATCCATACTTTGCTTTCATGACACTGGAATCTTCCTACCCATTTATCATCCCCATCTTACTGCAGAGAATGTATATTCCAAGAAGGACTTATTTTCACTGGGTTTTTCTTTCTCCCTTCTAATTAAATGCTACAAGGAAATTGCTAACTGTTTTTAGAAATACAGCCTGTGTTAGGCGATAGAGACTTTCTAAAGGCTTTGGATTAGCCATGTGAATTTGCCCTCCTAAGCACGCTTCTCTCGCCGTCTTCACTCAGCTGTCTTCTCAACCAGCTTGTTTGAGTTGGGGAGGACCCTTCATCATCGTTCTCTCCAACCCTCAGCTTTCTAATCTTTCTTCAAGAGCAACCTTACACCTGAGTTTTCCAACATAAAATTCTTAAGATTGAAACAAAACAACAATCTAATTTATAATCTCTGTAAGGGAAACAGGTGGTTTTAAGAACTGAGGGTGGCTAATGTGTACTTTATACCAAGTAAATATTTAATAATGTGTTTTTATGCTTCTCTTTTCCCACATACCATATTTAAAGGAAGCCAGTAGGTTTGTGTCTGTTAAGGGTTTGCAAAAGAGTGTGCTTCATGCTCTGACGGAAGGTTTCAAGAGAGGCCTTAGATATTTTCAGCAAAGATTAATCTTGTGGAATTTGCTTTGAGAAGATTCTTTCAAACGTGCTGAAAACATTATCAGTGATTATTCCTATTAACTTTCTCAGAATAAACCCTCTGTTTTATTGGCTATGGTTCTACCTGAGATTAATGTACCTTTTTAGAAGGAAAATTATTTAACTCGTTGGAGAGAAGTAGAGAGATTGATGATAGCAGTTCATTGATGCAAGAGTCAATTTACTTTCTCTTCTCACCAGTCCTCCCATCCCCCACTCCCTTTTAGTCCTCAGACTAAAAATGTTGAGTCCAAATTCCTGTGACTAACTTTTCCTCTCAGAACTTTCTAAAATTATCATTTAAATAAAGCTGATGTAATTCTGATACATTGTCTTATTTAGCTGCAAATGTCAGCACCCAAAAAAAGTGTATATTAACCCATTGACTTATTTTTCAAGAACCAAAATGCAAAAAAGAAACAGTAGGAGGTAGATAGTCGTCATTGTTGTCTGGGCAGCTGAGTGGGTGGTGGGGTGGGGCAGGGAAGCCCGACAAGGGTTGGAGTTAATACAGTGTTGAAGTCCCCCTTCAGCCTTTGGGATCTGATTTTGTGGTAAATAGTAGTACTTTGGGGAAAACTGTAGAAAGTACTGATAACTGTTTCAAAATGAGACTTCCTCTACTTTCACTGAAAAAAAAATGTTTCAGATTTATTTCTCTTGTGCTGAATTGACAACGGTCAAAACAGGTGAGTTTGAATAAATTCCCACTGTGGTATGTTTAGAGTGGGTCTGTATCTATACATTTAACTCAGTCTGAAAGGTCATTTAGAGCACAGGTAGCTTATATGTCTTCTACCCTCTAGCCCTTAGCCCTGTGGTAGTAGCCCTGTTGTTTTTAATATTATTTAGTTAAATATGAATTGGTGTTGCTGTTATAAAAGTCTTTATTTCATGGAGCCAGATGCTTTCCCCAGAAATACTAGGGAATGAAAAGCCATGATAATGGAGGAGACCTATACAAGAGACCTGATTGTCCTTCCGTCTTCCTGTCCCTTGGTGTGAATTCCTCCAGCTAGTTTGCCTTGGCAGTAAAAACCCTATATGCAGAAAGACAAACACTACTTACTCATTATGCAAAGGACACGTTGCAGGAATTGGAGCGTCAAAAATTTGAGGACAAACATCAATAGTATGTATCAAACTCCAGTAACACTGACATTTAAATTGCTAAGTGTAGAGAATTACGTAGACTTTATAACTTATATAGTGGGAAGAAATTGGCTTTAGTGCTGTTGGTGATAATTTAGATTGCTTAATAAAATTGTTTCATATCCAGTTATGTTAAAGATAACTGAGGAATAAAGCCTAAAATATCAACTTCTGGATGTTGAAAATTCCTAGGCTATATAGTTCTGACATGAGAAGTTTTTTCTGATTATTTTGCATAATAATTAGATTGTTATAAATAATGAAGGGAAAACCTTTAATAGCACTGTAATGAAGCATGTTGATTCATA
>SJYF01000205.1:1244583-1269960 GCA_006410515.1 Procapra przewalskii | reverse complement strand
CCCCAAAGCAGTTCCTCCAATCAGACAAAACTCTCTGCCCTCCTAGGGCGGCAACGCGCTAGAGCTGAAAGATGTCGGGCCAGAAGGACTATTTCAGATTCTAACTCCTAGAATTAACTCCACTGCTTGGGTTCCCTTGTCCTGGGCATAACACAGCGCTCAGAGAGCTGGTCAAGATGAAAGTGGACGGTCAACAGCAGCTGCAAAGCTAAAATGAAACACAGACATGTTTGCAGCCATTTAGAAAAAGGATAGCAAACTTGGGCACAAGCTGTTTTTCACAAAATGTCAGACTGGTAGGGCTTGGATCAGCTTCTCTGTATCCAAGGGCCGATGTACAAAAAAAGAGTTTCTGGGGACTTTGAAGAGACTGAAAATGTCCTTTGTGTAAACTCTAGGGGCTGACTTTGAACACAGTCAGACTTGGTGATTCTTCAGCAAGAAATCTTCGATGCTTTAAAGTTATGGTAAAAAATTAAAATCCACCTTCCTTTTCCTGTAGCATCTATAGGATACTTAGAATAAGCTCTTTTAACATGGAAGCCTCCCACCCACTGCCGGTTTCCAGAGGCAAGGAGCCAAGTCGCCAGCTGCTCACCCAGCACCTTGGTTCCCCTCCTGCTATGAGGGCCTCCTCTGAGCTGCCGCCTCCGTCCCACAGCCACAGACCCCAGGAATGTGTCAAGCCTGGGGGGTGGGGGGCAAAACAGGTCTGACCAGGAGGGTTGCTGGGGCAGTGGACCTCTCGTGGCTCCTACTGGTTTAGCTTCTACAGTCTCCACCTCCATGCCTGTGGAGCTGATCATCCTTGGTTCTCCATGGGGCCAAAGCCTGCCCCAGTCCTGCTGGGATCAGCTTCTCACTGGCCCGGTCAAGTCTGTCCTGAGTCCCCCAGTGGGAGGAACAGTGCAAGGGGAAAGGAGCCCCAGGGCCCTTACCAGCCTCCTCCGTGGCCTTCTCCGTGCGGTGGGCCAGGCCCTCGGCAGCTAGCTTCCCCAGGCCTCCCAGCATCGTGTGGCAACAGGTGGTAATCAAGCAGGATGCTGGGGCCCAGACCAGTCTGCTTTTATAGATGCCTCTGATGCCTGGCTGGGCTCTGGGACATGAGCGCTCACGCTGGTGGTGAGTCAGCATGGGCTCAGGAGGAAGAAGCTGGGTGGGGCCACCCCAGTGCCGTGCCTGGGGAAGTGCTCCTTTGGCAACATGAAACCCCCACACCCCATAACCTGAGACCCCATGTAGGGCAGGGACCTGGAGCATGAGGCTGGACAGAGCTCGGTTCTGGGACATACCCCTCTCCCAAGGCAAGAGGCCATAGTGTCCTGTAGGGTGAGAGGCATTTGGGAACCTCAGCCCTGCCAGTCCCCTGGACTCATGGCAGTCTGGGCACAGTTGTGTATCCAGACAAGGCCAAGAACTTCCAGCCTGCTGCCTACTATCCCTAGGGTGGCCTAGTCAGGAGTGTAGCATTTTGTAAGCCTGGGGACCTGGGCAGCCCCCAAGCCAGGAATGCAAGTGGAGTGGAGGCCGCTGTCCTCCCTATTCCCAACAACTCAGCTCAGCAGAGTGGCCTTGCAGCCTCCACTGGACAGTTTGGGGGAGTAGAGAAAATGAGGGCCATGCCTGGCCCAAGGCAGAGAAGGTTGCAACGCTGATCAGAAGTCTAGTCACCCCTGACTTGCAGTTACCTGGTTCTCACTCACGGGAGCACCTGGGTGGCCCCGCACGTAGGCAGCCTGCAGGCAAGGGAACCAGTCCTCCTTGCACTTTGGGGCCTGGCCTCTTAGGGAAGCCCTGTGAAGTTAGAAGTGCCCACCCAAGAGGTCCTAGGGGAGTAAATGGAGGACCCTGCCACCATCTGGGGATGTGCTTCCGGCTGTAGCAAGAGATCCCGGAAAGAAGCTCTACCGGTCCCTGAAACATTACATGCTTAGGGAGCCAGACTGCCTTCCGAGTTACTCAGGATGGAGAGAGATGCCTCAAGCCACGTATCACATGCTGCTTCCCTTAGTCACTAGCCTCAGTTTCTCCATTTATAAAATGGGGGCATCCATGCCTTCCTGGCCTTGTCACTGATAGTTGGTGGGGTCAGGCATGCAAACTCCTGGTAAACTTCCATTCCCACCCTCTTATCAGTGATGTGCTAGGGATGTTAGCTAGGTCCCTGCTGCTTGGCAGTGAGCCCTGACCAATCAAGGGGTAGAACAAAGAGTGGCAGGGGTATAAAGCTGCCTTGGAGTGAGAGGGCTTGGAGATGAAACTCCTTCCGGCTAGGAGTCATGGAGGGAAGGCCCTTTCAAGGACTTGCTCATAAAGTCCAGGGCTGGGGCAAGAGTTTGAGGCTGCTCCCCCACTACAGGCTCCCTTACCCCTCAGAGGAGTCGAGGAAGGCGTGGCAGGGTCTAATTAGTGTTTACCTGACACAGGCTTAAGAAGTCGAGGCCCTCCCACATTCCTGAGTGGTGCTGGGAGGTCCTGGGCAGTGGCCAGCCACCCTAGGGTAGGCATTGGATGGTATAGCCAGCAGGAACTCTGGGTCACAAGGCCAGATTCCAGTAACAACATATCATGGCCCCAAATCTCCTGACAAGGCTGGGTTCCGGTACAGATCCCAAATGTAACAGGGAGAAAGAAGGCCTGGAGAGGCCAAGCAGCCCAAGACTGGATTTGGGCCCCAGGCCTTGGTGCTCTGGCCACTTCCAGCCCCATACGTGCCATAAGCAGGAGCTGATCAGGTCTTAAACAATTTGGAGAGTCCCTCTAAGAAAAAGAATATTACTATCCGTGTGAATATATATATATACACACACACATATATGTTTGACCCTGTGGACTCAGAAGTGCCCATGAAAGTGAGGGGCCCTGGAGTTTAAGCAGGCCTAGATGACTCTGGCCTCCCTGTTACACCCAAATCCCAGAGCGTTCTGCCCATGGTTTTGGTCAACACTGCCAAGGGTGGGGGCGCTTCTGGGACATGGCCGGTGTGAACGGGCCTGAGAGACCCGCAGGGATGCTCCCTGGGCCCATCAAAGTCCCCTGCCTGTTCTCTGAGGTTGCATGTGTCCTCCAGCCCTACATGGGTCCTTTCTGCTGGACCCCTTGACAGGATGGCGGTGTCAGCCACCAGCTCTGAGATAGCTTCCAGACCCCATGACCCCACCCGCCAGTGCCCACCCTCGGGTACTCGTCACTGTGGCCCTCTCCTTGGGAGCTCACCAGCTCCTTGACAGGCCCATCAGGGCTCGGCCGCTCAGCAGGACTCTGGCCCCAGCACCAGCTAGGATCCTGGCTACACTTTTCCTCCTCCCTGCCAGACTGCCCTTACCTTCACTACATCCCCCGGCCCAGGGGACCCTCTCCTCCTTAATGCACGGCCCTGGTGTGAGCACCCAGACTCCAGTGACAACGTATCATGGCCCCAAATCTCCTGGGCAGGCTGGGTTCCGGTACAGATCCCAGATGCAACAGGGAGAGGGAAGGCCTGGAGAGGCCAAGCTGCCCAAGACTGGATTTGGGCCCCAGGCCTTGGTGCTCTGGCCACTGCCAGCCCCACCAGCCTTCCCACTGTAGCTCTGACCAGCTCCCTGGCCTCTCAGCTCAGCCCAGCCCATCCGGGCTCCCTGAGGGTGGACTCCTTTCCAGCCCAAAGAACCTAGGACAGTCTCACACCCTCCTAAGAAGGATTCTGGTCTAAGGGGTTGGGCTTGGGCTACCCCTACCTGGATGAGGTTGGGGTGACTCAGGTAGGAAACACCCCATCTGGGAAGAAGCCTGTCACGATGGGTCCCCACAGAGCAGGCCTTGAACACAGGCAGCCGAGTCAGCTTGTCCTGAGTTAGAAGGTCAAGTCCTACAGTTGGGGCTGCGAGAACTGAGCTTTGACAAGAGTCAACTAATTATTCAGATGGAATCTGCTCAACAACCCAGTCTGGCAAAGGACCAGATGATTCCATCATCAAGTCAAGGAGAGCCAATTTTTCAAAAGCAATCTGCCAACTGAGCAATGAACAATTCTGGGGGGGGAAAAAAATTAAAGTATGCTTAAATACTTAGGGGCTTCCCTGGTGGCTCAGAGGTTAAAGCGTCTGCCTCCGATGCAGGAGACCTGGGTTGGATCCCTGGGTCGGGAAGATCCCCTGGAGAAGGAAATGGTAACCCACTCCAGTATTCTTGCCTAGAGAATCCCATGGACAGAGAAGCCTGGTAGGCTACAGTCAACGGGGTCACAAAGAGTTGGACATGACTGAGCGACTTCACTTCACTTCTAAATACTTAGGGCTGTCTCACATCTGAAGCATGATTAATTTTTTTTTCTCCTGTAACTGCAAATGTCATGAACAGCAAGAGTTTTACAACTGTCATCCTGCCTATGCTTTCTTCTACTGCTACTGCATGGATTTGACCTCCCAGTACATACAGAGCCCACATATCTTATACATACAGACCCATTCCAGCCACAGGGGAGCCAAGAAGAGATTCCTGGAGACTTGGTTTGTCAGTCACCAAAAGAAGACTTCCCTAGCAACCCAGCTCTCATACCCCCATGGGCAGAGGGCACATCAGAGGGGTAGCTGAGGAAATGGAGAGTTCACAAAGGTGTGGGCAGACTTAAGGGAGTCAATGAGAGATGGCGAGGATGCCAGGGACTTGGAGCAATGGGGGACCCTCGGCCTGGAGGGGCTGTAGACCCTGATGCGAGCTCCAGCTGTGGGAGAGGGTCAGCAGACAGGAGCTGCCAGTCAGCGGAGGAAGAAGGCCACTGCCCAACCATGCCTGGCAAGAAGGGAGCAGGAGGAATAAACTCCTCTCTTCTCCATCTCCTACTGATAACCCCTGCAGCCAAACCCAACAAGTCCCGAAGGTGAGGGAGCCTGGGAAATGCGGTTCAAGAGGCAAGTTCCCAGGGCGAGGGCAGGGAGTAAATGGCACTGAATATGTGGATTCTCTATAAACAGAGAATGCCAGCTTAGCCTGCCAGACTTCCAGGTCTGGAAGCAACATGACAGCAGCTTAAATCCTAAAGAGTCCCATTTCCCCTTCCTGAAACTCCATGCAGCAACAAGGAACAACACAGCAACAAAGACCCAGCACAGCCATAAATAAACAAAAAGAAGAAATTCCAGTGAACTAGAGATCAGACTTACAGGAATTAGTCACTCTTCTGTGGCCGAAGGCACTGCAGCCATATCTAGAAGACACTCAAGGAAGAAAGTGTGAGCTGAAAATTTCAAACCCAGTTGAGGAGAAAATCCAAAGGCTACATACTAACATTTCCACACATTTAAGAACACGGAATATGGTTCGCATGAGCTCTTCTTTCTTAATTTTTAACTTCTTAACCTTTTTAAAAGTAGAAAGTGCCACACACACAAAAACAGAACACCGTGAACCCTCATGGGCACACTGCTGCAACCCAAGAGGCCTAGCGATAACAACTCTCAGCTCCCATCCCAGAGGTCTGCTCAGTTCATCTGAAAATATCTCGTTCTTGAGGAAACTTCTAGAGGACTAACTCCAACCAACCAAGAGATAATAGAAAAAACTTCAGCAGACAATGGCAGACTGCTTCTAGTCTCTTCAGTTACAGATCTAAGACAAAACAAAGGTGTGGAGGAATGGAATGGAAATGCTATGTATTTTCACAAAGCAGAAATGAGACATCTAACAACAACCAAAAACAAAGGAGAAAGGGAGGGAAGGTGGAAAGCAGAAAGCTCTGCCCTTCTCCTCTGTGATTTGATGGGAATCAGAGCTCAAGTCCAAAACGTGATGTTGGCGACTGTGTGCTTGGCTAGTTGGGGAACTGGGCTTTGGAGAATCAGGAACCACCTGAGGAGCTGCTAATGGGAGAATCATCTCTGGAGACCTGAGCAAGACCCAGCGGGTGCAGTGGCCACAGCCTTCTCCTCAGCCTGGCTGGGTTTCACCAACTTCGTGAGCCTCATGGAGACGGGCCTGGGCTCCTACAGGCTTACAGGCTCCCAGGGCTCCCGAGCACCACGTCCACCTTGTCCCAGACATAGAGCCAAAGACAAGTCCAACCCGGCCGCACCCCCAGGGCTCAGTGTTGGGGGAATGGAGGAATGCAGAGGCATCCGCACAGTGCATGAGAGCATCCCATGCTCAGGGGCAGAGACGCGCAGGGGCTGCCCGGTAGAGACGGCACTAGAGGGACCCTAACACGGCGATTATGTTATCTGGGAGGAGAACCAGCGGACCATCATCCCTCTTTCATTCGGTGGATGCTGCCAGAGCCCCACTCTAGGCACTGGGCACGCACTCATCAGCACAGGTGACTTGGCTGCGGCCTGTGGACAACCATCAGAGCAAAGCACACAGGAGAGCCCCTCATTAGTCCCTAACTGGGGAAGGCAGCACACCAGCAGTGGCTGGACCCATTCTGTGTGTGTTGGTGGCCAATCTAGGAAGCCGAGATCTGAAGGACAAGACGGCAGAAGCCACCTAGACAAGGGTGATTTATGAGGAAGGAGGGACAGCATTCCAGGGAGAGGAAAAAAAAAGAAACCGCACACACAGACGGAGTGAGCTGAAGCGCGAGGTTAGGGAGATAAACAGAGGTCAACAGGGCTGCAACTGAGAGGCGGAGGTACTGAGCAAGGAGGCTGAGGCGGTGGGGGAGGCTGCAAAGAAGGACCCTACTGTCACTGAGCCAACATCAGGATTTTAGCTCTTCTTTGTAATAGAAACATACTTCACAGCAGCTTCAACGATGAGAAAACTGATCCTTTTGCCTACTGTGCAGGTGCAGGACTGGTCAAGTTAGGGACTCATAAAATAACTTGGGATGTAGGTTCTTTTCATACTTCTGCTCTGCTCTTATCAGCCAGTTGGCTTTTCCTCTGGCTCCTTCCTCCTGAGGTTAGAAGTGGCTGCCAGAGTCCTAAGCATCATTTCTGGTCACAAAAGTGTCCAGTGGAAGAGGAAGAAATGCTTCGTCTTTTTTTTGAGGATGAAAAACCCTTTCCTAGAAGTCTCCTGGTCCTCAGACCTGACTCCTCCTCTCCTTGCTCTGAGATGGCTCACACACTCATTCCTAAGGCCAGCACACTCAGAAGGAAAACAGGATTAAGAAAGATTGTTGGGCCAACTGGGATTTCTCCGGGGTCAGGCAGGGGAAGGTTGCCTACCAAAAAGGACTCAAGGGTTCTGACAGCTCAGCTCCACCAGCCTCTGGGTGTGGCCCCATGTGACCTCTCCCAGCCCTGGCATCCTCTTCGGGGGCACGGGCTCCTGGAGATGCTGGAAGCACCTCCACATTACTCCAGGTATCTCTTCCAGGACCTTCCCTTAAGGTCTTGGCCCATTTTGTAGACCAGGTGAGGCCTTCTTTGGGGAAGTCAGAAACAGGAACAAACCGTGAAACTGAGCTTGGCCCTGCAGTGAGGGTGACAGATACCAAGGATTAGGGAGGAGACCTATTGCTTCCTTGGGAGGGATCTCGGATTGGAGAAAGGAAAGGTCCCCTGGGCAGATGGTTACACACAGAAAGACTTGGGCTGGGGGTGTGAAGGGGAGGCGGGGGTGGGGTGGACGTGACGCTGCACCCTGCTGGCAGGTCGCCGAAAGCCTCTAGGAAAGCCGGTCTCGAGTATGAAGCAAAGACGACGCTTTTTTTTCTCAGTCTCCCCTGAACTGGAAGTGCCTTGTAGCCAGAGTTGAAACGGCATGACTATGTATGTACTCGTCCAGAAGAGAATAAAATCATACGGACGGAGGGAACAGTGTGTACAAAGACGGGGAGGTGGGGAAAGGGAATGGGGCGTTACCAGCCAAGGTGTGGCAAGGGTTCGGATGAAGAGGGCCGCCAGCGCCCGGCGCCAGGGCTGGGCTTATCCTGTGGCAACGATGAGTCACCCACCAGCAGGACTTACCCAGGGCTGGTATCGCGTGCATGAACACGTGGACATGTGCAGGGGAGGTTGGAGGGAATAAAGTTTGCGCGAACTCTAGACCGTCTTGGGGATCTGCCGGACAAAATCGCCGGTCTCCACCCTCGGCCCGAAGATACTGGCGCATCCGGAACGGAAGGGGTGCGAACGGGAGTGGTCTAGCGCGCGCACGCACTCTGCCGGGTGCCTGCGCTTCAGGCCCACGTGCAACGCGCTCACGTGCACCGTCCTGTGCGCCGCAGGGCCCTCCCAGGGGGCGTGTCGTGGGCGGAGCTCTTGGCGGCCGCGCCAACCAAATCAATCGGGCGGGGCCCAGGTCTTCGGGGCGTGTCCTCGCCCCCCTGGTCCCGCCCGGTGACTCACCGCTGGGTGCGGCAGTGGCACAAACGCCGGATGGGCTGGTTAGAGCGGCTAGGGCCAGAACCACTCCCCTGCGTCCCCTGTCTTCCCCGAGAGTTCCTGCCGCCTGAAGTCCTCGCCGGCGCCCAGCTCTGGATTGCTTCGATGCTCCCAGCCTCCTGGCTCAGCTCACTGGGAGAAGTTCCCGAGGCCGTGGCCGTTGGAACCTTTAGTCCCCCCGCCCAGAGCTGAGCTCCTCGAGGATCTGGGGATCGAGTATGCCCTTTCTAGGAAGGGCCAGGTTCCTGGAGCTGGGAGAGCGGTTTTGGAATCGGGGGCGGGGGGAGGCACGTACCTAAATGGGGTTTGAACTTAAAATAAAGGAGAGCGGGGATACGCGGTTGAGAAAAGGAAAATGAGTTCTTGGACAAACAGTCTGGGTTGCCTCCGTGTTTGGAATGCCAGGACCGTCTCTGGACTAGGGGCTGAGTTTCTGGGCTGAGGCTCTGCTCTAAGCGAGGGAGGGCTGGGCCCAGTGTAGGAGTCATGAAGTGGGCACCGGGTAGGAATATATGTTTTAATGAGGTGGCCCTCCAAGAGCCTGCCAGAGCTCCGGGCCTCGAAAGGAGTCACCTATTTCTCCCTTCTGTCATTTCAGGAGGCCAAATTTTTTCCCAAAACCCGAGAAAGTCTCAGAGGCCTGGTTAGCAGTCTTGTCGATGGTTTCCTGGGTAGTCTTGGCAACCTGGTCCATGGCTGGGGAAGGAAGGAAAGAGCAGTTGAGGGCGGGATCCTGGGGAGCCACAGCCATGCAGGGTCAGCCACCCCTGGGGCTCCCTCCCCAGGAAGCAGTGAGGACAGAGGGTCTGCCGAGGAGACAGTGTGTCTGGACAAGGGCTGGGTGGAGTATGGAGGTGTGCTGGGGCTATCCACCCTCTCGCCCACCAGCCCCACCAGACCTTTCTGTCCTGCTTCTGTGGCCTGATCCACCACTTGCTGAACCGCTGTTCCGGCCGAAGTCACTGGAACAGAGAGAGGTGGGCTTTAGCTCTTGAGATGCCACTAACCAGAGGGGCTCCACCTTCCAAACCCATCTGTTCTCTAGAGTGGTCTGTCTTACACGCACAAGGATGGATGCCATTAAGGTAAAGTCCTTTGACCAAGGCCACTCAGTCAGCAAGGGGCATGAGCCCTTTCCATGACTCCAGGGTATTATTCTTGTTTATTTATAACTCTGGGCTCCTCCCCTCTGGCTTGCTTCCCTTGCGATCTTCAGGACTGCTGAGAAAATATCCAACAGAGGAAGGAAGGCAGGGCAGGGCCAGGCTGGAACTGGCATCTGGGCTGAGGCTGCTGCTGGGCACGGCCCAGGAAGAGCCCTGCCCCCTTTCACAACTTCTCCCCTAGAGGCTTGGCCCAAATGCCTGAATTCCCACCACTCGGACCTCTACTTTGCAGGGCATTCTCACTACTCCTCTCTCTGTGCCTCTCCCCAGAGGGCACACGAGCAATGATTGCCAGTTGCCTCTGTGGGCAGGCAGCGTAAGGTGTTAGCAAATGAAGTGCAGGAAACAGGTGAAACTTCCAAGGTCAGGCCATCTCCTCTAGCCCAGAGTTTATGCCTGTGGAGAGCAGGGTCTCCAGGAGCTCAGACGTGTCCCCCCTGCTGGGTAGGCAGACAGGTGCTCTGGCCTTCAGGGACCTGCTGATCAGTAAAGGGCCTACCTTACCCAGACCAGGGGCCAGGTGCACAGGGGTGAGGCAGGCCCTGGATCTGCTGCTCACAGAGGTCCCTGGGTTCCTTCTCTGACATAGCACAGTCAAAACCACAGGGAAGGAGCCTCTGCACTTAGCCTACAGATGGGAAAAGTGAGGGCCAGAAGGAAGGGTGCTGTAAGCCGAGGCTTCCTGCTCCCGTTTTGGCCTAGGGGAGCAACTGCTCGCTTTCCTAGGGCACTGATGAAGGATGGGGTGGGTTTAGGTGCTGTCTGCTGACTAGGATATGCATAGGATTGATTGGGAGCTGGAGTCCCAGGGGAGGCTGAGCCGGAGCTGGAACAGGTGCTGCCGGTGGGCCCAGAGTCTCCTCACATCCCCTACTCCCCAGTCCATCGTTACCCCCAAGGTGTGTAACCTCAGGTCAGGAGGAAAGAGCTGGAGATGGAGACTAAGGCTAGTGACCTGCCTTGGCTGCGAGAGGATGGGAAGGTCCTCTGGGTGAGGACTTAAGAGGAAATTAGTATTGGGGGGAAGGGAGGAGTGCTCACACAAAGCCCAGTGGGAGCCTGGAGCTGCTTTCCTCATCCCATCCTGGTTCTATGGGCCTCTGGGACCCTGGCGGGCAGAGATCGCCTGGTGGCAGAGTCCACTTTCCCGTGGAACTTCTTCACTCTCCCCTAAGGGCCGGGTGGGGCCACTCCCTGCCTTCCTAGCCTCTTCGGATTGGCTCTGGCAATGCCCAGTGCCTCACCCCGCCCAGGCACCGCAGTTCTCCCTCTTGCCTCAAGGCATCATTCCTGAGCTGGTCGGGGTGGGCGTCCTGCCAGGTCGCTGCAGCTCTGGAGAGAGCCCCTCCTAGCCGGAGCCACCCCGACCCCCTCGACTTTCCCGCTGCACAGTCCCCTGGCTTGCGCCCCCAACCCCCGCGTCCATGAAGGGGGGACCCACGTCGCGCTCTGTTCTCACCCGCTTCCTGGGCCGCCCCTTCCACTTGCTGCTTCAGGTCCTGCAAGCCCTTGCTGGCCATGGCTGCGGGGGTCTGCGAGTGGTTAAAGGTAGCCGCAGCGACGTTGGATCCTGCTCAAAGCGGCGACCCGAGCGCCAGCTCTGGTTTTTAAGGCGCCCCAGAGCCGGCCCCTCCCCGCGCGAAGGGGGGTTGGAGGGGGCGCGGGGCGGTTCCCAGCTGGGAACTCGGGCTCAGGGGAGTGACCGGGCCCTGCTCCAGAACCCGCCAGCCCGAAAGCACATCCTGGCCTCAGGCGGGCAGTGATGGGAAAGCGGGGAGGCGTGCCAGCTAGTGTCTGAAGAGGGGCTCAGGGCTGCAGAGGGGCTGGATCGGGGATCGGGACAGTGGCTGGGAGCAAAAGGGGGCTCACCAATCTTCCTCCCCCCCGGGTGGGCTCGAGGATTCCCCAACCTGGGAGGGGTGAGGGAGGTGGGGATCAGCACCAGGTGGAGTTGTAATTAATAGCAGCTGCTTTTTATTAAGTATTTACTTTGTGCCTGGTGCTGTGCAAACGCTTCCAGCCTCTTGTGTAACCTTTACAACAAGCTCTTGGAATGGGAGTTGTTAGTTTATAGGAAGAAGATGAGGCACAGAGGGTGATTTAGGTCTCACCAAAATTCACATGGCAGGGACTCAAGTCTGGGTCGGTGGGCTGTAAACCCTAGGGCCCTAACCAATGCCAAACCAGGTCCCACGCACTCAGCCTGGACACTGCAGACTGGCAGATGCCATCTGCCCACCTGCTGCTGGGACAGGGGTAGGATGGGGGGTGCAGTGGAGAGCCTGGAGTAAGTCCCACCCTCCTTCCGTAGAGGCCAGTCACTGGCGACTCAAGTGACCCTTGAGTGACCCTCAAGTGACTCCTCGCGCGGCCCTGACTGGGGACCACACAGCTCCAAGTGGAGGGGGAATATCAGAAAGGGCCGTCCGTGTGTGTCCGGCCGAGGCAAGGACATCATTGTCGGTCACCAAAGCCCAAGGACTTGGGTGGAAAGTACCCCAGACCACACTGCGAGTAAGAGAGCGGCCCAGCTGCTGGTTGCTCAAGTCAGTTTTCCCGGACTGAGCGTGAGGAGCTTAGGGATGGCCAGAGGGCCTCGGAGGAGGGAGAGTTGTTAGTGACTTGCGTGTCAGTAGGGCAGCCAGGGGTCCCAGGGACAACAGAACAACTCTTGAGGCTCAACCTCCTGATGCTCAAGGCTGCAGGTCAAGCCACCGCCCAGCCCAGGGCTCTTTCACTCGAGTTGGCCGAGTTGGCCGAGTCAGCCATCAGAGCCTAGAGGCCACCCTCTCGGCCTGTGCCTGGACCCTCTTTAAGGCTGCTGTCTGATTAACCCTTTCTGGGCCTGTCTTTGCACGTCTGTCGGAGTCCTCCCCTATTTTGGAGCTCTGCGAAGTTCCCCCTTACTCAGGGCCACTCAACTGGGGCACACCCTGCCTCTAACAGATATGGAGGAGTGACTGAGTCATGGAGCGCCAGCCTCTGGTGTGGGGGTATCTGGAGAACACACACATGAAAAATTGATTAACGGAGGGTTTCTGGGCCAGAGGAAGGGGCAGGCCCTGAGATCTGCTTAGAGGGAAGGAGATCTGGTGGGGGGAAGGGAAACAAACACAGACGAACAAAGCAACCGCCCTCCTGCTCCTGCCCTCCCGCCAGCCTGGTCCCCTCCTGAGAACTAAGGGCTAAGGTGAGCGCACCTGACTTCAGGATTCTGGAGAGCCCCATCCAGCCCCTGCCCCAGGCCTGCCCGCCCTCCTCAAAAGCCGCTGCTAGCGCTAATCCCTTTAGCCAGGAAGACCTTTGACACTGCTCCAAGTTAGCTCATTGCTGAACTGCTGATGCTGTTTGGCACCAGGCCCGGTGGGCAAAGAATGAGACAGGCAACAGCCTCTATGGGAGGGACTACCAGGCCCAAACAGGTGATAAGAGACAGCTGGATGGTTCTAACGCAGCAGGCTCAGAAGTCAGACCCCTTGGGTTCAAATACCTTCTAGAACAATTTCCTTCATCTCTCTCAGCCTCAGTGTCTCAAGGTTGAGACTCATCAAGCCTCAGTCCTTGATGGTGGGGGGCACAATAACAGAATCTTCCCCAGGGTGTTATGAAAGTGAAAGTGAAGTCGCTCAGTCTGGTCCGACTCTTTGTGACCCCATGGACTGTAGCCCACCAGGCTCCTCCGCCGATGGGATTCTCCAGGCAAGAATACTGGAGTGGGTTGCCATTTCCTTCTCCAGGGGATCTTCCCAACCCAGGGATCAAACCCAGGTTTCCCCCATTGCAGGCAGATGCTTTAACCTCTGAGCCACCAGGGAAATGGGCTGATGGATGCCTGACACTCAGCTGAGGGTCCATGGTTGGGAAGGGTGTAATGGCAGACCCCTTAATCTTGCTAATTCTTACCCATTCTTCCACTTTCATCAAAAATATCACAACCAGGGAAGCCTTGCCTATCGCAGATTAGATGAAGTCTCCCGAGTGGGCCTCGCAGCGTCCTGTATTTCCCTAACGTGACACGCACCATACTTCAGTGTTAGTGCTTTTCATACTCTCTTTCCTCTGCAGGGAAGCACGTTTGCCACTCTAAAATCTCTCTTTGAAATGCAGGTTATTTCAAGCTGAAAACAATCAAGGCCCAAAAGACTCAGGAAGAAACTTTGACCTTTCCCCTTAGTTGCCTAAAGAATTACATTAGAGGGTCTATCACAGTAACCGAACTGTCACCATGGATAACTAGAACATTAACTAGGTGTGTAGACAGGCAGAAACTGAGAAAAGTCAATTTGTTAAAATTCCTCTCTGTGTCCCATTGTCTGTACATGGCCCGGCAAACATTTGTTTACCGAACACTTGCTTTCCATCTTCATGTCCGCTGCCTTCCTCCCCAAACCACTAGCCCCAACACCCTCTTTTGTCTTTAGCGAATGACGATATTTAAGGTGACTGTTTCAGCCATTCTGATGAGTTACTCAGGCTTCCTGGGTCTCTCATGTATCCATGCTGTTGAACTTTGGTTCCCTGCTGTCAGTTTAATTCTTTGACCAGCCAGAAGAACCTAGAAAGGGAAAGGAAAATTTATTCCTCCCTAACACCTCCAAGATTCTGATCAACGGAAGAAACCATATCTAGTTGGCTTGGTTTGGTTCCTTAGAGTCAAACACCGTGCCTGATACATAGCAGATGATTGCAGTGTCTGTTGTAGCAATGTCGGTGGAGGTCATCAAGAGGACGGAACCGCTGGTTGCCTCGTGAGCTGGACCTGAGCAATCAGAGGTTGCTCACCCTCTCTCCTGTCCTTGGAATGTATGTCCTGACGACAAATCCCATCTTAGTGGCCATTTTTAGGACACAGCCTTGAGAGAGTAAGATGTTGTTGAAACCCTCTTGAGCTGAATATATGACTGCATTCGTGTGTGCGAAGTGGCTTCAGTCGTGTCTGACTCTTTGCTACCCTATGGACTGTAGCCCGCCAGGCTCCTCTGTCCGTGGGATTTCCCAGGCAAGAATGCTGCAGTGGGTTGCCCTTTCCTTCTCCAGGGGATCTTCCTGACCCACGGATTGAACCTGTCTCTTGCATTGCAGGCAGGTTCTTTACCGATTTAGCCATCAGGGAAGCCCGAATATAAGACTGATTCCAATCAAGCCCTCTATTAACTTTTAAGATTCTGGAGGGTTGGGGCACAGATCTGTTCATCTTGTGGCTGCCAAGATAAGTCTCATATATATGTTCTCTTATTACAGTTGCCACCTACCAAAAAAAAGAAAAGAGGGACAGGTCACCTGGGGCTTCTTGGAGAAGGACAGGGATGGGGCAAGAGCAGTTACTCCTCTAGGGAAGTCAGGTACAGCCCCACAGAGCTCACAGCACAAAACAGGGCTCCAAAATGTTGACTGCAGCCATGAAATTAAAAGACATTTACTCCTTGGAAGAAAAGTTATGACCACCCTAGATAGCATATTCAAAAGCAGAGACGTTACTTTGCCAACAAAGATCCATAGTCAAGGCTATGGTTTTTCNCTTTGGCCACCTCATGCAAAGAGTTGACTCATTGGAAAAGACTCTGATGCTGGGAGCGATTGGGGGCAGGAGGAGAAGGGGACGACCGAGGATGAGATGGCTGGATGGCATCACTGACTCGATGGCCGTGAGTCTGAGTGAATTCCGGGAGTTGGTGATGGACAGGGAGGCCTGGCGTGCTGCGATTCATGGGGTCGCAAAGAGTGGGACACGACTGAGCGGCTGAACTGAACTGAAAAGTAAAGCGCGCTGCGGGCACTCGTGGGATGGGGAAGAAGCTTCCTGGACCAGGCAACTTCATTTGATCACAGGAGCAGGTCTTAAATATGTGTCTAGGGGTGGAGGTGGGAGCTGGGACAAGCAGCAGGGACCCTTCCATGTTCCTTCGGTAGAGGCGAGGGCATCGGGACCCCAGGAGCCCAGTCTAGTATCCTCCTCCCGCAGTTACCAGAGAGGACCTGTCTCCTCCGCTTTGTCTCAGGCACACCCAGCCCCTCGGGCCTTCTTCCTGGGGCAAGCACAGGCCTGCTGAGGAGCAGTCTGAGCCGGGGAGCAGGAACACCCCTGACTGCCCTGTGCCTCTTCAAGACCCTTCACTCCTCCCACTGGGGGGTTTGCACGGCTGGGAGACCAGCGGGTCACTACTCCTTCCCGCCTCCTCAGCACTGGACGCCCATGACTGGCAAACTGGGATACAGTGAAGCTCAGCTCTTTGACTGGCTTTACAGCCCCCAGGGCTGCCCTTGACCTCTGCTCTCCACCGCGGAGGGAGGATGAGCAGGTGGTCTGGACTCAGGCTTCAGCGCCCCGACCTGAGGCTGGAGACCTGGGGCAAGCCGCTTAGGTGCTTTGCGCGCAGACTGGGTGTTAAAGGGAGATGAACCCTGCTGCCCACTTAGCCACCTGTGAACGAGACTCCAGGGCATGATGCCCACAGCCTTTCATGTAGGACAACCACCACTTGGGTGGGATGCTGTGAAATCTTGGAGATGGTGGCATCTGCCGTAAGGCCACCGCAGCCCACGCAGTCTGGGTGGACGTAGCAGAGCATGCTGCGAGTCAGCTGTGTGGCTCTGGGGTCAGGCCGCCTGGCCGCCTGCCAGGCCCTGGCTTCCTAGCTCTGTGCCCTTGGGCAAGGTATTTAACCTCTCTTCTTCTTAGTTCAGTTTCGGTGAAACTGGGGACATACCAGCAACTGGTTTTTAGGATTAAAGGAGTGAAGCACTTAGCACAGTGTCGCACACCTGGGAGGAGCTCAGCAAATATTTGACTCTCTTTCTCTCTAGGCGGATGCTTCCTCTCCTGCCTCTCAACCGTTGTGTTTTCTAATGATCCTTGACAGGACTCGGCTGAAGGAAGGGAAAGCCCAGCTCCAACCTGGTAGGGAGCTCAAGGCTGGGCGGGGACAGGAGAGAGGAACTCTGGGGTCATGTCCTTCTTTGCCAAGGAGGATGCAAAAAGTCCTTGCTATGAGTTTAGACTTCACATCTTTGAAAGTCACGATCTGCTTCAGGGAAGGGTGCTGTTCCCAGAAGGACAACTGGCTCCAAGGACACACCCGGGGGCCCAGGAGGACCCTGCCATCAGTGGGGTCCACCCCTGGAGGGGGAGTCAAAGCTCAAAGCCTGGGGCATTCGGGTCTCACACTCCAGCAGACAGCGTGTTCTCAAGGTTGTTCGCAGGAGCCAAAAAGCAGAGCCGCCACCTCCACGTTAAAAGGCAATGGTGGGAGTGGGGGAGTCTCTGAAGGCACTGCGTGCTCTCAGAAGGTGCTGGAAATGCCCGGTGTGTCCCTGTACCATACCTGGCCCAGTTCCTGTTCCTGGGAGGACCCAGGGGGCATCTTCATGAATAAGGCAGAACAGAGAGAAGAATGAGCAGGATTTGAATTTTATTTGGAATCATTAAAATCATAAAAAAAATTCACAGTAGCATCTGTGGGGGTCAGAAAGATCAGAGGGTGGTGGGCAGGGAAAAGGCTAGAGAGGCGAAGGCAGTCGTGGTGAGAGCACGGGAGGACGGCCTGTGGGGAGCAGGATGAGGGTGTGGGTGCTGCGCAGCTCTGTGGGTCGCACTCCAGGACCAGACACCCCTGTGCCGAGAGGGGATGGCATGCTCCTCAGGGCCTCTGCAGATCACTGGCAGCCTTCTAATCTCCCCCGCTCTTGGTCTGGAAGAGACAGTGACTTTCACACATGGGGCCCCACCCCTCAGTGGTTACCCTGGCATGGAGAGTAGGGAGGAAGGGAGTCATCTATGCCCCTCTGCCCTGAGGAGGTCATTCACGAGGGGATCTCACACTCAGGCTCAGGGGGCTCAGGTCAGGAGGCTCCCCTGTGGGTTCTGGGGCCCTGAGAGGGAGGCCACTTGCCCAGGGACCCCTGTGTTACCCCAGGGACCCAGCTCCTACCTCCTCAGCCGCTGGCTCTTCCACTTTGGCTGCCTCATCCTCCCGTGAGGGGACAGGTTGCTTCAGGGCCTCCTGTGGAAAAGCAAAGGGGATGTGGGGCCAGGTGGAGGGTGCGGAGCTTCACTACTCTGACCTCAGAGAAGAACAGAGGTCCCTCATCACTACCTGGAGGGCTGGAGGGGAGGGAGGTGCGAGGGCCACACCTCCCTTGGAGGTGATAGAATCTCATGTAAGGGTTCCCAGTGGGGGCTCTGTCTGATGATGCCAAGGCCTTTTGAGAGTACCAAGTATCCTTGAGCCCAGCCTCACCCCCAGAAACCAGCAGTGAGTCCCTGACAGGCCCTGATTGGGCCTCCTCCAAGCCTAGTGATGTGGGTGGGGTGGGCAGTGGCCTCTGAAGCCCTGAGCCTGAGCCCACCCTCAGTGTTCCTGAATCAGATGACCATATACCCTTCTCCGACTGTGATCCTCAAAGACCCCTGGGAAGAAGGGCATGTTTCCACTGTTCACATGGGGGCCCCATGGCCAGAGAGGCCAGGTACTGAACTCAGGGCCTCAGAGCTCAAAGCCGTGGGCCTTACAGGAATCAGGTCTGCCTTGCTCCAGGCCTAGCCCTATCCCCAGTGGACAAGTGCCTCCCTCTTTCCTTCTCCCTGCCTCCTGGATGGGCATGGGCTCAGGCTGGTCCCTCAGGTGGGACCAGTGGGGCGTACCTAATCCTCCCCCACTTCCCGACTCCTTCTTACCCACACTGAACCAGACCCTTGCCTGAGATGGTGTCCTGCCTTGGGGTGGGTGTGTGATAACTGATAGCTGGGGCGACTGGGTGATCAGCTTGGACCCTGGGCTCAGCCCCGACCTCTGGAAGGTCCTGCCCCCTCAGGGCTACCACGGTGTCCTCCTGCCCTTTGGTGGACTGAGGCAGCCAGGAGTGGGGCGGGCTCCTCAGACAAAGAGCAGGCAGCCAGGTATGTAGTCCTGCTGCCCCAGGGTGGGGGCATGAGGCCGCGGGCATGAGCAGTCAGACTGATGGGCAGGGCTGCACCCTTCTGCAGTTCACTGGACGGTGAGTCATGGATGGTTTTGGCGTGTCACCAAGAAACATCTCCCTTGAGGTAGCCAAGGGCTCCCCAGCCCTCCTCCACAGTCAGAGAGGAGTGCCCAGGCTCCTGCTCAGAGGCCTAGGGGGCAGCCGGCCCCGTTCTGAGGCCTCTTTTGCTGGAGGGTGGGGGAGGGGGGCCCTGGGTCTCCTGGGGTACATTTGGGTCCTGCCTGGGGTCACTGATGATGATGATGATACGGTCACCTCCTTTTGTTGGGTACTCGCCATAAGCGAGGTGAAGCTGCTTCACGGGGGTCTCTTTCCTGTATCATCACAGCCCAGTGGGATGGATACTCAGCACACACCCCCAACAAGCATTTTACAGCCGAGAATATGCAGGCCCAGGGAAGTTGAGTAGCTTCCCAAGGTCACAGGCTAATAAGAGCCGGGACCTGAGGACGGGGGCCCCTGCCTGCTCCTCGAGTCTGGAGATCCTGTGACCTCGCTGCTGTCCGCAGAGCCAGGGGCAGGGTCACCGCCCACCCTTCCACTACCCCACTCCAGGGATTCTTAGTGCTGGGTACCTAGGACTCCACTGGCCCCTGGGGGCCTGTGCCAGTTAGGGTGGAACTTTCTAAACAACATCTGCTTACACAACTGGAAACAGCTCATTTCTGGAACAGGAAAACTTCCTGCCCCCAAAATGAACCGGCTCCCACCACAATCTCCTCCTGTCTCACTCAGAGTCTTCTTCAGCGCTTGGCTTTGAAGCCAGGCTTCCCCCCTCTCCCCCCCCACAAATTGCCCCTGTGCTTTCTGCTGCTGCCCAGCACACACACACGTGAACACTCGGGCCAGACACCTACACATGCTCACAAAGAGAGGCAGAGGGTGTGGTCAGAACCTCCCTGTTTTCCCGTCACCAGGGGGCGCTGCTTCACTGCGCCGCCTCGCCGGAGGAGGCCCAGCCCAGCACGGCCCTGGAGGGAGGCTGGTCTCTGGGTAGGTGGTGACTTAGCAGCTCTGATCTGGGGTCCACAGCCCGTGGGAGGCTGCCTGCGATGACGTAGGGCTCACAGGACCCTGCTTTCGCTAGTAGAATGTGGTGTCTCCTAAATGCTGAGAGCCATCGGGTGGGTGTGGTTTTGAGCCCCACTTTCCAGTTGGGCCCCCCACTGCCCCCCACACTGGGGTGGCTGTGAGGTTCCCAGGCTGTGACAACAGCAAGCACAAACCAGGGCCCCTAAGTCTCCATTCCCCTGTATGCTGCTGCTGCTGCTGCTAAGTCGCTTCAGTCGTGTCCGACTCTGTGCAACCCCATAGACGACAGCCCACCAGGCTCCTCCGTCCATGGCATTTTCCAGGCAAGAGTGCTGGAGCGGGGTGCCATCGCCTTGTCCTCCCTGTCTGTTAGTGGGGTGACGATGCTTCTTCCCCAGCTGCCCTCCCTGGGCCCAGGGGACAGGGCAGGGCCCCGGGCTGGGGCTGGGTCTCACCTTGCGCACGGCTCCAGAAGTGACGGCGATGTTCTCCACTTCCTCCACCGTCTTGGTGGCAACGGTGTTGACGCTGGAGACCACGGCCTCACTCACGGCGTTGGCCTGCTCCTTGGTCTTCTCAGCCACTGGGGGAGGAATTTGGCAGGCTTTGGCCCTGATCCCACCCAACCTGGCTCTGGCCTGCCCAGGTCATGCCGGAACAGCCCTTTCCCTGGGCCCTCAAGACTCTGGCTCTACTGGAGACCTGGGCTGTCCTCTTTCTGACTCCCGGGAAGGTCTGACAATAACCCGGGGGTCCACCCTGGGCCTCCCTCCAGCATCTGGAGGTCTGGGTCCTAGTACAGCAAGGGGGAAAGAGGGCCCCAGGCTTGGGCCTTTAGTAGCCAGATGCAAAAGTCTCTTGATGTCCCACCCCCCATGTGCCCTGGTCCTGGGTCACCTCACCTGAAGTCACACTCTGCACAACACCCTCTTTAGTCTTGACACCTGTGAAGGAAAGGGAGGCGTCAGCCCAAGCCCACTCCAGGCATCGGGAGGGGAGTGCTCAGGGCAAGCACGCCACAGAGCAGCTGGACAAGCAGCAGAGCCGGTGGGGAGCACGGATGGTGTCCGGGGGCCAGCCACCCTTTCAAAGGCCACTTCCTGCTCTGTCTGGAGGAAGGGGATGGATGGGAAGTGGACAGGACAGGATGCAGGGATGAGAGAGATCAGGCCTGAGATAGGGTCTGGTGGGTGGACCTCAAGTGGGTGTGGCCTGGGCCTCGGAGCTGGGCTTCATAGGGTCAACAAGAGCTGAGTCATCAGCTCGGCCTCATCTTTGGAAGGAGCTGAAGGGGGAGGGGGCTTGGGAGGCTGGCCAGGATGCTGAGGGTCGGCCTCATCTCTCCTGAGGCAGCCCTTCTTCCTGGGCAGGGTGGGGACCTACGGCCTGGCTGCTGAGTCCCTGCTTGCTCAGCCCAGGGCTCCAGTGTGGCTTCTGCTCTGAGCCACGGGGCTGTGGGTGATGCTGGGGCTGCTGGTGTGTGGCGGTGTGTGCATCTGTGTGCGCACACAGGTATGTCTGAAGGCTAAGTGCCTCTCCTGCCATCCTGCCCGAGACCCCTCAGCCCCACAGAGGCCCAAACAGACAGGGGTGTGCAGGAGAGTGGGGGGCTTCTGGGCCCTCCTCATCCCTCCCGAACATGCCTCCCTGGGGTCAGGGGACAAAGCCCAGTCCAGGAACCCGAGCGGCCACCGAGCGGCCCCGCCCTGCCGGCTCTGCCGCGCCCAAACTCACCCACATACATGACGCCCTCCTTGGTCCTCTCCGCCGCCTCCGTCACCCCTTGCTTGGTCTTCTCCACGGCACCCACCACACCCTCCTTGGCAATAGAGAAGCCCTTCTTGAAGACGTCCATGGCTGTGGGCAGGGGTGGGAGTCTGCCTCCCCCGATGAGCTGTGACTGGAGCTGGCTCGAGTGCTGCTGCAGCCGCTGTCCCTGCGGCTGCCTCTTATTGACGCCGATGAAATATTGATGATGCAGCGGCGGCTGATGGGAGCCCGGCCAGCCCGGGGTGGGGGCGGGGAAGGAGGGAGCGGGCTGCCCCCACCTCCCAGGGTCCCCTGGGCCTCTGCTGGCTCAACCCTCCCCCCGTCCCCTGTGCCCCCGACAGGACGTAGCAGGTTGGACACATCCTTATCCATCACTGCCCCTCACTCATTTGCTACCCTGGGCACCAACAGGGGCCACCCTGATTAGGTCCACCCAGGCCTGGGGCTGTTGTGTCTGTGTGCCTCTGGGGCAGAGAGGCGTTGCGGGGGGGTCAACACGGAAAAGAAAGGCGCCTCTGCGACCAGTGTTCCGGGGAGGGAGGGGGTCAGATCAAGCTGGCCTGTCAGGCAAGAGTGGCCGACCTCCAGGACTGGCCTGGCCTGCCCAACTTCTCCCCAGCACCGTGAATGCCCCAATCCTGGGGCTCGGGCAAGGCCAGGTGGAAGAACTGGGCCACCAAAGGCTAGCCCGTGGCCCGGGCCCAGCGCCGACTGTGTGCCCCTAGGACAGCTCCGTTCTCCATCCGGGCCTCCGCCCACCTGCTGGCTCCCACAGCCCAGCGGCGAGAGATGCTGAGTAGGCGCGAGTGCCCCCCACGTCCGGGCCGCCCACATGGACGGGCAGCAGGTTCCCTGAGGCTCATCTGACCGCGTCCTCCTGACGCGCTTCCTTCCACCTCAGTGCTGGCGCCCTTCTTCTGACTCCCACGGGGACATGCTCGGTGGGACCAGCTCCCCCTGCGTCTCCCACACCCAGGGTCCCTGGCCGAGTCCTCCTCGGCCACAGGAACTGGCCTGCGCCGCTGGCTGCCCTGTGGGGCCAGGCCGCGGGCGAGCGGGGCGGACGGGACTCACAGGGGGGCGCCGGCCCAGGCCACTTCCTCTCTTTGTTGTCCCTGTGCTTTTTTTTTTCCTTCTGAGACTTAACTTAAAGACAACGTCACCGGCACCGGCACTTTCTGGAGTCGCTACAGAAGCTGAGTCTGCCCCAAGCCAGCATGATGCTGACGCTGCTGTTTGGCCTGGGGGGGCCCCTGGGCTGGGGGATGCTGGGGACCTGGGCGCAGGCCCCTGGTGCCACTTTCTCTGATCCACACAGCCCCCAGCCACCTGGGGTCTGGAAGGCAGAGGCGGACGACTCCGGCGGGGACCCTGTCAGACGGTAAGGAGGGCCTGGACCCTGGGGAGGATATGGCACAGGACCTCAGTCCCAGCTCAGCCAAAGCAGGGGCTCCTGGGACCTCAGCTACTTGTTTGTGAAATAGGTTTATACCATCTATCTACTGAACCAGCCGTGAAACTGAATGAGGCGCTAGGGGTCCAGCTTGCCTTTAGAAGATCATCCCCAGCCGGTCTGGACTGGGCACCCCCAGTCCCCCAGGACCTAAGGACCACATGGAGTTCCCTGCCTGACCCATGGCAGGGAATGGGACTGGAGGTCGGGCAGGGCGGGGCAGGAGCACTTTATGCCATCAAACACCAGCATGGGAGATGCTGAGGGGCTATGCTTCCAGAAGTTTCCAGCTGGCCGGGGAGGGGGGGCTGGCTCCTGTTCTCGGAACTCAGTTCTGAAAGCTGAACCCAGCTGAGGCTGGCCTGGCCTAAGCCCTGGAAGACAGACACTCCTGGGGACTGAACTTGGACCTGAGTGCCTGGGGAGGGTCACCGGCCCTTGGCCTGGCCCTAACAGCTGAGCAGTGGGCAGACAGGGCACCCTGCTCTATCTCTAGAACGAAAAGGAGGCAGCGGCATCCAGCGAGCTCTGCTTCAGCACCCCTCTGGAGATGGGCAGAATGGACTTGGGACTAGACTGGGACACCACTTTCTAGTCCTTTTATTTGTCGAGGGTCAGGGATCCTCCTGCTAACAAGGTGCTAGGAATGTTACTCCCTCCTCAGGGGACCCCTCAGTCAGAGCAGCAGGTGCCATTTATCAAGCCCATCTCTGGGCATCTTGCCAAGTGTTATCTCTGTTAATCCCCTCCCTATTATAGGGGAGCCTGAGGCTCAGAGAGGCTAAGCAGCTGGCCCAAGATCACACAGCGGAGGAGAACTAGAACCCAGATCTGAGTCTGACTCCAGAGGTCATGCTCTGGTTCTGGTCCCAGGGGTGTCTTTGCCCCCGCACTGCCTCCACTCTTCCCACCTCCACACACAAACCAGACTTGGTTGGGAGCCTCCATGTGGATTTGGAGGGTGAGGGGGGCCAGTGTACAGTCACCAGAGTCTCCTGGGCTGGCTGAGATTCACTGTCACGTAGGCCTGGCCCATATCTGCCCAGGATAGCGCTCATATAGCTCTGATGCTTCAAGGCGAAGTGTTTGTTGGACACTTTCCCAGAAGCAGACTGGTCAGGGAGAGGCGGGAGGACCAGTGAGCGTGCGCTGCCCCTCAGTGATGGAAGGGTGGCCATGCGGGAGGAGAGGGGAGAAGGTGGGCCTTGAGAGACCTCCTTCCTGCCCTATTCCTGCTTCTGCTCAGAGCTGGGAGTACAGGTGGCTCTCGGCAGGGGAACCCAGGCTCTGATTTCAGGACCAAGAATCCTACCTTCCCTCCCCAAAGCCTTCAGCCCGTTTCTGGGCAGCTTAACTCCCCCTGATGAAAGGGAGTATGAGGGGCCCAAGAGGATGGGAAGGAGGGAGGAGATATCCTCTTTCTCCCCCAGTCTACACCCCGCCCCCGTCACCGGCACAGGGGCTGTTGGGAAGGTCTGCATTCCTTTAGTCCCAGGAAGGGTGGGTCTCTGGACTGCTCAAGGCCTGAGGGAGTCACTCAGCCATGGCCTGGTGGTCCCAGTGCGTGTACATGTGTGCACAAGGGCACTCTGGCCCACGAATGCCCAGGCAGGAGTCTGAGGGCATCCCTGATTCCAGACCCTCCGGGGGCTCCCAGCAGGCCTGCTGGTCTCCTGCCCACAACTCAGAAGCTGCAGGCCCCGCAGGTCAAGCTGAGGTTGTCAAGGCCTCCGGAGGGGCTGGTGAGAAAGGAAGGAAGCACAGCACAGCTTCCTCGGGCTGATTGCTTCCCGTGGTCCCACGAAGGGGGAGGCGGAAACGCAGCCCTCGCCCCTCTCCGGCCACAGGGGAAGGGGAGGCAGAACAGGCTCTCTACACTCAAGCAGGGACTCCACACCACCCAGCACAAGCCTGAGGCTCTTCCCTCACAGCTGCTGGAGCCAGTCTGCCCTGCATTTGTCCCTCCTACATCTATCTGGGGTCTAGGGGCCAGGGCAGGCACTGGACACAGACCCAGATGAGACCATTTGCAAGGAGAAGCTTGAACAAACCAACCTGGTGCTGGATCCCAGGATGAAGGAGGAACGTAGTTGGTGTTTCCTAGGTCCCCCAGGGCCCAGTGAGCTAACAACGTGGGCATTTGGACATTGTAGGGAAGAGGCTCTTTCTTTGCTCCCAGGCTTTTGTAAAGCTGGGGAGAGCAAGAGGTTAGGATATGGGCTCCTCAGATGCAGGGCCACTTCCCAGGCAGGACTGAGTCTGCTGAACCCCAGCTATCCTCAGTTTTGTCCTGTTTTGTCTCCCCTAAGAGGGCTGGGAGACTAGGAGATGCTCCTCCCAGCAGCCTAGCTGGGCTAGTCACCAGTATCAGTGAGACCCCAAGAAATGTTTCCAAGTGTTGCAGCTGGGAGCTTGTGGCCCAGAGAAGTCGCGCATCTCTCTGGAAGTCACACAGGAGCAAGTGGGGCCCTGACTCTGGCCTCTGGGCTGTGGCTACACTGTCTGCCCTTGTTTCTGTTCTCCAAGGCCCAGGGCCCTGGGCACTAATAGGGAAGAGGCTCACTGGCATGAACTATGCTCAGGGAATCCGGGCTCTGGCTGGACACCAAGTGGGCCTCGGGCTCCCCTGCTCAGGCCCCTCTGTGGCTCAGAGACCAAGTCTGGAAAA
>SJYF01000205.1:1224417-1244190 GCA_006410515.1 Procapra przewalskii | reverse complement strand
AAACCAGGCTGGAGACCCCCCACACTCATTTTGAGGCTGGCACCTGCCTCTTGATAGACCCCTGGGAGGTGAGGGTGCCAAGAGGGCCCGGGCGCCCAGCCAGGAGGCAAGGAGAACAATGCGGCACTCAGCGAGCAGGGCTGGGGGCTCAGTGGGCCAGCGGGAGTCTGCTGAGAGCTGTAGGAAACCGAAGCAAAGGTCAGGAATGTTCCCAGGGCTTCTGGGCCAGCAGCCTGTACTATGCCAAGGGCATGGGGCTGCCAAGGGAGGGGTGTGTGGGCAGAGAGAACAGTGGCCACTGGAACCCGAGCTTTGGGCAGGTCTGGAGAGAAAGTTCCTGGGCAGGAAGGGTGGGCAGCGCCGCTTCCAGTTCTAGGAACCTGAGGTGGAAAGTCCCGGTCACTCCCAGCAGGCTGGCCCAGACCCGGTGCTCTCAGGGGGCAGGCCTTCTGGATCCTCTGCCGCAGTTCAGAGAGCACTTGAGAAGCAGAGCTTTGGTACAGCGGGCGTTTCTTAGCCTCCCGCTATCGACATTTGGGGCTAGCTCTCTGTTGTGAGGGAAGGGGCTGTGGCCTCCTCCCACTAGAGGCAGGGAGCACCCCCGTCCCCAGCGCTGTGTCAGCCCGTGTGTGCTCTGCTCAGTTGCTCAGTCACATCCAACTCAGCCCACCAGGCTCCTCCGTCCAAGGATCTCTAGACAAGAATCCTGGCGTGGGTTGCCATTCCCCTCTCCAAGGGGTCTTCCGACGCAGGGGCTGAACCTGTGTCTCCCGCATTGGCAGGCAGATTCTTTACCATTGTGCCTCGTTGCCAGATTCAAGTGGAGCGGACCACTTCTCCTCCCAACCCATGTCCCATTGAGAACAGCTGGTTTACAGAAACACTTCTCCCTAGATCTGAGCATGATCCAGGAACTTCCATGGGGCCTTAAACGGGAGGCTTTGACAGCCGACCACCTTGCTTCAACAAGGTCCTAACCTCTGGGCCCAGCTCTCTCACAGTACACAGCTTCTGTGTTGAGTGTGTACCCTTGCTTCCATCCTGATTTTTGTGCGCCCCTTCTACCATTTAATAGTCCCCTGGGGATGTACAGTCCCCTTCCGGGTCTTTGATGTATCTTGTGCCAACATCCCACTGTTTTCTGGATTGATTTTATTTTATTGGTTGCACTGCAAGGCTTGTGAGACCTTAGTTCCCTGACCAGGGTTCAAGCTCCTGGCCTTGGCATTAAAGACATGGAGTCTTAACCAGTGGACCACTGGGGAATTCACATCCCACTGTTTTTATTCCTTGACATTAGAGTTGGTCATGACAGTTAGAGAAAATACTCCTCACTCGTCTTCCAAGATGTTCTTACCTGTTCATCTGCATTTTGTCTTCCAGGTGGAAATTTTTTTATTTATTTATTTTTTTTAGTGATATAGACCCATAAGCAAGACTTAGAAAACTCTGGAACAGTGGGTCAAATCTGGGCCCCCACCTGTTTTGTAAATAAAGTTTTATTAGAATGCAGCCATGCCTGTTTATTTATATACTGTCAATATCCACTTTTCTGCTACAACGGTACAATGGCCAGATTGAGTAAATGCTAGAGTCTGCATGTCCTGGAAAGCCTATGCGTCCTTCCCCTCCACCCCCGCACAATTTTCATTTTCCCTGAAATAAGCAATTATCTCCATCTCTGCTTCAGTTCTGTCCTTCCGCCTCGCTCTCCGTGTCTCTGTTGTCACGCAGTTCCAGACTCTCGCCGGTCGTCCGCGTCTGCCCTTCACGTTCGTTCCTGCCAGGTGTTCGGCTGCTTGTGTTCCCTTGGGAGGCCTCTCTCTCTCAGAGCCTCCGGCCATGCTCCAGGCTGTGCCACTGCCCATGCATCCCCTGCCTGTCGTGCCCCGGGGTCTCCCTTCTCATTTCGGTGCCGGGACCCCTCTTTCCTGCCGCTGTTCTCCCGTCTCTTGGCGTTCTCTCTCGTTCTGGTGCAGCACTTCTGGCCGAGCGGTACTCAGTCCGGGGCTGTGCCTTAGAATGACCCACAGGGCTTTCAAATGGGGATGCCCAGGCCTCAGTCCCAGAGAATTTCCTTTAACTGGCCTGAAGTGGGGCTTGTAGGGCCATTGTTTTAAAGTGCCACAGGATGCTTCTGATGTGAAGATCTGATGGCAAGATCGCAAACTGCTGATCTAGTAGCCCCTGATGAGGGTCCTGGGGCAGGGGGGATGCTTTAAGAGCTGGCTTGTGGAAATTGTCTTCATTTTGCGCTCCTTAAACTGATAGTTAGGCTGAGTATAGGATTCTAAACTGGGAATAATTTTCCTTCAGTATTTTGAAGGTGATCCTTTACTATCTTTTAGCGTCTCGTATTGCTGTTGAGTAGAGAAGGAAATGGCAACCCACTCCAGTATTCTTGCTTGGAGAATCCCATGGACAGAGGAGCCTGGCAGCCTACAGTCCATGGGGTCGCAGAGTCAGACACGATGGAGTGGCCAAGACACACACATTGATTGCTGAGAGGTTCAAGGCTGTTCTAATTTCTGATGTGTATGGGGGTGGGGTGGAGGGGGGCTTGGAAAGTGTAGAATCATTCTCAGTCCTCGAGTTCCAAAATTTCACAATGATGTGTTTGCTGTGCATTTATCTTCATTGTGTTGTGGATAACTGGTGGGCCCTCTGAATTTAAAATTCCAAGTCCTTCTCTTCCGGAATATTCCTTCGGCTGTTTTTTGTTTTCATCAGTGATCCCCTCCCTCTGTTCTCTCTTTCTGGAACTCCTGTTGTTTGGATGCTGGGTTCCCAACATGCGCGCTCTAGTTTTCTCATCTTTTCTTTCCTATTTTACACATTTTCCATCTCTCTGTTTGCTCTTTTTTTAGGGAAATGTCTTTAACTTTATCCTCTAACTTGTCTATCAGATTTCTTTTGCCTTTCTACCATTATACTTTTAATTTCAAGGGTTCTTTTTGCGGGGGGTAGCTCTCAGTGTTCTGCCCCCATTTTTAAGTAGCTTCCTATTCTTGTTTCTCGGATGCAGTAAGTTCTGTTGTCAATCTGGGGATATTAATGCAGATTTGCGGGAAGTTCTTCTCTCCCTGCACAGCTCTGGTTTTCTTCAAGTTGCTTTTCTTCCACTCGCTCGTTTTGAGCTCCCGCTTTTGGAAGAGGTTTTCCTCAGGGGTCATTCTTGGCTGTCTGCCCACTGGAGAGTTAGCGAGGTCAGGTAACTGACTGGAAGCGGGGTGGATGGGTGGGCTCTGTGGTCTGTTTTGATAGAGGATGCTCTGCTGGGCTAGCTCACTGGGGGAAACCCTGGTGTCGGTCTCTTTAGATTTTTCCCCTCGACTGGGGGTCATTTTCCTGACAAGCCTTTTCAGCCTGCAGCCGAGAGAGTACAGGCTGGCTGCAAGGCTTCTGAGAGTCAGGTGGGAAAGCAGGCTGCCCGGTCTTAGCACTCCAAATCAATATGGTCACCCCATCCCCTGCGCACCAAGAGCCCTGACGCAGCCACCTATGTCTCGCCCCCTCCCACCCTTCTGCACCCAGGAACCAGGGTGGCTCTTTAACGTGACTTCCTGTTTAAGCTCCTCCATGGCTCCCCATGCCTTCAGGACAGAGCCTTGTCCTCAGCTGGTACTCAAAGCCTCCCCAGTCTGGCCTCTCCTTAGCAGCCCTTTCTCCATCCCCACAGCCAGATCTCCAGTGAGGAACAATGTCAGTGGCAATGGGAATGGCGGACGGTTGCCAGGGCTGCCAGAAGGGGGCAGGACAGCAATGTTCATTAGGCAGCTGGGAGGAGGCAGGTACTTGACACTCACTTGGAGGAGGGTATTATGATCTCCATCCCATGATGGGAAACAAAAACTCCCTAAGTGCCTCACTCAAGGTCACACAACCAGAAAGTGTGAAGGATTGAAACCCAGGAGCAGCACCACACTGCTTCCCTGGCACCAGCAGAAACAGGGAGAGCCCTTCCTGACTCTGGGGGTGACTGTATGATGGGGGCAGAGGCTCCCGCACTCTGTGTGGACCTGGGAATTGGGGTGCTTCCTGGAGGGCAATGGAGCAGGTGGCCTTGCAGGCAGGATCCACAGGGCTTTTGCTCTGAAGCAGCAGGATGAATAGTGCAGAGCACTCCCTGCTCAGGCTAATGGGTTCCAGGATCTCTGGGACTGAGTGGAGCACAGAAGCAGGGGCCAGGCGCTCCCTGCTCACCTCTAGGGAGTAAGGAGACCTGGCTGTGCTCAGCAGCCCTCTCTTCTGGCTTTTTTTTTTTTTCCCCAGTAACTGGTGCCCCTACCAGAAGTCCAGACTGGTCACCTTCGTAGCTGCTTGCAAAACTGAGAAATTCCTCGTGCACTCACAGCAGCCATGTCCGCAGGGGGTTCCGAACTGCCAGAAGGTCAAAGTCATGTGAGTGCGGTGTAGCAGGGTGGGCTGTTCGGCCAGGTTCTGTGCCGGCTCACCCTGGAGTCTCTGAGCTAGCCCTCTTCCCCCAGGTACCGTGTGGCCCACAAGCCGGTGTACCAGGTCAAGCAGAAGGTGCTGGCCTCTGTGGCCTGGAGATGTTGCCCAGGTTTCGCGGGCCCCGACTGCCAGTACCACGGTAGGGTTCCCTGTGGTCTCCCTCCCCCTTCGACCTCTGACCCAAGAGGTCACGCAGCCTCTCTAACCTCTGGAGTTAATATCTGATATTTCTCTGCAGATCCCACGGCAATCCCTGAGCCTGAAGACCCAGGTGATAGCCTCCAGGAGCCTTGGGATGGGCCAGTTGACTTTAAATCTGGTATGTCGCTTTCCTGGAAATTGCAGGAGGGACATGTAGAAAGAACTCATGTGCCCAAGCCCATTGTCCGCTGATAGGGCGGTGCCATTTCAGGGAAGCTTTGTCCCCAGAACTGGCAGGGGTTCCTCTGTGGCCCTGTGTCACCTTGCCCTCACACCAAAGCAGCAAGGCTCGCAGGGCCCTGAGTTACCTGCCTGCTGGCCAAGCACATGTACCCTTTCCCTTGACCCTATTTTCTAGGACCCTCCTTGCCCCGTGAATTGCATCAGCCCCTGGGGTATGGAAGAAGCCTCCCTCCAGCCCCCCTAACCAGGACCAGGAGGCCATGTTGTCCCTGGTCTTGAGTCAGCACAGCAGAACCACCTAGGGACACCATTTGTGAGGCCTTTCGAGGCTGGGCCATGGATGGGAATGTTTCATCATGTGGTGAACGCCTGTCTATTGACAAGGGCTGCCTAGAATGATGTGGAGAAGTCGTGTCCCTAAGACCGAGGCAGAAAGTGTGCCTTGACAGATCAGTCATGTTTGCTGGTGGTGCAGCGGTCAGGGTGAGGACTCACTTGCCATGCATCTGTCCTTCTAGAGTTAAAGGCTTTTAGGCTCCTGCTCAGAGGATATCAGGATACACCTCCCTGCTTTCAATCCCCAAACTTCCTCTCTGCACCTCATGTTCTGCTCAGGCCAGGGAAGTCTGACACTTATCATGTGTATTCAGGTCATCCAGTTGCAGAGATCCGCAACACAGTGGAGTGGCAGGAACGCCGACTGGGAGATCTCCAGAATGACATCCATCAGATGGCAGACAGCCTCCCAGGCCTGTGGGAAGCTTGGGCAAGCAACCTCACAGTGGCAACAACTGAGGCAAATCAAACGGAGCTTGGTGAGTGGCAGGTTCCTGGGGCTGAGGAAGAGCCTGGTCATGTCCTAGGGGATGAGTGGATGGGGAGGCAGGAAGGCCCAAACTTCAGAGCCCCCCCCCCCACCGCCCACTCAGTCACCCCCTGGGGAGGGTGCCTGCTCCTGCAGGGCTTGTATGAACACATGCATCTGTTGCAGAGTTTCCAGGCAGATCCTTGGAGCAAGCACTACTGCCCCACATCAATACCTTCCTGCAAGGACATCTCAGCCCCATGTGGAGAAGCTTCAACCAAAGCCTGCACAGCCTCTCTCAGGCCATAAGAAATTTATCTCTTGACGTGGAGGCCAACCGGCAGGCCCTCAAGAGGGTCCAGGAGAGCTCTGTGGCCAGAGCTGACTTCCAGGAGCTTGGTACCAAATTTGAGACGAAGGTCCAGGAGAACGCCCAGAGGGTGGGCCAGCTGAGGCAGGACGTGGAGGACCGCCTGCACACCCAACGCCTGTCCCTGCAGCAGTCCCTCTCAGAGGTCCAGACCGACGTGGACATCAAGTTGAAGAAGCTCCTTAAAGCCCAGGAGTCTGTGGGGATCAACAGCAGCCTGGTCCTGGCAGCAGCAGGGGCAGCAGCAAGGCCAGAGCCGGAGAGCCTGAACGCCAGGCTGGGCCAGCTGCAGAGGAACCTGTCCGCGCTGCATGCGGCCACTGCCCGCAGGGAAGAGGCGCTGCAGAGCACCCTGGCGGACATGAAGGCCACCCTGGCCCGGCACGTGGATGAGATCAAGGAGCTGTACTCGGAGTCTGATGACACCTTCGACGAGATCAGCAAAGTGCAGCGACAGGTGCAAGAGCTCGAGGTGAACCACACGGCGCTGCGCGAGCTGCGGGTGATCCTGATGGAGAGGTCGCTGATCATGGAGGAGAACAAGGAGGACGTGGAGCGGCAGCTCCTGGAGCTCAACCTGACCCTCCAGCACCTACAGGGCGCCCACGCGGACCTCATCAAGTACGTCAAGGACTGCAACTGCCAGAAGCTCTACTTTGACCTGGATGTCATCCGGGAGGACCAGAGGGACACCACGCGAGCCCTGGAGGAGACCCAGGTGAGTCTGGACGAGCGGCGCCAGCAGGACGGCTCCTCCCTGCAGGCCCTGAGCGACACGGTGGCCTCCCTGTCGCTGGCCGTGAACACGCAGCAGGCAGAGGGAGAGCGGGCGTGGGCTGAGGCGGCGCGGCTCCGGAGCCAGCTGCGTGCCCTGGGCGGCGAGGTGAGCGCGCTGCGGGCCGCTGAGACCGAGATCCGCCGTGAGATCCGGCAGCTGCACAGCTCCTTCTCCGCCCTGCTGGAGGACGCGCTGCGGCACGAGGCTGCGCTGGCCGCTCTTTTCGGGGAGGAGGTGATGGAGGAGATGTCCGAGGAGGGGCCTGGCACGCTGCCCCTGCGCTACGAACACATCCGCGTCGGCCTGATGGACGCGGCCAGCGCGCTGCAGCAGCAGGCTTTAGGCTGGGACGAGCTGGCCGCCAGGGTGACTGCCTTGGAACAGTCCTCGGGGGCCCGCCAGGAAACCGCGCGCTTGGAGCCCAGCCGGGACGCTCCCCCAGAGGCGGCGGGAGGGCTGGACCTGGCTGGGCTGGCGCAGGAGCTCCAGCGTCTGAGCTCGGACATGGAGCGTGTGGGTCGCTGCTGTGCGGCCTCCTGGGTCTCCTCCGTCAACAGCTCCCTCGAGGGCCTCCGTGGGGAGCTCTCCACGGCTGAGCGCGGCTTGGACAGGCACCAGCGCCTCTTCCACAGCCTCTTTGGGAACTTCCAAGGGCTCGTAGCAGCCAACGTCAGCCTGGACCTGGAGAAGCTGCAGGCCATGCTGAACAGGAAAGGGAAGAAGCAGCAGAAAGGCCTGGAAGCTCCCAAGGGGAGGGATCGGACGCAAGTGGGATCTTTAGAGGATGCGCGTGTCAAGGGACCAGCACTTTGGGAGGCAGGTGAGTTCCCAGGCCTGGGAGGAGGGTGGGGTCGAGGACTGCTATCTGCCAACAGCTCTTCTGCCTCAGAGGGGGTAGGGGTGAAGGATGACCATCAGTCGCCAATACCCAGGGCTGGCTTTGCCTCTGACTTACCTTCCATTCTAACTCCTAACTAGGGAGTGTTAGGAGTATAAGCTACCCGGGGTATCAGGAGTCAGTGATACCGTCAGTGAGCGGCACACTCCCTACCACTAGACATTCGAGGCTCACTGAACACCAGTGGCTTCTTGCCATTCCAACAGTGGGGCAGAGAGTGGGGGTGCTTCTCTCCTCCACGAGTGAAAGTCGCTCAGTCGTGTCGGCTGTGACCCCGTGGACGGTAGCCTACCAGGCTCCTCTGTTCCTGGAATTCTCCAAGCCAGAATATTGGAGTGGGTAGCTGTTCCCGTCTCCAGGTTGATCTTCCCAACCCAGGGATCGAACCCAGGTCTCCTGCACTGCAGGTGGATTCTCTACGTCTGAGCCACCAGGGAAGCCCTCTCCTCCATAACCACATCCTCAGATCCCTCAGTCTCAGCCTTTTGCCCCATCCCACCGCACCCACCACGTCTTTAAGCTTTCTCCTATGTGCAAGTGAGTGTGTGGATGAGGTATGGTGTCATCTGCCAGGAGCAGCACCCCACAAGTACAGGGGAAAGCCTTGGGATCCAAAAGGAGCTTGCTCTGCTAACATAGTGGACCCACATTACAGCCCTGAGACAGGTCCCCTGCAGTGCCTTTCTTAGGCTTTGCCATGTTGCATCATCACAACAGCTCAGCGATGCATCCTCACTGCCATCTTACCCGAAACTGAAGCTTAGTCAGGAAAGTGTCCCGTTCACACAGCTCCTAAGCGGCTCAGAGAAACCCAGTCCAGCTGTCTCTAGGGAGCTGGCTCTTCCCTTGTGAAAGGACCTCAACGGGTCCCTACAGGGCCCTGGGAAACTTGGCTCTGAGGCTGAAGAGATGAGCAGCCAGCCTTCCTAGCCCCCCGAGTGTGGCCCTGGGAAGTGGACCCCTACTCAAGTGACTCCTTGGCCAGAGAAGATGGCCTTCGGGCTACAGCTACCTCACCTAAACACAGGGGTAAGGACAGAGCTGCCGTCTGGACTAGGTATGCCT
Organism: Procapra przewalskii; assembly: GCA_006410515.1. Lineage (NCBI taxonomy): Eukaryota > Metazoa > Chordata > Mammalia > Artiodactyla > Bovidae > Procapra > Procapra przewalskii. The sequence goes on along the minus strand of SJYF01000205.1, from coordinate 1,235,435 downwards.
GGTGAGGCCTGGCATGTGGACAGTCTGAGGCTTCGCGGAGGATCGGACCACAAGGCTGCCCCATCCCACTCACTCTCCACTCTGGCCCCACAAACCAGTGTCTCCCTGGAAGCAGTGGCCACACACAGGTTCGAGCACCGCTTACGTGTCTGTTTCTTCCTCTCTAAAAGGGGGAACCCCCACCTACAACAAAGGGCTGTCGGGAGGACTAGCACATGTGTTGCCAAAGCCTAGCACGAGGCTTCACACTGAGTAGAAACATGTCGGTGTCCCCACTTCTCCGGTATTTTCACGGCTGTGGCTGAGCCTGCCCATCCTCCTGAGTGGTGCAAGGCCTCAAACTGCCTGATAAGTTTAGGTATCTTGAGTTTACCACTGAAATATTTTGTTAAAAATTTTTTTCCTTACAATTAAACGTTTCATATGGGGAGGCCATAGAGCTTGACCCTATGCTCTGCAGGGAAGCACAGTGAGTCCACTCGCCGGCCAGCGGGGAAGCACAGCCCTTCCACTTCTAAGGAGCACATCCAGCCGCTGGCAGGCTCCGGAGGGCACGCCAGGCTGGCCGTCCTTCAGCGGGGCCAGTGCGCCACCTCCCGGGTGCTGGGAGAACTGCAGAGCCGCCGGCGGCACAGACTGGAAAACTCAACTGATTCTCAACCTGAGAAAAGCAAAATTTTCATTTTGTCGCTGTTAGACCTAGAGGCCAAGTGCAGGGGCTGTTGCTCTGGGACTCAAGTCTTCTCTGCAAATTCCTCCTGTTGGGCCTCGGTTTCATCCCAAGAAACGGGGAGCTTGGTCTCCAGAGAGGGGTGGAGAGGGCAGAGAGCCCTTAGCTTAAGGGAACGATGGAGCACGTGAGGAACATGGCCTTATCAGGGCGGAGGCCGGGAGGGGGGAGTCGAGGGGTACTGGGGAAATGAACACATTTTCAATAGGTTTCCCATACGTTTCTCCATTTGCTTCTTTTTGTCCCCCTTCTCTACAAGGATGGGTGTTTTAAAAAATTAATGCACATTTAAACCCCCCATCCACCGAGGCTTCCTCTGGCTCCAGGCCTCTTGTATTTTACCCTCCTTAGACTTACTAACTTGGTTCTTCAAGTGGGAGAGCCCCACAAGTCAGGAGACCCACAGCTAGCTCCTCCCAGTTTGGCCATTTATTAGCATGTCATCTGCAGCAAGCCTTGCCTTTCCAGGCCTGTTTACCCTCTTCCGGGTTTGAGTGCAACATTTTGAAAATATTAACATGATTAGCTTGAAAGGACTTTTCTTGCCTGGAACCACCTGCTCTTTCCTTCTCTGTCAAGGATTCTGAACTAAACATCTAGTAAGAACTGCTCTTCATTCCTTAATGATCTCACCAGGGTTAGTGTTTGAGGAGAGGTAATATTTTCTCTTTTCCCTGGGTATCTCAAGATCCCTTGAAGGTGGCAGGAATCTGGGAGTCGGAGACCTAGGTTCCATATCCAGTCTGTCACTGACAAAGCATGTTGCCTTGGATGCTACTCACTCAGCTTCCTCATTTAGGGTACTTTTCTCTCAAGTATGTTGCAAAGAAGGATCAAACAAGAAAGAGCTTTGTTAAAATATGCACCAGTATAGACAACAGACTTGCATTTTCCCGTCAACTAGTGAAGTGATGGGAATTAGCCAGTTAACTCCCAAGATACATTGCTATTGGGAATATCTAGGTTATCTAGAAATAGTGATCTTTCTCATGTTAAGAAGGTGAGGAAGGTAGGGCTCGGTGTAATTTCCCCCCTGAGGGAGCAAGGGGCTGCATCACCGGTGCTTTCCTCCTGTATTCCAGGCTCCCCTGTGGCCTTCTACGCCAGCTTTTCAGAAGGGACCCCTGCTCTGCAGACAGTGAAGTTCAACACTGCTCACATCAACGTCGGCAGCAGCTACTTCCCTGAACACGGCTACTTCCGAGCCCCTGAGCGAGGGGTCTATCTGTTTGCAGTGAGCATTGAATTTGGCCCAGGGCCAGGCACCGGGCAGCTGGTGTTTGGAGGTCACCATCGGACCCCTGTCTCTACCACTGAGGAGCAGAGGGGTGGGAGCCCAGCAACAATCTTTGCTATGGCTGAGCTGCAAAAGGGCGAGAGAGTGTGGTTTGAGCTAACCCAGGGATCGATAATGAAGAGAAGCCCACCAGGCACTGCATTTGGGGGCTTCCTGATGTTCAAGACCTGAGCGCCAAGCACAGCTCTGACCAGACTCTGTGGGCCTGTCCAGCTCTCCCTGGCCTGGGGCTCAGGCCAGGGTTGGTCTGGAGATCATCCAGTTGGTCTAGCTTTTCCCTGGAAACCTTCTGCAAAGACAACACGGTATTTGTGGCCTCTCTCTAGACGCACTGGGTCTGGCTGTCTCTTAACGATGAGGAAGGCTGGGGCGCTCCTCTCCGGGCAGGGCCCGGGCCAGGGCGTGTGCGTCCGGCTCGGCCTGCCTCTGAGGCAGCAGGGCTTGGGCTCCAGTTCTTGGCCCTACCCTGCGTCCGGCAGTGTTTTGGTGTCTTGCTCCTCCTGTGGTTGGAAACTTACATACAACACTTTAAACCTTTCTCCTGCTTCCTCTTCATCTTATGTTAGAAAATCATTCTTTCCCCAAAAGAATATTTTTAAATGGAAGTGACATTTGGGACAATGCTGGAAGCTATCTACCTACTGCGGTAGGAGGAAAGCAACTGCTTGGTGACTGTCAGTCAAGAGTGGAGACAAAGACCTGGCTGAGCTAACCAAGGGAAACACTGATTAGTGCCAGTGCCTTCGTTTCAGGCCTTCCTTGAATTTACCTTGTAACTTTACTCCCCTTTCTCCCTGCCTCACACAGGGTAAAGGCCAAGCCATGACAAACATGAACTAAAAGTGTACAGCCTCTGCTTTTGCTTTCTCCAATAGCTTATGACCACCTCGGTTCTTATTATCATTTCTCAACAGGAAGGTAGCTGATAGAAGAGAAGGAAGATGGTAAAATCTCCCTCAACAAATTAATCAGCTTTGGAATAAAGTGACGCCCTTCAGATCCGGCTGGTTTGTAAAACAAACCAGTATGGAGAATTAAAATTTGGTGAAATAGGTAGAAACATGGGGCAAAATCAAATTACTTGGGGTGTGACTTCACTGAAACACTCGGAGACCGCTGCAGTATCCACAGAGTACGGAATTACACAGTGCAACTTAGAGCTGTAGTTATTCCTACAGTGTCAATGTATGGTTTTCAGAGAGTTACAGACCCTGGAGAACAGGCTTGAGGAAGCAGCTGTCTACGCGTCAGGAAACTTTCACTTTGGTAGTAGTCACCTGTTATTTGTTGGATACACCTTTGTCCATAAGAAAACCAGACTGGTCTGGGTGACGAGAAAGGGCAGAGTTGCCTGTGAGAGTTAACGAGGCTCCTGGCCCCTCTCACTGTTTCCCAGGGATCCTGAATTCAAATATTTGCCCCTCAGAATTTATTTGCCACTAAGCTCGGCGTGCTCAATGTGCTAAAATGTCAGTGTTACAGGAACGATATGCCAGGCTACACTGCCACTGGCAGCTGACCTTGGGGTGAATGGGTGAATCACAAGTGCTCTCGAACTTTCCCACCCGTGTATGAGGTGGCGGGGCTAATAACTCTAAACATGCTGGGATTTTACTATCTTGACCACAGGTTCAACTCTCGACTCCTCTGCCCTTCCCTCTGGCCAGGGCCTCCTGCCTGCTGCAGCTCAGCTGTAAGAGTGATCCCGACCCCAGATATGACGTGTTTCAGCCACTCGACCAAAAGCTGGAAAGCCAGCACCGGGCTGCCCCGGCTGCTAGCAGGCCAGGCTGTGTCTTCTCTTCGCTCAGTCCTGCTGCTACTGGGCAGGCTGTGCTGACGACGAAGTGAGACATTTAGGGCGACACAGCCTCACCATTTAAGACTTCCATTTGGAATTTACTGCATATAATAAGCAGAGGGAACTGATATCCTCTGAAGGGGCACATGTCCTTCAGCCTGCATATGGCTGCTGCTATTTGACAGGGAGGTTATAAATGAAAAGTGCTAACTGGTAAACTTCCAGAATCATGGATAAATCACTCCTAAAGTTTCTGGGGTAAGAACTGGAGACAACGGTTCTTTCAGATAGAGCGCTTTCTGTGCAAATTTCACAAAATCTTAATATCAAGTATAAATTTTCTGTTTAAATACTTCGGTAACTAGGACCTCAGACTATCAAGAATTCTGAAGTTCAATGGATCTATTTTCTTTTTATGTTTTTAAAATGTGGACCATCTTTAAAGTCTTTATTGAATTTGTTACAATACTGTTCCTGTTTTGGGGGTTGGGTTTTTTTTTTTGGTTTTTTGGCCATGAGGCATGTGGGATCTTAGCTCCTCAACCAGGGACTGAACCTATACTCCTTGCTTTGGAAGGCAAAGTCTTCATCACTAGACTGCCAGGGAAGTCCCTGATGGACTTATTTCTTCCATTAATGTCTCTGGGTGGAGAGTCTGTTTGAGTGCCCCCAAAGGAGACCCCCTGTTACCCAGGCAAGTGTTAAAACACCCTTCACTTGTAGCATCCAGAACAAGACGATGACTCATGCACAGAGTGGTATTAGAATTCCCTAAACCCGATGGTAAAAAAAATACACAAAAATACTCAAAAACATCATTGAAAAACAAGAATGGTACCATACGCAGATCAGAAAATTTTAGTTCAGGAAGTACAGGGGAGCAACGACAAAATGAAATCACAACAGGAAGTCATAACTCAAAACATCTGAGAGATGAGAATGATTTCAGGGGATCCCTAAACTCACACTCAGCCCGCCTTGGTCTGTGGAGGAGGGGCAGTGGCGGCAGCCTCAGCTAAATAAGCAGCTGGCAGCAGTGGCCTCCGTCTCAAGCTAGAGCAGTGCCCATCAGTCCCGAGCACAGTCACAGGGCAGCTACTGGCGCTTAGCAGCAAGAACCTCCCACGCCCAGAGGATACGTGTGACTTTATCACAGTCAAGGCTTCTGGAGTGAATCCCGAGCTGTGTCTCCACAAACCACAGCATGTCAAAATAACTCATTTCAGAAACATCGTCAAGAGGATATGTGGTCTATTAAAAATGTCTATTAAAACTCCCTTTCCGTCTCATACTCTGAAGCTCCTCTCCTCTCCTCGACGTTTATCTCACCAACTCCTCTCCCAGCTTCAGACTGAGCGTCATTCCTCCACGAGGAACACTCCCCCAAACCTGGCCTCACAGCGACAACCTCTTTCCTGCTTGTTGAGGCAAACACGCAGAATGGGGAAAGCCTGAATCCTCTTGAGTAGACTGAGAGGAAAGGATTACTTATTTTTGTTCTAACAGAAAGTTATATCACTCCTTGATAAAGCAGGAACCAGAGGAACACAGAACTGGGTTTAGCAGGGATTCACAAATACACAGATGAGCAACTACCCCAAACTGCTAAACATTTGTGGAAATCCAGTGTCCTGAATGAGAGGTTCCAAACTCAACAAACCTAAAACTATGGAAGATATAAATCTCTAGAAACAATACAGGAAATTGGAAATTCAAATTGCTTATTTGCCACCGAGATCCTGGTTTCTAAATATCCTCCTCCCTAAAAGGAAGCAAAGAGAAATGGCTAACTCAACGGCAGGGGCAAGGAAAACAGCACACGAGCCTGGAGCATCCTCACGTGCCCAGAAGTAAAACGTGCTCAAAGACGACGGGCACGTGTCAAAAGGACGCAGGCGCCACCTTGATGAACTCACAGTAGCCAAGTCTGGGTCAGTTTGAGCATCAAAACAAAAAATGACCTAACAGACTATAACTTACTGAATTGAGCGTCCATACTGACAATAAAAAATAAACAAAAACAGAAGATTTATTCCTTGTAGCAAAATGCCAATTAGTAAGTGTAGATGTAAAAATGGAATCAGAAAATCACCAGGCTGTAATCACTGATTCACGTAGAAGTTATCAATGGATGTTAAAACGCAGTCTCAAAGTATCTCTCATAACATGCTAAATACAAAAGGAAAACAGGGTCTTAACAGCCGGGAAACGAGGCGAGCAGCACCTTAAAAAGGGCTCATCAGCGGCACCACTGATGAGACGCTGATGCCATGGCATCCTGGTGGGATGCCTGAGGACACGAACATCACTCACAAAGTCGCTGATCTTTACTCTAGAAGATCTTGGGGTCGCCAGACACAGACGCTAGGGAACTATTTCAGATGGAAGGAGAATAAGGAGACAGACATTTAAATGCAATGCAAGATCTTAGGCAGCCTCTGGACCAGGAAAATGTGCTCAAGGACTTCACTGGAACAACTGGCAAAACCCGATCAAGGTCTACAGACTACGGTGCTGCTGATAATCATTATGGTGTAAGTGTTGACTTTCCTGATTCTGAAAATTGTACATGATTGGCTACGTAACAGAGTTATCTCTGAAGGATTCAGGGGTTAACGGGCATGAGCTCTGTAATTTACTCCAAGTAGTTCAGAAGAAAGTATGTGTACATGGATGTCTGTACACAGACACTCCAAGATGAGCCTTTGCAATTCTTGTATACATAAAGAATGGCAAAGCAGCCGTGACAAAATGTAAGTTTATAAATCTGGATGAAGTGTAAATGGCAACTTTACTTTGCAAAGTTACTTTTGCAACTTTTCTTGAAGTTTGAAACTTTTTCAAAATACAAATAAAGTTGAAATAAAATTTGGTTGTTGAAATAAAAACACTCAAGTTAGCTGGGCAGCAAAGCAAAAGGCAGGATGAAACGTATGAAAGAGATGTTAGAAATATGGAAGCAACATCCGTGGGGCCTATTATTTGTGCAAAGCAGTTCCAGAAACAGGAAAGTGAAAGGGGAGGAGAGTAGAGAAGGGAAGGAAGAAAAGCTTCTAAGGGAAGACTAACAGGACCCAATTAGTACTGAGAAACAGAATGAATATATCTAGACGTGGCAAGTTTAAATTTCCAAACATCAAAAACAAAAATTAAATTGTGTTCCCTGAATGAAAGGGGTTAAGTTAAACCAAAAATGACTTAATCAGACACATTATCAGACTTCTTACTGGCCACAGGGATGCTTGGGGACCATGCAGCAAACTCTTGCGAGGCAGACTCTCTCCTCAACCACACTACTGCCCCAGTGTGAAGAGACAGTCAATTATTAATAGAAACTGCTTTTAAAGTGCTTGATTGCAACGCTCTCCCCTATAGTGTTGGTCCTTTTTTCGCCAGTTTTTCCATTCTTTCCTTTCATGGTTTTCAGCACTTACTTGGACTTTAGTCGCACAGGAGAGCAACAGAGAATGGAGCAACAGCCATGCTTCAACCTGATTCTAAAGCTGCTTTCAAAAAAGGCTTTCCCTACCTTTAAAAAAAAAAAAAATAGAGGCCCAAGTTCTTTCTTCCTCTTGCTTAAAAATACTTTGAAAATCAGAATTCCATATTGACTTTTAAAACAATGGGAACATTTCAGGTTCCCTGTATAAACTCTAGGTCATTAGTGAGGTGGGGGTAGGGAGCACTGGGCATCTGGAATCGTTCTGAATTTCACTCTGAGCAAGCAACTGGACAACCACCAGGGAGAGAAAGTTCAGAGCAGCAGCAGGTAGGCCACACTTACTGCATCTGAAAGAGAGAACGACAATTACAAGAGCAACTCAAAAGGTAATTATAGATCAGCCTTTCGGCTCTAGTCTCTGCTTCTATCTGAAATACTGTTTTTCACGTTCCTCTGTACTTGAACTAAGTTTTTGCTTCCTGATTCCCAGCTTCGGGGTGACCTGCCCATCTGCTCCTACCATGAGCTCAGTGTTTAACTCCCCATGGCTGCAACAGTAACACTGCCATTAGGTGGCCTCTGCCTGTACTTCCGGCCAGTCACCTGCCGTGAACTGTGTCCACTGTGGCTGTCCTGCCCCAAGGGCTGAAGTAAGGCCTTTTTTTGGAATATGCATCTAACTGAAGTATGAAGTGCCAGAAATGGTTCATGTACTAGCAAGAGGCAGGTAAATATTTCTCCCAGAGAATGAAGCCTTAACGACTGAATTTGTGTCTGCTTAAAACTACCTATAAGGAGTAGACTCTTCCAGAAGAACAGTGTCTAAAAACATTTGGCTGAGCGGGATCTAAGTTGAAGCATACAAGCTCTTAGTTGCACCACGTGGGATCTAGTTCCCTAACCAGGCCCCTGCATTGGGAGCACAGGTGTGGCAACCGGACCAGCAGGGAAGTCCATGCCAGCGTTTCAGAGACGGAAAAGAAGCTGGCATGCACTTGGTGGGCCCCAGAAATCCCTGTTCTTCTTTAGCAAGCTGCACACCATGCTATTATTTCAAGAAGCTGCCTTACACTGACACTAAATGAGGATAAGGAGTCTATAATAGGGTTATCTCCCAACATATATATGTGGGGGGCGACATCAATTAGTCCCAAATCTCTTATGAGGATTTAACATGTTCAAAGGCCTAAGAAAAGGCATCACACGGCACACTGACTGAATTTGCAAACAGCTCTGACAGGTGGTGAGACCAAGCGCAGGAGGGAAAACGATGTTGCTACAGAAGAGAAGGAACGCTCCCTTTACTTCCCTGAAGTTTAAGCTTTAAAAAAAGCATTTGTTGCAGCAGGAACACTAGGGTCAGATAAATGGAATCCACTACTCTTAAAAGAAGCTAGCTTCAGGCAAGAAATCAGGCACTCTATCAGCAGAAAGAGAAAAAACTTGCAAGAAATTACCTGGCTAGGTAGTGAAATGAGCACTCTTACACTGCTCTTGGGAGTGTAAATGAGAAACCTTTTCGGATAGCAAGGTAGCAGTATTTATCAAGAATCTCATATATATATTTTTTCCCCCCTCGAAGAACTTTTGAAAGTTCACATTCATTGTTTCCACTTTTAAGAGTGTAACCTAAGAAAATAAGTATATGAAGATTTCTATACAAGGATGTTCAAGACATCGATTATATTTTCTTAAACAATGAAAATAACCCAAATATTCATCAGGGAATTATAAAAACAAATTGTTCCATCTACTCAGTGGAATGCTATGTAGTCCATTTTTTAAAAGATTATATTTTCAATTGATATATAACAACACACTGTGATCTTAACATTGTAAACAATACGCAGCAGCAAAAAAGACTGAAAAGAAACATTCAAATGTAAGTATCAACACTATCTGGCAACAGGATTTTGAATGATTTCATTTGTTTCTTTCTTCTTTTCTAGGTTTTCTTAAATTTTTGTAATGTGTACATATTTTTAGAATTAGAAAATAAATTTTAAGGAAAATAACCCTCAGCTAATAGGCTTGTAATTCATCTTATAATTTATCTACATAAAGGAAAGAGTGTGTGGTCACTTACCTGCCTGTGGCCCATCCTGGGTTTCTGGTGGATGAAATGTGCATCTCAGGGACATCAGCACGCACGCTAACTTAGCTCTTATTTCATCAGACACGCAACTTCTGACACACAAGATAGTCAAAGCACAGTTTCACAAAACACATCACTAAAGTATACTAAAATAAGGTTATTTACTTAGAAATGATACATTGTATGTAATCTATATATAGAACAAAGCAATCAATGGTAAACTTAATAAGGCACCTTTTAAACCAGATGCTGTACAAAATACATTTAGTGTATTACATATCAAAGATGAATCTATATTTTTGGTGTTTTACAATTGCATAATAAAACTGCCTGTTTTTAACGCTTTTCAGTGTTTATGTACAACTTTCCTAATTAAGCTATAATGATACTTTCTATACAATATATACTACACTTTAGTTTTTAAAATGGGCAAGGACGACAGTCACCAAATGGGCTTAAATAATTCCACTGAAAGCATAGTACAGAGCACAAGCTAAAATTACAATATATTTAATCCTCTGCAAAAGCAGTATTCACATACTTTCCTTATGGGACAGTCATTACACGAAACTTCATGTGATGCTGCCCCAGATTTAATCTGACTTTTATGAATACGTCCGCTCTCTCTGCAGCTTTCACTGGGACTCTCATGACAGCACTGAGGCAAGAAGATGAACTGCTACTACTACCGTAACATCTGACCCAAGCAAACAATAAACAATACCACTTTTAAACGGTACAAGAGCTGCAACAACCTTTTTTAAAAAATTAATTCATATTTCTGCAGTCTAAATTATCTTAGATATTTAGAAACATTTCAAAACAACATGAAACACAGGTAATTTAATTTATAAAATCTAGCCTGGAATAAATTATTCAAATTTGATCTTGGGCCAACTTAGAGATGCATGATTCTTTAAACTGAATTGCATTTTTGTTCTAAACAAAAGCAAAGCATCTGGGGGAAAACAGATACCAAATTTTTTTTTACACAGTGAATAAATTATAAATCTGGCACTTTCTAGGAAAACATCATTTCCAAAAACCTTAAGTCACTTTTTAAGGTCAAAAACACTCCTGAAATTGGAAAGGCAATTTAAAATGGTGATTGTGGTATCTTTTGTGAAAACAATTCCAGAGAAACCAGATTCAAATTTTATGCTTCAGAAACTTGTCCAATAAGAAACACAGGGAAAGCTTAGAACAGACACACTGAAGTCAATCCTAGTATACCTTTGATTCTAGAGATATTTAGCAGCAGAAAGAGAATTCATAAGGAGACTTTTCTTTGAGGGAAGATTAAGTTTTGTTATATTCAGGTTGCTTTGGTTTTCTGTTTGTTTTTATCCTTTACTTAAAGGGATGAGAGGACAGAAGCCACAAAGTTTTAAGAGGCTAAGTTGTAAGCAGGACCAAATAATGACTTCAAGGGTTTTACAAGTTACCTGCGGTGCTAGGAAATCCTTCCTCTTTACTCTTTAAATATGAAGTCAGAAACTAAGATGAGTAAAAGGAGAGAAAAAAACAGGTTTCATGCAGCTGTTTTCAGACTTTAGAATTTCAAATATGACATCATTTGCTCTTTAAGGACCATTAATATTACAAATCATCTTTAGAAAATATTTTTATTGAACAAGTTTCTACAGTTAGTCC
>SJYF01000205.1:1076244-1100418 GCA_006410515.1 Procapra przewalskii | reverse complement strand
GCGCCGCGCATCGCGCCGCCCCGGGCCCCGCGCCGCCGGCGCCCCGGGCTTCCTCGTGGGGCCCCCTCCCCGGGCAGACCGACGCCCTAACAGCAGCCCGCGACGCGTGAGGGCAGGTCCGCGCTGCGGAGAAAGCCTGGCCGCTGGCCACTCGCGCGCCGTGGCGCAGAGCTGCCCGGCCGCGTGGCGGGCGTCGCGACAAAGAAGCGCGCAAAGCCACAGTCCCGCTCTCCTTGACCCGCCGCTCCCCGGCCTCCCTTTCCGGGCCCTTTGCCGGCGCGCCGAGGCGCAGGGAGGGGGAGTTGAGGGGGAAGAAGCGTTTTCGCGTGGACCCAGGAGCCGTGAGGCCTGGCCCGCCCGGGAGCCCCGTGATGGACCCCGTGAATTCCGAAGGCCTAAGTCGAGCAGCGGTGTTAACCCAGCAGAACTGAAGTCAGCGGACTATAAATATTGTTCCCGTCGCTGCTGTCGCTCACTCTAGTGACCTCAGATACCCTCCGAGTCTGATTCCCTCCATTTGAGAACGTAAATAGGTGTCACTCCTTTTTTCTCCCCATTCTTTGGGAAATGCCGTTACAGGTATTCAGTGTCCTGTATGTGAAGAGTCTTGGTCACTTTTTAACAACCAAATGTGATCTTGATCTCTTTGGTAAGTCTTTCAACGAATGCATGGCATTAAATTATTTCTTACAAAAAATACTTTTTTTTTAAGTTACCTTTATAAACAAAAGAGAGACAAAAGAATGTGCCAAGCCCTGATATTTGTTTTCACACACATTCTCCCTTAAGAGATGTTTAGATTCCAGAGTATTCCCTTATATTCTTGTTTAAATGGCTAAAATCCCTTCCATTCTTCTTTAAAGTTTGTTTGTTTGTTTGTTTTTGGGGGGGGTCCATCTTTCATTCTGTTCCCTGCTGGTCGCTTTTATCCACCTTTGCCCTTAATGCCTCAAGACACCTTCTGTAATTCCAAATTATTTTTTCAATTTACTTATTCTGTAATTTTTTTTCCTGAACTCTATACCTGTCTCAGATTTGAGAGTCATGGGTCTTGCTATGCAGGATGAATGTTGGATACATGAGTTTCCCTGGATCACCTAAAATTTGTCACTTTTTCAAGTTTACTACATAGGACACCGCTTTGATGTTAAGGGATTGGGTGGACCTTTGGCTTGAGGAGATTCAGACTGATTTGCCAAAGAACTCATTGATGTAAGCTGAGCAATGTGTCATGGCAGATAAAAACCATGATGAGTGTGTGCTCTCTAGAGCCCAGTTCAATTTTCAGATATATGAATCAGTCTATAAAATAGACAACCTCAGGTTAGAAATTTAGTACTTCAAAATGTACAAATCCATGTTGCCTAGGTTGTGTTATACGCCACTGTGGAAATTACAGCAAAACCAAAGCATCAAATTTTAGGTCATCATATCTTTGCTTCTCGAGAAAAGGATCTCCTTTTCAAATTTTCAGGAATTTCACTTACTATCCTTTTGCTTTCCTTGGACAGAGCCCACCTGAGTGCCCAGGCTGAAATCCTTAGCTTTATCACAGCAGGAAACCTAGGTACTGACAACTGAGCAGGGCATGGCGTTTTCTTTGGTTCCTGGCATGTGCATGCATGCCAGCCTGTTTCTCCGGTTTTCCTGCCCACTTAAATGAACAAGAGCAGCCAGGAAGCCCAGAGAGACATCTGAACACGTATGGTCTGAGCCCCAAACTCAAAGGCAGCACCTCAAGGTGCAAATTCAACATTTTCTAATGTGATGGTTTTCCTCTAAGTAGGTTAACAGAATGCTCTGGAAATGGATCTTTTTTCTTTGCATGGTCTGTTTGAGGTATAAGCGTCAAGAGTGGTAGTTGCATGTCCAAATCACATAGCATTAGTTTGGAATGCAAGATCACCCCTCTTCGACAGTTGTCAGGTCCTCAGGACACCTTGAGGTGTTCTGATCACCTATCTTAACACCCCGACATAGCCAATTTCGTTTTCTTCATACCACTTTTTACTGTATGAAATTCCTTCATTTAGTTATTTGTTTATGGTCTGAGTTTCTCTGACCCACTAGAATATAAACTCCATGAGAGCAAAAACCTTGTCCATCTTGTTCTCAACTGTTTCTGCAGAGCCTAGTACATAACTAGTGCTCAGTATTTGTTAAATGAATGAGATATAAGACAGAATTTCCTTTAAGCACTTCTGAACCTTGTCATCAAAATCCAGCTTGTTTATGTATTTAATTTTCTCTTTTCTTTTAGCCACGCTGTGCAGTTCGCAGGATCCTAGTTCCCCGACCACAGATGAGATCTAGGCCCCCCCACAGTGCGGAGCCCTCACCACTGGACTACCAGGGAATCCTGGTATCCAGTTTTAGAGGGTGGCTTAGACTATGTTGAAAAGGTGAGGGCGAGTCAGGGAAGCTCTGCGTTATACCATCTTTAGTGAAATGGACATGTCTGCTTTCAGGGAAGGTATTAGTTGAATTAGGACTTCCCTGGGGGCTCAGGCGGTAAAGCGTCTTCCTACAACGCGGGAGACCTGGGTTCAATCCTTGGGTCGGGAAGATCTCTTGGAGAAGGAAATGGCAACCCACTCCAGTATTCTTGCCTGGAAAATCCCGTGGATGGAAGAGCCTGGTAGGCTACAGTTCATGGGGTCACAAAGAGTCAGACACGACTGAGCGATAGACTAATCCAAGTTAATCCATCCAAAGTCACTTCCCTGCTATAAAGACTTTATGAGGCAAAGGCAGCCCTACGTCATCATGGATATGGAGATAAATTAGAATTCAGCAAGGAGGGGCTAGTGAAGGGATGCCCTTGGCAGAGTCATGCTTTAGTTGTTTTCAAACCCAATATTAAATGGATAAAAGTGCTATGAAGAGTAGAGGAAACAGCTGCATTATTCAACATAGACACTACTACATCATTTTATTGGTTAATAATACCCTGGCGAAGGTCTTGGAAGAAGGACCAAGCCAAAACAGAAATTGTGTTTAAGAAAAAAGATAGTTTTATATATATATATATATATATCATTGAGTGCACAAAATAAAGTCTAAAAATCTGAATTTGTGTTTTCCTTTGTATTGGTATACTATTTTACTTCCCATTTTATTTTTACTTGTATATAACTTGATTTTTCCCACTTCTATTTTCATTTCTCTTTGTTTCAAAGGACGTGTTTCCTATGATTAAAAGATGGTTCAGTGAAGCTCTTGCTACAAAGCAGTCACCACTTGGTCCTGCCTAGTCCACGGTCTCAAGTGACCTCTCCCTACTGTCAGTACACCTTTTACCATAGAGCACAATCCTCTCCTGGCAGGAAGACTCTTCTCAAAGCCCCAGTCCCAAGCCCAGGACTCAGCCACCTGCTGCTGCTGCTACTTACAAGATGTCCTAACCTTGGCCCCCGTCTAAGCACTGACTCACAGCCCTTTTCTTGCTCCTGAAGCCCAGGCCTTTTAACCTGTGTGGAACTCAGTTTTCTCTGCCTGTGGTCTGGACTCTGCTCTCTGGAGTCTGCCCCAGCCCTGCAACACAGACTCTGTTGTGTACCGATTGATACCCCTAGTGGTAATACTTGTTTGCCCTCAGCTTTATTTTCTAGAATTTCCCTGTCCATGTTCTATCCATCTGTCAGGCCTCCTTCCCCCCATTGCCTCAAGCTGGACATCCTGATGCTTGCTGTTCTCCTGGACTACCCCCTGTAGTTTCCTCACGGTCCTCCCTCTAGAGGGCCTGAGGTCCTCCCACCCAGCACCTGGACCTGGGGCCTCCCCACCCCAGCTCCACTCAGCCCACCGTCAATCTGTCCTTCCCTATCCTGTAGCAGTTCACCTTGCTGCCTTTCTCTGTCCTGAGAGCAGTGGGTTTATAACCAATTACACTTTATTTTTTAACCAGATATACACAAGTTCAGTTCAGTTCAGTCGCTCAGTCGTGTCCGACTCTTTGCGACTGCATGAATCACAGCACTCCAGGCCTCCCTGTCCATCACCAACTCCCAGAGTATATATTAGTATATATATGTATATAATTGCTTTTGTTTTTGCCTGGTTAAAAAATAAAATGTACTAGGTGCTTGCATACATATATATATATATATATGTATGTATGTGCTTGTATCTGAATACAAATATATATATTTATATATATTGTTAATATGTACATCTATAAACCATATCCAGTTCTACTTACCACTCCTAAACACTGATTCTACTCAAGAATTTTGTTGGCACTAGTAGTCCAGAAATCCTAGCATCTGGAGCTGAGTATGGTTACCTTGTGAATGACCATTCAAAGAAAGACAAGGTGTCATGATAAAGATTCAAGCTGAGGTAACTGGGGAGATAATAATTTTGGATCAGGAATGCTGTGTTATTAACAGCCATACTATATCAACTGTACGTGCTCGACATGGTTATCTAAATATATAGGTGTAGTGTGGTACCTCCAGTGTGCATAGACATGCTAGTTTATCTACCACATATTTTGGGGTACTTAACCCTGTGCTAGATAGAAAGTTCTAGAGGACAAGAGCTGTCTTTTTCTTACTCCATCATTTCCCTAGGATCTAGGCTGCTGCCAGGCATACGAGTATGTGTTCAATATTTACTGAATAAATAAATGTACTATAATGCCCAGTACATTCCTTCCCCTGAAAGCTTAAAATCTTATAAAAGTAAGTTGTGCACATAATTTCTTTACTTGATGTTTCTTTCCGAATCAAGATTTATTGTCCTTAAGACAGTTGCCAGCTCATTTTGTTCTCTATTGATAGATAGCCCTCACTCATTTCTTATATTTTTATCAACAAAAGCAGGGTTGACTTTTTGGGTTTTGTTTTTACTATTTTTGAGGCTTAATTTTAAAGCACTTACCTTGATAGAATGAGAGTCTAAGAAATCCTGTAATGATAGCACGGAAGTATCACCAACTATAACTTTTTTTTTTTTGGCCATGCTGCATGGCCTCCAAATCTCCAACCAGGGATCAAACCTGGGACCGTGGTAGTAAAAGCCCAGAATCCTAAACACTAGACTAGCAGGGAATTCCCTATCACTGGCTTTAAATTTAACATCTCTTCAACAAATAATGCTTAAGTTTTGGAGTTCTGTGTGCTCTTTAAAAAAAGAACTTCCTTCTCTCATGGGGAAATAAAATCAATTATCCAATCAGTAATCAATAGCTGTCACCGTTTCTTTTAAAATGCGTGTTTTACATTTGGCTTGTTGCCCACTCTAAAGTCTGTCTTCCTCACTGTACGCCTGAATTATACCAGCTACACTAGCTGGTCATTCCCCCTTTCAACTGATCTTGCTCAGTTTTTCCAGGTTTCACTTAATGAGACACCACTCTCATCACAGTCTGAGCGCCACTATTGTATGAACGTATTCTGCCAGATTGGTGTCTCCACTTCCCACAGAATGAGCCACATTCATTTCTCCTTTTAATGCCATTCTCCTGCCTCCAGTGCCCAAATACCACCTCTTGTAGGAACTCGTCTTTGACGGCTCCATCCTAAACCCCTTAGGCTTTTCTCTCTATGGTCTACATCACTGACTTTTTTTTTTGGACACTTCAGCTATTCCTGTGTCTTTCTCCAAAATATTATTTCATACTTTTATTCACTTACTTATGAATAGAGGTTTTCTAGCCTCCCAGGCTGGGGGAGGACAACATAGAAAATATCGAAATACTCAAGGTATCAAAATAGTAGTCTTAGGCTGGAACCTACCAATGCTGCTGCTGTTGAATCACTGTCATGTCTGACTCTTTGCAGCTCCATGGACTATAGCCCGCCAGGCTCCTCTATCCATCAGGCAAGAACACTGGAGTGGGTTGCCATTTCCCTTCTCCAGGGGATCTTCCAGACCCAGGGACAGAACCTGTGCCTCCTGCTTGGCAGGCAGATCCCATTGTGATAGTTAAGATTCTTGCCCCTGTTTTCAAGAGGCAATTGGAGGTGGAGGGTGGGGGGGGCATGTCACAGACTTCTCAGTGCACCTGCTGTGCTGCTCTATCGCTCAGGGTCAGAGAGTACTCCTGTTCCTTCTTCCCTTCTACCCTCTCCTGCCCCTGTTGTTGGCACGATTGCTGTAGTCACTGCACTGAGCGCTTCGGGCACCTACAAGAGGTGCCATCCTGCTTTTTGTGAAAGATGCTCCCGGGAGTGGCGCAGTACACAACCGGCTCCTCGGCCCACAGAGCACCATGAAAGAGCCATTCCACTTGCATGCGGGGAGCCAAGCCCCTGGCTTGCTTAAAGAACCAACTTTTTTTTACTATTAACATTATATATACCTCTACACAACATTATATAGCTCATGCTGCTGCTAAGTTGCTTCAGCTGTGTCCGACTCTGTGCCACCCCATAGACAGCAGCCCACCAGGCTCCCCCGTCCCTGGGATTCTCCAGGCAAGAACACTGGAGTGGGCTGCTATTTCCTTCTCCAGTGCATGAAAGTGAAAAGTGAAAGTGAAGCCGCTCAGTCCTGTCCGACTCTTCGCTACGCATGGACCACAGCCTACCAGGCTCCTCCCTCCATGGGATTTTCCAGGCAAGAGTACTGGAGTGGGTTGCCAATGCCTTCTCCGTATATATTTCATAGATACATTATATATTGTTATATAACATTGTATACCTTTCAGGGCATTTGGGGGAAATGAAAGTGGCAAGATGTATATTTGTCAGAATTAAATCAATTAGAATCCCATATAGGATGTGTAATTAATTAAAATTTTCATTTTGATTTCATATTCATCAGTGCAAATGCTCAACACAAAAATTATTCTATTGTTATACTTGGAATAATACATCATGCCAATCAAAATTTACATATGTACCACATTTCATCAAAATAAGATAACAAGTATAAGCAACATTATTTTATGTACAACTAAGAAAGAAAAACACTGCCAATTAAATTATGACATATCATTAATTATAAGACATCCTAATTTCAGAAGTGATAAAATGTCAAAAATTGTGCATCTAAGCTTTGATGAAACACAGTGTGTTTTAATGCATCTAAAAGGCAAATCACCACCATATGGTCCAGTAGTTTGAAATATTAAGTTTCTGGGTTTTTGACATAGAACTTATTTGTTTGTTATGCACGATCCTCAAATAATCACACTGTGAAAGTTAACCACAAGAGCAGAGACAATACAGTTCAACTGCATATAAACATATAAAACAAACATGAATAACTTATGATTCAGTCACATAAAGTTTAAAAGAAATACTAGCATCCAGTCATGTAATGTAGTATTTGGATCACATTACAAATAAAAAATTAAGTTTTGGACAGCTGCTTATTCTGAAAATGTGTGATGACAAGGAGAATGGACATATTTTTATCCTTGGAAAAGTCAAACTAAACAATTAGAAAAATCTCAACAGTGCAGTAGAATGACTTTACAGTTATCCCGGAAGCTGAACAATAGTCCTTGTTGCTTGTGGGGCCATCAGGAAAAGCCAGCTGTGGGTTTCTTTTTAGTACAATTAATTGCTTCCGCTGTGTATAAAATTGAAAGAATTGGGTGCTTTAGTGCGGAAAAAGGATATCCTGTACACTGCTCCTATTTCCTCACAAAAGCTATTATTGAGCCTTTCGCCATTAATTCACATGCATTGGATTATCCTGTGATGAAAGACCAAGTGGCTTCTCATTTTTATAGTCTCTTATCTCCTATTTATTTGGCACCTCTCTGGAGATACCTGCTCTTCTCCCAAGACTGGTTAATTGCTAGGATGTCAGAAGGCAGCTAATGACTGGCTTCCTTTTCTGAGACCAATTGTGAGCTCATCTCTGTACTCTTTCTTAGAGTGGCATTTCTCATTGTTGAGAAGTATTCTGAGTTCTGTTATTATTTGAAATGACAGAGGCGGCATGTTTAGTACCAATTTTCAATCCCTGCCCACCGTTCACTTTGAGATCAGCAACTGACTCATTATAAATCCTCTGGATAAACCTGAACGGTCCAGTATACAATAGCCATTCGCTAAGTGTGACTATGTAAATTTTAAATTAGTTGAAAGGAAATCAACATTTAAAGTTCAGTTTTCAGTCTCAGCTCATTAAGTGCTCAGGAGCCACATGAGGTTAGTGGTTTCTGTATTGAAAGAAGGAAGATATAGAACATGGCCATTTTCACACAAAGTTCTGTTGGACAGTGTTGCTATAAACTGTGGTCTGGTCCTCTCAGGCCTCGCGAGTAGTATCTGAACCCTGAAGTGATGTTTCTGTGCTCACCATTGAAAACAAATGGTACAAAGGCTACTTTCAGGATCATTTCTGTAGTCTGTTACTCGAGAAGTTTCTCTGAGCATGTGGAGCACCAGAAATGGGGAGCTGCTGTTCACCTGGTATAAAGTTACACAAGGTCTGGAAAGATCCCCTGGAGAAGCAAACAACGACCCACTCCAGTATTATTGCCTGGAAAATTCCATGGACAAGGGAGCCTGACAGCCTACAGTCTATGGGGTTGCAAAGAGTCAGACACGACTGAGCAACTAACACACACACACACACACACACACACACAATAAGTGTTCTTACCACAATTTAAAAAATATTTTTTTTTCTTTTTTAAATTACTTATTTATTTTATCTGACTGTACTGGGTCTTAGTGGCGTCATGTGGGATCCACTGGCAGTGTGAAGTATTAGCCGCTGGACCAGCAGGGAAGTCCCTATGTATATTTCTTAATGGTAGAAAATTGATGAAAATGCAAATAGTGCCAGTGGTATCTCCAGGTAGAGGGACTATGATTACTTTTTCCTTCTTCCTATTTATATGTGTTTTGGGGGTTTTATTCCTTTCTTAATTAGTAAAAATCACATTTAAGATCCTTAAACCCATTCATTTATCACCAGTTTCAAAGTGGTTTTATCCAACCCCTGCCTTAAGAGAGGAAGGAGTCATTTTGAACAACTGTTTCTTTAAAAATTAAACTCAGCCAGTAGTTTTTAGTTAAGAGATCTGTATTTCCTTCTCTTCTAGCATGAAAAGCATCAGAGAACTTGTGTTTAGGATGCCCTAGAGCCCTGATAAATAAAATTACAAAACGTCCCTCAGGAAGAGATGGCTCGTGATCACTAGCAATCCTCTCAACCAGGCATTTGTTGGGCATTTTGCCAGGTTATACATATTTCTAGACTATACTTCAGAGTCTCAGAATCAAGGCCCAACAGGTTAAGGAGGCCTATGGAGCTGAAGAGGGCTCTGGTTTTACCATTGAAAAGAGAACCATAAAAAAAGAATTCCTTGTTTCCTAAAAGTTCAGGCATGATCATACAGGTTTAATTAGGAACAGCCAGCTGTTTACAGCAAATTATAAACTGCATAAGAAGACCTCAGTGGACACTCCCAAAGGATGTCCCGTGAACCCTTACTTCTCCAAGCCCATATTCAGCAGATCTGGCTTGGTGAGGCAGGGTGCTGTGATGCCAGCAGAGGAGCATTCTAAAAGTCCCTTTCCGTAGCTTTCCATGACCAAAGGAGAGGGCCAGGAGTGCACGGAAAGCCTCCGCTTTTCTTTCCTTTTGTCCTTGAAACTTGAAGCCCATTCAGTGTTTTCCTGATTACGACTGCACCCACCCAGTAGAGAGAACTTCAGAAACAAGCGAAGCAGCAAGATAAGAACACCAACTTTGAAGTCAGAATTCTGGCTGAACTTCCTAATTTTTGACCTTGGACAGAGTTTGTCAACCCTGAATCCCAGTTTCTTCGCCTATAAAATGAGGATAAATAATATCGACTTAATGAGACAGATATGAGAATTAACCAAGAGCATTTGGAAAACCGTTGGCATAAAATCAACACTCAATTATTTTTACTTACCTTTCCTTTCCCTTCTAGAAGGTGATTGGTTCATTGGTGTTTCTCTCGAAGGGGAAGGAAAACAAACTGTAAAACTCTTAATGAGCCTTACTTCAAATACTGCCCAGTACAGTTCAGTAATTAGGATATGAGTTCTGCTTCAGCTTGGGCTGGGTTCCAGTTCTTTGCTCCAGCCTTAGCTCAGGAATTTCCTCCTCTAGAAAGCCTTTGCTGCCCAATCCCAAGCTGAGTAAGTGGCTTTCCCAAGAAGTCCCATGCCACTCCAAGCTTGTTTCTGTCCTAATCGTTTACCTTGCACTCTGCTTCTCAAAACAGGGTGCCTAGCATTGAGCATGGAGTACAGGATGTTATAAGGCATCTTCTCCAGAGCATCAGTTTTATCTAATAATGAGTAAAACAAAGGGCATGTATATACTCTGAAGATACGATATTAGATAAGAAATTTCCCAATGGCAGAGGGTTCCTAGAAGACATGTGCTCACCATTCTTTGCTTTTAGATCTTCTTTGCAGAGAAGCTGGAGAAGCACGTATTGCCACGTGGCAGTGAAATTACACAACAGCTAGTCTGTTCCTTCCAGCAGACCATGAGCTCTGATAGCGCAGGCATTGTACCTCGTTTGACCCTGAATCACAAAACTGACCTACACAGCATTAGGCCTGTCTCAAGGCAGAGAGGCTCCAGGAATGCTTGTGGATCTGAAATCAACTCTCTGTCTTCTCCCAGTACTTTGGGGAAACTATAGCTTTTCCATCAAAGAGAGCAACTTTGAAATTGTTTAACTGACAGGACTTCACATTGAGTGCCTGTTAGAGAGAACACAGTTCTAGCTGTACTTTTGGGAAAAGTATTTAACCTATCAGACTTTCCCAACCTGGTAGGGTAGTTAAGGCTTAATGAGAAAATATTCACAAAGTAAACTGAGCTTGGCACATAGAAGGTGCATGCAAAAAAAGCTTCTTTAGTTTTCTCTAAAGTGACTAATAATTAATTAATTCTAATCATTAATGTACAAACAAAGAGATGATTTTGGTTATTTCAGTCATTCCAAGCAACTCAAAAGGGACCTGAGCCACTGCCTGGGGCTTCTTCTACAGCACCCTGAATTTCCAACCTACTATTACCACATCATCCGGCAGTTTCCTTACTGTCTCAGTGACTGTCACATTACGCCTGAACTTAAAAGATAGAGATAATTCAACTAGAAGGTGGAGAAAGGTAACCACCTGTTAGGAGAGTGAGCTACAGAGTCAGGGCCCATTTCAAGCCTTGCCTCACTAAGTAATCTGATTTGCTTTTCCAACTCTGAGGCATGTCTTGATCCTGGCTTTACAGACAGAACTGGGTCCTGGGCAAAGTTGCCAAATCCTAACTTAGAGAATGAGCCAGGGAGTCGGGGTCCAGAAACGGCTGTGTCCTTCCTTCTATTGGTCTGGGTCCGGAGTAACTTTACTCAGAAACTAGTAAAGCTTAAGCTTCAGGGTCCCTCACTATTAAAGGCCCCTGTTTATGCTGAGAGTTGCTTAAAATGTTCTAGGTTGAGAAGGGAAGTCAGGGTGTTATCAGGGAGCATTCTTATGTAAGCTTTTCTGATAAGTTGCCTAAGAGATTTCAGAAGAAAGAGACCTAGAGAGCCATGATTCCAGGAATTTGATTCTTTCTTCTCATTCTAAATGAATACTCTGTAGTTTATTTTGTGTTTGAGATTTTATATTCTTTTGAAGGACGACTCCAAAAAACCCGAAGCTACTTTTCTCTATTGCCTCCCTACCCTGCAGCTCACCAGAAAGTCACAGGTCCAGGAGAGGGTTTCAGGGGCCTGGGTCACGACAACTCCACGAGAGGTGGACTCACCCCAGTCCCTGCGGTCTGCCTTCTCTCTCCGGAACCTGTCAAACACCTCGTACCAACGTCCTTCCACAAATGCTGGGACACTCTAGCATTCCCAAGTGCTTTGATAGAAATAAAAAGATAAAGCCTCTATTAGCTGACTTCTCCCTTGAT
Source organism: Procapra przewalskii (assembly GCA_006410515.1). Classification (NCBI taxonomy): domain Eukaryota; kingdom Metazoa; phylum Chordata; class Mammalia; order Artiodactyla; family Bovidae; genus Procapra; species Procapra przewalskii. The sequence continues at coordinate 1,088,562 of SJYF01000205.1, read as the reverse complement.
CTAAAAACGATTTCAAAATGGTCTTTTTATACCTATTTTTATGCATTGATAGACTTGGTACTAGGGAGGGGTCAGGGGATAAGTGACTTGCATATGGAAGGGTAGTCTGTTAAGAAGTTTTCCTTTTTTTTTTAAACATTAAAATATTTTTAACCAAAGTATAGTTGAATTTCAGGACAGCAAAGTGATCCAGTTTTATGTATATATATTCTTTTTCAGATTCTTTTCCATTATAGGTTATTACAAGATATTGAATATAGTTCCCTGTACTGTAAGGCATGTCCTTTAAGAATTTTAATGTTTGGGGTTTTTTTAAATAGAATTAGTTCATGAAAAAGGGAACATGGATCCCAAGTAAATGGTAACAATGATGGCTTACTTTTGCATTTCTGTTCCTAATGTCTCCACTCTAATGCCTAACTGTAGATGGAGTTCGCATGATCATTGTTAGTCGTTCAGTTCAGTTGCTCAGTCGTGTTTGACTCTTTGCGACCCCATGAATCGCAGCACGCCAGGCCTCCCTCTCCATTACCAACTCCCAGAGTTCACCCAAACTCATGTCCATTGAGTCGGTGATGCCATCCAACCATCTCATCCTCTGTCATCCCCTTCTCTGCTCTCAATCTTTCCCAGCACCAGGGTCTTTTCAAATGAGCCAGCTCTTCACATCAGGTGACCAAAGTATTGGAGTTTCAGCTTCAACATCAGTCCTTCCAATAAACACCCGGGACTGATCTCCTTTAGGATGGACTGGTTGGATCTCCTTGCAGTCCAAGGGACTCTCAAGAATCTTCTCCAAAACCACAGTTCAAAAGCATCAGTACTTCAGCACTCAGCTTTCTTTATGATCCAACTCTCACATTCATACATGACTACTGGAAAAACCATAGCCTTTAATAGACAGACCTTTGTTGACAAAGTAATGTCTCTCCTTTTTAATATGCTGTTTAGGTTGGTCATAACTTTCCTTCCAAGGAGGAAGCGTCTTTTAATTGCACGGCTGCAGTCACCATCTGCAGTGATTTTGGAGCCCAGAAAAATAAAGTCAGCCACTGTTTCCACTGTTTCCCCATCTATTTGCCATGAAGTGATGGGACCAGATGCCATGCTCATCTTAGTTTTCTGAATGTGGAGCTTTAAGCCAACTTTTTCACTCTCCTCTTTCACTTTCGTCAAGGGGCTCTTTAGTTCTTCTTCACTTTCTGCCATAAGGGTGGTGTCATCTGCATATCTGAGGTTATTGATATTTCTCCAGGCAATCTTGATTACAGCTTATGCTTACTCCAGCCCAGTGTTTCTCATGATGTACTCTGCATATAAATTAAATAAGCAGGGTGACAATATACAGCCTTGACATACTCCTTTTCCTATTTGGAAACAGTCTGTTGTTCCATGTCCAGTTCTAACTGTTGCCTCCTGACCTGCATACAGCTTTCTCATTATTAGTCGGATAACCTTTAAAATGTATTTTATAGAGATTAAGTAGAATCGCATTAGTGAAGTTCATAGTTTTAAAAAATACATTGTTTTAAAAAGAAAGCAGTGGCCAATGCATGTCAATGTATGGCAAAACAAATACAGTATTGTAATGTAGGGAAATAATAATAATAATAAAAATTTAAAAAAATAAATAAAATTAAAAAAATAAATAAAAAGAAAGCAAATCTCAGAACGGTATGCATAGTATGATTCCAATTAAATAAATCACAGTATGGGTATGTATAGTTTGTGTGAGTATATATACAAGGATAGGTCTGTGTTTCCCAGATTTCAGAAAACAACACTGTGCTGTATCCACACAGAACTAATGTTTCCCAGACTTTAGACAACTGCATACAACCTTTTTTTAAAAAATCTCACTGCACTGTGGGGCTTGCGGGATCCTAGTTCCCTGACCAGGGATGAAACCCAGACCCCCTGCAGCAGAAGCACAGAGTCCTAGCACGGGACGAACCGCCAGAGAAGTGTTTGCGTATGACCTTTGGCCATACTCATCCAGAACTACTTGATGAACAGCTTTGACACTTTTTTCCAAAAGCTTTATAAGGAAAATAAACTTTATTCTAACACAAGGTGGCCTCTTTGCAACCGGCAGGTGTATGAAAACATTGTCTGCCCTGACTTACCGCCGCTTACAAGGCCCTCCGTGCTCTTTGCCACCCCTCCTGCAGCGCTTTCCTTACCTCTGCTCTCAAGCCTTGTCCCTTCATTGTGCCAAAACTGTACCCTGGAAGCCTCCACGCTTCTTTCCCCTTCAACCTCGAATTTTGGTGTGGTTGATTTCTTCTCATCATTCAGACCCCAGCCCAAGTATCATTTCGCAGCCAGGTCTTCACTGACCACTTGACCAGAAGTAGCTTATGCCAGCCCCCAATATACTGCTTTATTTTCCTGTAGCACTCACTACTTGAAATTGTGCTGATTACATGCTACTTGTTTACCACTGGTCTCTTCCCTTCAGTGGGTAAGCTTTATGAAAGCAGGAATCTTGTCTGCAGTCATCTTCCATCCCTACAATAGAGCCTAGCAATTCAGTGAGTGTTCATGGAATGAAAAGTAATAATTCTGAAATATTATTCAATGCTAAAAAGAAATGAGATATCAAGCCATGGAAAAATATGGAGGAAAATGAAATGTATACTGCTAAGTTAGAGAAGCCAGTCTGCAAGGCTACATACTATATGATTCCTACCATATGACATTTTGGAAGGGGAAAAACTATAGAGACTGTAAAAAGATGGGCGGTTGTCAAGGGTTAAGGGGGATGGAGGGATGAGTAAGTGGAGCACAGTGAATTCTTAGGCAACTATATATGGTTTTATAATGGATACATGTCATAATACATTTGTTCAAACCATATAATGTGCAATACCAAGCGTGAACCCTAATATAAACTATTGACTCTGGGTGATATGGAGGTGTCCATGTAGCTTCACTGACTATGACAAGGGTAGATTCTGGTAAGGGATGCTGAAAATGGGGGAGGTGTTCCCTGGTAAAGTGCCTGCCTACAATGCAGGAGACCTGGGTTCAGTTCCTGGATTGGGAAGATCCCCTGGAGAAGGAAATGGCAACCCACTCCAGTATTCACGCCTGGAAAATCCTATGGACCAAGGAGCCTAGTGGGCTACAGTCCATGAGGTCTCCAAGAGTCAGACCCGACTGAGCGGCTTCACTACACTTGACTACTACTATGCCTGGGTGGGGGCAGGGAGGATATGGGAAATCTGTATACCTTCTGCTCAATTTTGCTATGAACCTAATACTGCTCAGGGGCTTCCCTGATAGCTCAGCTGGTAAAAAATCTGCTTGCAATGCAGGAGACTCTGGTTTGATTCCTGGATTGGGAAGATCCACTGGAGAAGGGATAGGCTACCCACTCCAGTATTCTTGGGCTTCCCTTGCGGCTTAGCTGGTAAAGAATCACCTGCAATGCGGAAGACCTGGGTTGGGAAGAACTCCTAGAGAAGGGAAAGGCTTCCCATTCCATTCCTGCCTAGAGAATTCCATGGACTATATAGCCCATGGAGTTGCAAAGAGTCAGACTCGACTGAGCAACTTTCACTTTCACTTAAAACTGCTCTAAAAATAAAGACTATTTAAAAAGATATACTGACCCAAGTTATGGATAGTTTTAAGTGTGTAAGTGATCACTGAGTCACATTGCTGTTCATCAGAAACTAACCCAACATTGTAAATCAACTATACATCAATACAATTTTTTTTTAAAGCTTCAGTAATGAAAACAAAAAAACAATGCTGCTATGAGCGTAGGAGTGCATGTATCTTTCCAATTAGGGTTTCTGTGTTCTTTGGATACATACTCAGGATAGCTGGCTCACATGGTGGTTTTATTTTTAATTTTTGGAGGAATACTGTTCTCCACGGTAGCTATATCAATTTATAGTCCTACCAGCAGTATATAATTGTTTCCTTTTCTCCACATCCTCACCAGCATTTATTATTTCTTGTCTTTTTCATTATAGCCTTTCTCACAGGTATGAGATGATATTTCACTGTGGCTTTGAGTTGTATTTTCCTAATAATTAGTGATGAATATCTTTTCAATGTGTCTGTTGGCCATCTATATGTCTTCTTTGGAAAAATAGTTATTCAGATCCTCTGCCCATTCTTTAATCAGGTTGTCTGCCTTCCTGTTCTTGAGTCGTATGAGTTCTGTATGCATTCTGGATATTAATTAATCCCTTATGAGACATACAATTTAACAGATATGGCCTTTATTATGCTGAGGAATGTTCCCTGTATACCTGCTTTGTTGAGAATTTTTGTTACAAACGGGTGCTGAAGTTTGGGAAATGCTTTCTCTGCATCTGTCCAGATGATCATATGATTTTTAGCCGTTGTTTTATCAAGGAGGTATCACGCCGATTGATTTGTGGATATTGGACCACCTCTGTATCCCTTGAATAAATCCCACTTGATTGTGGCGTACGATCCTTCTATGTTATTGGATTTGGTTTGCTGACATTTTTTTAAGGATTTTTGCATCTGTGTTCATCAAAAATATTGGCCTACAGTTTTGCTTTACTGTGGTGTCCTTGTCTAGTTTCGGTATCAGGGTAATGCTGGTTTTGTGAAGTGTTGAACAAGCAATTTTTATTTGGTCCACAATCCCTCAGTGAAGAGGGAAGAAACTTTGTTATCAGGTAATACCACCAAATTCTGATTCACATGGTTCATACTTCTGGGATATTTGTGTAATATTTATTCTTGCTGCTGGCTTTCCCAATGTATTTTTTCTGGATGAACAAGTTGAAGGAGTTTATAAAATGACACAGAAGTGAGGAATTCTGACCCCACTCTACTGCTGATAATAACAACTAACATTTGCATTGAAATTTTCTTCCCAAAGTTACTATATTTGGCTCTCAAAATAAAATGCAGGTGTTATATTAATAGCTTCATTTTCAGGTTGATAGGCAGGCTTAGAAAGAGTCTTCTGATACCACACTGGTGGTATTAGATCAGCCTTGATCTAAACACTGGTCTTACAATGTCAAAGTCCATGTTTATTTCATGGCACGTGGCTGCCTCCCTAGCTGGTTGTGTGTATGCTGGGAAGCCACTTCCCCTTTCCGAGACTCAGTTCTTACATCTAGAAAATACCCAGGTGATCTCTTGGATTCTTTCCAACTTTAAATTCTGTGCCTATGAATCTTTTTTCTCCATCATCTATTTGAAAAATTGCTAAAGCTTTAAAAAGTACTAAAATAAGATTTTGTTTCTACTTGTAACTGTATGGGTATTTGAAAATCTGATTCGGGCATTAAAAGTCAAATAAGTTATAAAAAAAATCTTTTTCTTTTAAAGTAATGCCTAGAAACAGAACATCTCAAAAAAGAATGAATTGGTTGTGCTAAAGGCCCCTCAGAGGGGCCTTAATTATTCTTAAAAAAATGCCATGAGGGGATTTTACTCTGAGCTTATTTTAAGACAAAAAGCATGGAAGAAAATATACTTTTCTAGAAATGAAGTTATTTAGAACAGAATAGAAGGAAATAAATATGAAATAGCTAAATAAATAAATCTTTCCAAAAGGAAAAGGCCAAACCTGGTCTTTAGGTCATTATTTTCTGGTAAATTCACTTTGTATGCATAACATCTGCATTATTCATGCATCCTTCTTTGTGTAAACTGCTGTTGGGCTACACAATCAAAAGGGCAAGTGCGTTATTTGTTTTTTCTCCTTAGGGCATTTTGTTTTCTCTCAAACTTACATTTGCAGTCATAGAGAAGTAACCTACTTTTGGTTATCACATGAAAAACTTTACACAGAAAAATCTGTATTTGCACATCCGTTTAGGGTTTTATTTTGCTAAAAAGAATCCACACAGGCCAAAAACAAAAAAACATGCAAAACATTTTTGTGCACACTTTTACCACACTATATTCCATTTCTGAAATGTTAAAATTAAAAATCCCAAAGCAAGAATACTTAGGTTGAAAAGTTAACATTATAAAAGCTAGATTTCTAACACAAACACTGCAGACATAAGTCACTCAGTTGCAAAAAGTTAATGTTTATAAATGTTAAATAAATGTCAACAAAGAGGAGACAAGAACTATAGATCCAAAGTGTGCTCCTCACCGTGAACTATTAAAATTTGTGTTTGGTGTTGTAGGACATCCATGATGTTAAAGTAGCTACATCCATGATGCTGAAGTAGCTACAACCTTAACCCAACACCATGCCAAACTTAAAAACACTGAGGGAACCATATTAAAAATCACCTCCTTTTCCTGCTACCTTTAAAATGTTTTTGTTGTTGATTTTGGGTTTTGGTAACTAATAGTCCCTCAGAATACACACTAGCTGTGAAATATAGAAAAAGGGCTTCAATAAATGACTATGATGAAGCTTACCTTTGAGATTTCACTTTGCTTTTTAATGATCATATGCTTTTTAATGGCCACACTTGTGTGTGTGTATGTGTAAAATCTTTTAAATGATATTTTTTGGGAAAAAACTCTAGGGAACTTTATTCCCTTTCCTTGAGACCAGTCTTGATAATTTAATAGTTTCTTTTGTTGTTGTTTTTTTAAGAAAATCTGCCTAGAGCCTTTCTGTACAGTCAGCAACCTCCTTGTCCCTGTGTATTTGAACTTTCCAAAAATAACAGAATGCTTGCTTGCAACTCCTGAAAAATCTCTAGGCGCTCCCTGCAGATGTTACTCTGCCTGGCGCTTTATATTCACTTTCTCCCTGCACCAAAGCTGAAGAAGGGCCCTGTGGTAGGAGCACATTTATTCCCTCCTGGTGTTCCCTGGGGGACGTTAGTGGCTTCACTCGGGGGAAAAAAAAAAAAAACATGGGCCTTCTGTTAGAGACAAATCTAGCTGCTTCTTTCTCCCTCAGGTAGAAAGGCAGTCCCCTGGAAGCCTCAGTTCTCAGAAGAAAAAGTAGTCTAATGCATTCTCATAAAACATTTCAAACGTGCAAAGAGAAAATCCAAAACAGGAGTGAGGAGAGGGTAGCGGTGATTGGAAGATGGCCTAAATATTGTGCTCAAGTGAGAAACATCTACTCAAACCGCCTCCTCTGATGCCAGGTTCAGTGAGCATAACAGCGCTTCCTAAAAGGGAAAGAGACGATAACCATTTCCAACCTCAGAAACTAGGCTTCTCTCTTTATCACCAAACAGCTCTAAAACGCTCACTTAACTCAAACTATCACTAATTCTTCAAAGAAGTGTGAAGACCCAAGTCTATTTCAATAAGTGCTTAAGCAATTGCCAGGCCAACTCAGCTCATACTTTTTTCAAAATACTAGCCAAAATGGCAGACGTGTCTACAGCAGGCCATCTTTCCCTTCCAGCAGGCAACACAAGTGTTTACAATCCGTGTGCTGCATTTAAAGGAAGATACGAGAAGGATGGAGCAGCTCTGAAGTGGGAGCTCCTGCCAGCTCGTGTGTTCTTACTGAGGCTGGCAGAAAGGAAGGTTTCTCTTTCCCACCGGGAGTTTGGGCGTGCCCTCAACCTATTCTGCCATCCTGTTTCAAACACTGTCTCTCTCTTCTTTTCCGCAGGTCATTAAGCCTGTTGAGGAAAGGGATGTGGAAGAGGACCTCAGCAGGGAGCACTCACAGGACTGGGACTGAAACGCACACACAAGACTACACATTCATGCTAACGAGCCTCATCAAGCCAAACAGGGGCCAAACACAGCCCAGAGTTATTGTGCAATCTCCTCTCACACACAGCAAAGCAAAACTGGAGGAAAACCCAATTCCACTTGCCCACCCCAAGTCAAAAAGAAGCTAAGCGTTCTGGGGACATTGGCTGTTTCAGGCTGAAAGAGGGTGGCAGAAGAGCCCTTCTTTCCCTCAGCTGTCCGCAGCATGAGCCCGATCCTTTCCCGAAGCCCTGTCGGTTGCCCAGAGGCTCCCAGAAGACATCCCGCCAACGTCTGGGCTTCCGTGAGAATGTTCAAGCCGGTGCAAGGTCTGAAGTCTGATGCGCCGAGGTAGCTCCATGACGCGAGGAATGGAATAACACTTCCTTTTTTGGTGAGGAAGGCCCAATCGGTCTTAGCTAACAAGCTCTCAGCTATGGCTCTAAAAATACCCTGCAGTGAGAACTGTTTGGCACTTCATTTAGTCTGTTAGAGGAGCTCTAAAGAACTCCACAGAAAACTTCAGATTCTCCACAACTGCTCTGAGCTCTGTCCCTGCGCTGGTGACCTCAGGGAAGTGTATCGCTTTGGGAAAGTGACTTTTTCTTTTTCACTTTTGAGCTCTTGGAATTCTGTCCTCAACGTTTGAAGTACAATTCCAGTCTTGGATTAATTACTAGCTTGGTTCAGGAATCTTCATTTGGCTTCTAGTCTGAACTATGCAAATACACGATCTGTGTGCAGAAGAAACGACTAAAATTATACTTCAAAAGGGCTCAGGCGCTTCCTGTCTTCTCCCTTCCCCCCCAAAAAGAAACATCAGTCTCCTTCAATGCCTCGTTTCCAGCAGCAGGGGCAGCTCCCTGCCCGTCCACGTCAGATGCCCTGGGCTCCCTACACGTTGATGGCGTGTGCATGCTTCTTGCACAGGGGCTTGTCCTTCTTGGAGTAGAATGGCTGCCCCTCCAGATTCACGTGGCAGACCTGAGACAGAAAACAGATAGGCATGAAACAGTCCAGGAGAGAGGGGGGCACGAGCAAAAGACTTCAGCCATCCTTTTAAGACAAAGCGCTGTCACAGAGAGATGGCAGAAAAGGCAACAGCCAGCTTCTCCTCACAACAAACGCTTTACAGCTAAAGCAGTATATGCACAGCATTTACACTCGGTCGTGTCCGACTCTGTGACCCTATTGACGATACAGTCCCTGGAATTCTCCAGGCCAGGATACTGGAGTGGGTAGCTTTCCCCTTCTCCAGGTGATCTTCCCAACCCCGGGATGGAACCCAGGTCTCCTACACTGCAGGTGGATTGTTTACCAGCTGAGCCATAAAGGAAATCCAAGAATAGTGGAGTGGGTAGCCTGTCCCTTCTCCAGCGGATCTTCCCAGCTCCAGCGGGCCTCCTGCAATGCAGGCAGATTCTTTACCAACTGAGATGTCGGGGAAGCCCAAAGCAGTATAGATGGGTTGAACTATTATTAAAGTAAAGACATCCAAAGAGGAACATGGAATAAACTCAAGTTAAATTAAATTAAAGTAATGGAATACAGAATGTATACACAATAAAGGTGATCAATGTTGTGTGTGTTTGCTTAGTCACTCAGTTGTGTCCCACTCTCTGCGACCCCATGGACTGTAGCCCACCAGACTCCTCTGTCCATGGGATTCTCTAGGCAAGAATACTGGAGTGGGGAGCCATTCCCTCCTCCAGGGGATCTTTCCAACCCAGGGATTGAACCCAGGTCTCCTGCATTGCAGGGAGATTCTCTACCATCTGAGGAGACCAAAGGAGATCAAACCAGTCAATCCCAAAGGAAATCAACCTTGAATATCCATCGGAAGGACTGATACTGAAGCTGAAGCTCCAATACTTTGACCGTCTGATGCAAAGTGCTGATTCACTGGAAAAGACCCTGATGCTGGGAAAGATTCAGGGCAGCAGAAGAAGGGGGCAACAGAGGATGAGATGGTTGGATGGCATCACCAACTCAATGGACATGAGTCTGAGCAAGCTCTGGGAGACAGTGAAGGACAGGGAAGCCTGGTGTGCCGCAGTCCCTGGGCCTGCAAAGAGTTGGCCACAACATGGTGACTGAACAACAACAGTTAAGATGATCAATTGATGATATCCACAGAGGTGACCAACATTTAAAGAAATAATATAAAATGCCAGAAAAATGATCCTCACTAATAATTAAAGGAAAAATAAATTAAAACCTCTATGAGATGCCTGGTAACATAGCAAAATAAACAAAACAAAAAGCCTCAAAAGCTCGTCACCTTTAGCCCACGTGACTAAAGCCAGAAAGAAAAAAAAAATGATCAGTCGAAAGTCAGCAATATCAAAAGAGATCAACCCTACTTGTCACTGTTTAGGGAATGTGAATCAGCCCAGCCTTTGGCAAGGGATGTGGCAACACTGAAGAGAAGCCACAGAGAGGTGCCTGCCCTGCACCCCAGTAACACCACTCTGGATAATTCCATCTTGCAGCAACTATTGCACAGAACAAGAAAGCAACATATGCTCAACTACAAACCCGGTAGCCATTAACATTTCTCTCAAGGGGATGATGATTAAGTTAATTTTTATGGTGCATTTTCCCAATGAAATGCCACCAAGAAATGTAAATCAAAATGGCAAAGTATATGCAGGAAAATATTACATGAAAAAAAAGGCAAAATTATATACCCCCTTGATGACAGCATGTGAGTGGAGCTTAAAGATGGAAACAAGGCAGAAAGGAAGGAGATCAGTAGTATTTGTCAATGTGGACAAATATGATACCAGACACTCTGTATACATGATCTCATTTAATTTTCACAAAACTTAATGGGGTAGGTATGACTCTTCTCTGTTTCACAATTGAAAGTTAAGGCTCAGAAAGGCCAAGTATCTTGCTCAAGTCATAGACCTAGTTAAGTTGTAGAACCTAGGAATCCATATTCAGGCCTGCAAGACTCCACTTCTAAGCTCATTTTCCCCATACCTCACAGCAGAGAGGGACTATGTTTACCTGGAATTGTTCTGGGTTTACAGACTTGTACCAGGGTAGCTCACTAAGCCCATGTCAGCTAGGAGAGCTAGTCCTGATCTTCCTTTCTTACTAATTCTTTTTCAAGTTACGGGAAAATATAAGCTCATTAAAAGAGATTTAGAAATATAAAGTGATGGAAAGAGGACCAAAAAAATCCCTAAAAGTTTTCCAATCAAAATATTGCTTTCCAAAAATTAAAACCATGCTCCACTTAGATAGAGACAGCTTCATGGGGCACTGAGTGCTACCCTGGGCTAGTCTGGGGGAAGGCATAATGGTTCTCTGTGATAATTCTCCAGAGGACGGGAGTTGCCTGGCTTCGCTGAGTAGATCCTGTGGGCAGTGCTGTGGGTCTTTCATACCAGACTAGAACTTATTTATAATCTCAGCTGAGCAACCCCAAGCTTTACTGCTTCTACTGGTCTCTCTCTGGGACTTGCACCATATCATGATTCTCAGACAAACACAGAAGGCTCGAGGGAGCAGACCCACGCTCACCTCTGTGTGATTTCCTCTGCACGCGACGCAGACTGCTCATCAGCCTGCCCTTAGAGAACAAGCCTTCTGTGCCACTGTCTTCCCTGATCCTCCTCAAGTCTCTTAGATCTTTCTAGAAGTTGGGTAACCAGATTTACAGGCAGCATCTTAGGATTAGACAAGCTATGGCTTGAAGGTAAGGCAAGAGAGCCCTGTACTATGCTTGCAGAGCCGTGGCTCTGCAGGGGACAACCCCAAAACCAGTATATTTATATGATTTTGTCCCTTTTTGGAGGGGAGGTCCTGATGTAATTAAAAGACCCTAAAAGGTGCGACTTCGCTTTCACTTTTCACTTTCATGCACTGGAGAAGGAAATGGCAACCCACTCCAGTGTTCTTGCTTGGAGAATCCCAGGGGCCGGGAGCCTGGTGGGCTGCCGTCTATGGGGTCACACAGAATTGGATATGACTGAAGTGACTTAGCAGCAGCAGCAGCAAAAGGTGATTAGAGGTGTTCAAAGGGTTGGAAAATCAGAGTGCTATGGACTGAATTGTCCCCCCACCACTAAATTCACATGTTCAAGTCCCAACCCTGAGTACCTCCAGCCTACCCAGAACAGGGAAAGCAGTGACTTTATAGGGAAATAGGCTCTTTGCAGATTTAATTAAGATGGAGATTAAGATGATGTCATATGGAGTAAGTTGGGCCCTTAATCCGATATGACCAGTTCCTTATAGGAGGAGGAGATGAGGACATAGAGACAGACAGCTGTGCAGAGGGGAACGTCACGGGAAGACCCAGACACACAGAGGGAAGGCGACCGTGTGGCGATGGGGGTCGGGACTGGAGCAACACAACCACAGCTCAAGGAACGCCAAGCACTGCTGGGGACCAGCAGCCCGAGGAAGCAGGGCCCTGCTGACACCCTGGATTTGGGCTCCAGCCCTCAGAACTGGGAGAGAATAAGTTTCTGTTGCTTGAGCTGTTCGCATTGTGGCATTTTGTTATGGTAGCCTTAGCAAACTAATATACAGAGTGAATACAAGGCACTCCACAAACGGGAGGGGCTACAGACATGCAGTGTAAAAGCTGAAGGGAATTGCAGTGAACTTTATGACTAGGGTTGCTCTATGTCATAAGTCTATAAAAAGTACTCAAGTTTAAACTAT
>SJYF01000205.1:1045648-1062777 GCA_006410515.1 Procapra przewalskii | reverse complement strand
TGCCTACGAAAAGGGAGGACATAGGCTGAGCCCTTGGCTCTGCAGTGATGAGAATGTCTAGAGCAGAGCCAGTGAAGCCAGCCACTGGCCGACCCCGTGTGGGCCCCTCTTCTGCCCGTCACATGTGCTTTCCAAGCCTCTAGTTGGCCTGTCCCAGCTGAAGAAACCAAAGGCCGGACAGGTGAGCAGCTTCCCCAGCATCACATTACGCGGCAGGTCTGTCCAAAGCCCGTGGCACTTTTGTTATAGCTCTGCATCCACTGGCTTGAATCAGACCCAGACTCCTGGAGGAACAAGACCCTCCCCCCTAAACCCTCTCCTGATCACTTGGAGCCTGCAACTCCCCAGGCAGGAAATGTCTTGAGATCTAGGAGGCTCCATCACTGCCTGGCACTGCCCATCTGTCTCTGCGGCGCCAGAGACAGCTTCCATAGGATTCTGGTCCACGAGTGGAAGAAGGGAGGATGAACGTCATTAACCCCCGTCCTCCTGGGGGATGTGGCTTTAGAGCTGACCCCTGGAGCCCATGCCCAGGCTAGACAGCCTCCTCCCACCCTGCCTCTCACCTGGCTGGTAGACAGAAGGCCGGATGCTGGCAGTGGTGACAACCCGGGGCTTGGGTGCAGGGGCAGCGGGGGCCTCACTGTGTGTTTGGGCAGCAGGTGCTGGAGAGGTGGCCACAGCGGGACTGTAGGCAGAGGCCCGGGGCCTGGAACCAAGTGGGGAAGAGTTAGCAGCCAGAAGGACACCCCAGCCAGGCCCTGGAGCCTGAAGCCACAGCAGGCTGGCTCCCAGACCTTTACAGAGGCTCTCTAAGGAGGAAACCCGACAAAGATGTGCCTGGGGAGCTGCCAGAGGCTGCGAAGAGAAGACCAGGAGGTCTTAGGGGGACGAAGCTGCTCTTTGGGTGCTAAGTCTTGGCGAGTCTGGTGAAAGCAGCAGAGACTCTGAATATTACAGCCCGTCGCTACCACCTCAGCAGAGGGAGGAGAGGACCAGTCAGACCAGAGGGTGATGGGAAACCCTCCACCCCTCGTGGAGACACGGAGGGGTGGGGGCGGGAAGCTGGGGCGGGCAAGGAGGTCGAGGCAGGAAAGAGGAAAGATGGAGACAGTCACACCTACTTCCCAACCTTTGGGGCCCCTCACAGCCTCAGACCAGCTGGCTTCCTCCCCCTCCCCCTTTCTATTGTTGTGGAAGGAGCAGCAAAGTCTCAGGCTCCAGGGAGGGGCAGTCAGGAGAACCCCCAGCCCCCAACATACACAGAGGCTCTTCTGTATAGAATATCTGTTGCCCTCCCACTGCGTTAGCTGCCAAGAGGCCCAAAGCAGGCCTTTTCCCACTTACGACCCAGGGACCCTGGGACCAAAGAGATGGAAAAAAATAATGTACCAGTTCATTGCCCTCAGGAGATGCTGTGCTTGGCCTCTGCTCTTAGAGAACTAAAGACTCCGAGAGCTCCTGCAGCTAAGCAGCCTGTTCAATGTCTGATTCAGTGTTTCCCAATTTCATTTGCCTGGGAAATCCCTCATCTTTTCTTCATTTTAAAACTAACAAATACCTTACAGAACGCGTCCCTGGTTGCTCTCTGCATCTTTCATGCACTAATGGGAATGACATGACCCACACCCAGGGAAAATGGGACGTTGGCAAGGGAGAGGAGCAATGAGCCCCTGGGAATATCCTGCCTCCTGCTTCCTTCCCTCTCACGGGCTCAGGGCCTGCCCGTCTCTGCTGGGCAGAGTCACAGGATAAGGGAGTACCATCCTCTCCGGGGCTCTGGCAGGGGGTTGCCCTGAGCTTAGAATCCACCACCAAGCTCCTAAATGGGTCCAGAAGGGGCTGGATGCTGCCCCAGATAATTAGTTAGAACGCATCTCAGAGAGCCAGTGTGCCAGAGCTGGGGGCTTGTCCCGCCAAGCTGTCGTGTTTCTGGTTGAGTGAGACCACTGTCTCCCCTCTCTGGGCCTGCCCTTCTCTGATATATCCCTGTTAAGACCCATGGAGTAGGAGCCTCAGTGGAAGAGGAAAAGGCCATGTCCAAATGGTAACCAGCTTCCACTGTGGTAGAAGAAGACGAAGGGTCAGCTGGTCCCACCAGTGGAGGATGCTTTCCCAGCGCTCCAGGAGCCACAGGTAATCTGTCAGAGATTGGTGCTGGGGGAACAAGCAGAGGCTTAGGATATCCAGCAGGAATTCTGGGGCCATGTGGGGTGTCCATTTGTCTCCCACTGGCTCCCTCTGGCACCACTCCAGCCCATGCAACAAGGAGGGCAGAGAGCTGGGCCCAGAGTGAGGTCCCCTGACCCCCTCTGCTCCAGCCTGACGCTGGCAGCCCTCCATGGCTTTCTCCACTCTCCACCCAGGCTTCACATCTCTTTATAAGGCAAAGTGGGTTTGCTCTGTTAAGGGGGTCCTGAGGCCCCCCAGACAAGGAGGCCTGGAACGTGGTCCCGGAGCCTGCCTTTCAGCAGGGCTGGGGCTAGACTGTCCATGGGACCCAGGCATCTAAAGCCTTCCCCTCAAACTGAGGTGGCATCTTCTCACTAGACAGTAGGGACATGTCTTATCCCCCTCAAAGTTTCTTCTTTGTGTGGGGAGCAAGGCCCTTACTTAAAGAGACTCTGGTGTGCAGAAGGGAAGCTGCTTGCTAAGTGCCCCCAGGAAGCTGGGAAATGAGGACCCTGGAAACCTGGTCCAGGCTCACCCTTGATACTTGAGTTGGGTTGGGGAAAGGCTGGGCTCAGCATTACCTGGGTCACGGTGAAGCCAGGGGGTAGAAGCAGGGCACACAGGCTACTCTGCCCATCCTTCATCCTGGCTTCAGGCTGCAGCAGGGAACCATGCACCCTGACCTACTGAAAAGGTATCCTTTTCAGCAAAACCCTGGGAGGGGAGTGTGGAGACTGGGAAAGCTGGCTCTGACTCCAAACACCAACTTGGCAGCTCCACACAGCCCAGAAAGAGCTGGGCCTGCCCGGCCTGTTACACTGCCTGGCCGCTCCAGAATGACCTGTCCAGCCTCCCCCTCTGCCTCCCCACACCTCCCCTCATCCTTTTCAGCACCTCCCTTCTGCTGCCTTTGCTGAGTAGCCATGAGGGCAGACAGGAATGCAGTAACTTGCAATACTTGAGGGCATTTTGGGTGCTGGGTGTTCTATGCACACCTTTTCTATCCTGACCCTACAAAATTATGGGCATTATGCATTAATGCATGTGCATTAATGCCTTAGGAGATGAGGAAGCTGAGGTTCTGCAGAGCTGAGTCACGTTCAGAAGTTACAGACAGTAAGTGGTAGAGCAGAGACGTGGGCCCCACTGCACCAGGTGTCTCTGGAGCTAGCGTGCTTCTCCATCAAGAGAACCGAGGGTAAGGGACAAGGGCGAGGTAATTTGTAAACAGTCTGACCCACCTTCAGTGCTGAGGCCAACGCTCCCTCCTCCAAGGAGGCATCCTTGATTTCCTTTCTTTCTCTGTAATCCCAGTTCCAGGAACATGGATTTTCCACACAGTCTCTCTCTGTTATTTAACCTTACGTGTGTGTGTGTGTGTGTGTGTGTGTGTGTGTGTGCGCGCGCGTGTGAGAGAGAGAGACTTTTACCTCTTTCCCTAGAGCATGTGCCCCTGGGGCAGGGGGTACGTCCAGGCTCTGTCCTCAGCCACACACTCAGTACATCATCCCTGAAATGCAGCCCAGGGTCCAAGGGTCCTAACCACTTTGGACGGGCCTTTCCGAGGGCCCAACACAGCTGCCGACAGACGGACCCGGGGGAGGCCTTTCCCGCCTCTCTTTCCCACGGGCAGAGCCAGCACCTGTGGGCCAGTTACCTTGGACTGTCCGCAGGGCTTGAGGCAGGGGCTGTGGCAGAGGCGGTGGCAGCGTGGGCAGCGGCTGCGGCTGGGGGTGGCGAGGCTGTGCTGGGAGAGGCAGCAGCAGGCGACGGGGCAGAAGCGGGCAGCAGCGGGGTGGCGGCCTGGCTGGTGCACACTGGAGCATGCTCAATAGGGCTGCTGATGAGGCGACCAAGAAAGACAACAGGTCAAGGGCGCCACTCTGCAGGGGCGCGCGGTGGCTGCACCAGAGGCAGGCTGGGCAGAAGCTACCAGCCTTACTGTGACCAGAGCTGGATCTTCCAGGAGGCCTGTTCCCAGGCTGAGGGAAAGAGCACCCCCACAGCCCAGGGCTCCCAGAAGGAAGGGCTCAGACCACAAGGTGGATCACAGGAACATCGAAAATATTCTCACGCTAACTGAGATTCCCCTACATGATTCTCCTTTCTCAACATGCATTATAAAACCAGTGCCGTCCAAAAGGAGTCTAAATCATCAACCAAGTTTTCTCCCCCATCCCGTTTTGCGTTTTCCTCCTTTCCCTGTTCCCTGTTCAGTCAGAGATAAGCATTGCCTTTGAGAAGGGATTATACAAGGAAGAAAACAGGCAAGATATTTTGTGGTCAAGGGCTTAAGTTCTGAAGTTGTGAGAACTCGGGCTTTAGGCTGCGAAGGACTCGGAGCACTGATGGTCCATTTGGAAGATGGGTAAAAGCTACCATGCCAGGCAGACCAAGGTCATCTGAACAAGAAAGGGGGCAACTTGGAGTGAGGGATTCAAGAACAGAGGGAGCTGTGCCTGTTTTCTGGGCAAACGTTGAGGAAGCAACAGGACTACAGGGCCCCCTGTGCTCAGGCCCCTGGCGAAGGGGCGGGCAGGCCTGAGACAGCCCAAGGATCTGCGGGCCATCTTGTGGCCTGGGGGCTACGGACGGCTCCCTACACCCCTGAGAGTGCCATGGACGTGGCGCTGCGTGCCTACACATGGGAAGGCCTGTGATTGGGACCATGAGCGCTGACTGCTCTGCCAGGACAGACCACTGTGGCCAGATGGGAGGGGACAGCCCAGCGAATGCCAGCGCAGGTAGAGCGTGATCAAGGACCAGGTGCCCAGGCTCCCCCTTGGCATTCTGCACGCGCCTCTTCCCCCAAACCACCCCAGACGAAAGAAGAGCATCAGAGCCTGGGTCAATGAGGTTAGATTTCTGTCCCCTGTGAAATGAGGCAGAGGATAAAAATTAAATTATAGGAAAGCAAAGAAATGTACATTCTCTGCTCACTTGGATAACTGGACTAAGAGCTGTACTTTCTATGATGACAGCTTGTCGTTCAGTTGTCAAGTCATGTCGGACTCTTCACGACCCCATGGACCACAGCATACCAGGCTTCCTTGTCCCTCATCATCTCCTTGAGTTTGTCCAAGTTCATGTCCACTGAATCAGTGACGCCATTCAACCATTTCATCCTCTGTCACCCAGGATACTGCAAATCCTATAGGTGGGAATGATTTTCCTCACGCGATGACATTCAATTATTGACCTCCCACTATGTGCCAGGCCTGTCTTAAATCCTCACAAAAGCCCTCTGATGAGAGTATCACAGAGTCTTTTTAATAGGGGAAGAAACGGAGCTGGAGAATTCCATTGCTGGAGCTCCTAGAACTCGGTGGTGACAGCAGGATCTGATTCAGGTGGTAGATTTGAAGCCTCACCCAGTACTTCAAGTGGCCCCTCAACCAGGAAGAAAGAACCTTCTTCCTGCCGTCAAGTAGAATCTTTCCTCAGCAAAAGGCACTATTCTTGCTTGAAATAATTAGGATAATCCTCTTCCCTCAATAAGTGCTTATCATATGCCAGGCCTTGCACTAAACAGCTATATACGCAGCACTCTATTACTCCACTTGATTCTTTCAACCTGGCTGGGCAAACTGGTATCAAGAGCCTCATTTTACAGATGGGGAACTTGAGGTCCAGAAAGACTGACTCTCCACTAAAACATCACTTTGTCACCAAGTGCCAGAGACGGATGTGACCCCTGACTACTACATCATTTCTCAGACTTGAGTATGTGAGCACACTGGCCTGGAAATCTTGTTAAAAATGCAGCTTCTGGCTGAGAAAGTGGGTGGCAGGGCTGAGAGTCCACACTTTGATCAAGCTCCCGGGTGATGCTGACGCTGCTGGTCTGTGGACCACGCTGTGAGTAACAAGGCGCAGCACAGGTCTGTCCCAGACAGGAGTGCCAGGGGCCATGAGCTGCTGGCCAAGGTGCCACAACTTGCTCTCCTCCGTCCAGGGAGGCATATGGTAGCAAAGGGCATGAAACAGCATGAGAGGGTCAGGAAGAAGGGGCTGGAGAAGAGGCAAGGCTGCAAGTTGACTGTCACATGGGCGGGAGCACCGTTTTTCTCCGTGACTACCCAGGAAGCATCTAGAGTGGACGAGGGCAGTGGCCATGCCCTGCCCAGCCCTTTCCCAGCTTATGGTTCAGAGAGGCAGCCATGGGCACCCCAGCCCTCTGCTCATGGTGACGCCCAGTCCTGGCCCGCCATGAGGCCACTCAACGGCCGCCTCATGAAAGCACTTGGCTTCTGGAAGCCAGGCCTATGAAGTGGCTGCCGCAGAGAAGCAGCTGCAGGCCCTGACATCCCCGCTGAGCCGGCTGCTCAGACCCCCATGGCGTGGACATGTTTGGGAAGGCCTGTCTGACAAAGGACACCCCATTTCCTTTAGCTGTTTCTCCCTAACCCTGCCACATGCTTCCAGGGGACTTCTGGGAACTGCAAATAGCAGTGATAAAAATACCCTTCTCTGCAGGACAAAGGGGAAACTGGCTTTACCTATCTCCTGTATTCCAATCCCCTGTCAGACCAGCTTACCTGTTACTCTCCCCAGGCATAGCTCCACATGAATCCTGGCTTCTTGGGGGGTGACGTTGGAGTGAATATGGCCCTGGGAAAACCCATCTACCACAGGGCAGGACAAAGGGCACGCTATGAGCCTGCTGCTCAGGGTTGTGACTGGGTAGCCGCCTATCTTGGGTTACTGGCTACAGACGCCAAGCAGCCGGGGTCTAGGGAAAGTAGGAGCACCATTGACGAGCATCCAGAAGGATCTTGGGTTCTTGTCCAGGTCAGTTCATGCCTGAAAGTCCCTGAGGAGAAGGTCTCAGAAATCAAGCACTGCAAAGAGCTTACTAGACCCTGGCTTCAGTCCTAAGACAGTGCCTGTTAGATCACCCCAGCCTGGTCAAAAACTCTGGCCTGGTTCATAATTCACCTTAAAGATCTAAGCAAAAACCAAGCCAACGCAACTATGTCAACTGGCCAGGGGCTGCCTGGGAAGGGTGCAGCCAGAGGAGAAACACAGCCTGACTAAAGTCCCCCTTTCAGTCCATCTCTTCCTTCCACCCAGTTGGCATCAGGGTACGGTGTGCCAACCCCGTGCCCTGCTCTGTTGAAGTGGCCTTTGGTTGTTGCTCCTATTGGCGACAGTGGCGGTGCTGGGCCAGGAGGGGTCTGTGGTCACCGGGCTCAGGCTGGAACTATTGGCAATGCGTGCTGTGGGCAGGCTGTGACTGATGGTGCTGAGCGGTGTTTACCTTTACTGGGGTGATGATGCTATTTGTATTGGCTAAAAGAATGGAATATGAACATCTCTGTTGATTCAGTGATGATAGAAAGCCAATCAAGTGGTTGGTCTTGAAGCTATTCATGCTGCCACGCACCCAGTTAGCATCCCACCTTGCAGCCTGATGGCAGTTGCTCGGGGCGGCCCTGATCACGTCGCTGTGCAGCAGCGTTGCCGCACTGAGCGACTCCAGGAGCCCTGTGACCTGCGGTCTATGCAGGGACGGCCCTCCAGAGCTGCTCAGCACACAGCAGCCCCCACAGGCTATGGTGCCCTGCAACCTTCCCTAGCTCCACACTGCTTTTGGAACAGAGTCAATCCAGAGCCTGGCATTCCAGCTCCGCACCACTGCTAACCATAACATCCTCTCCCTGTCTTCCATTCCAGTCAAAATAATTAACTCAGGGTTCTGGGACATTCCTTCTTATCAGCATCTCTGTCTTCTCTGCTTAGAATAACATATGCAGCCTTCCGTGACTGTGCATGCCCCACTCCTGTCTGTTCCTGAAGATCAAACACACAGACCCCTTCTTCCAGGAAGCCTTCCTGGATACTCCAGATGGAAAAGCAATCCTTGTCTCTGGACCTCACACAATCAGCCTCTCATCATGGTGAGTCACAGCCACATCAGCCATTTCTGATTCCTCGGGCACGCACAGTGGCCAGGAGCCCAGGGCCTAGACTGATGCCCATGGACGTGGGATGCTGAAAAAGGACACGCTTCCTGTTTGCCTCAGAGTGGCCTGGGGCCACCCAAAGTGCTGCCCGCAGTGGCCTGGGGTCACTGGGGAGACACCAGGTGGGCTGGAAAGCAAATAGCTGTCCAGGACTTCGATTAGGTGGATCCAAGAGGGTTCCATCTGACAGGCTGGGGTGATAGGGACAGGGTGCTGGGAGGCCACCAGCTCTGATGAATTAGCTCGGGTCCTCTGCTAGTCTTAGGACACCCGCCACCGCGGCCTCGCTCTGCCTGGCAGCCCTCAACCCCCAGCCTGCCCCTAAATGCAGGCAAAAGTGCACCTCTCCCCACTTCCCCTGTTGATCCCCTGGCCTGCCTGCCTTGCCGGGTCCCTGCCTTGACCCTGGGGTCAGACTGCTAGAGGCAGGATGAGATGGGAGGTCAAGTTGGAACAAGAGGGTGTGTGTGTGTGGGGAGGGCACTTTGGGGAGCATCTCAGGGTGGTAGGCAGGATAGAACACGCTCCCTGACCAGCCCTTCTAGATGGGATTGCCAAGGTCCCTGGAGGCAGAAAGGAAGCCTGTGCCCGGGCCGTCGGACTGGGAGTGAGGCTCTGGCCCAGTCCAGTCCCAGGGGTGGCGGGGAGTCCTGAAGGATGGGCCTCAACACCTGTCATTATTTGTCAAGTGCTGATGACCTCATGTTCTCAGCTTGGGGTTCCCTCGGTCAGGGATGAGGCTAATGAGTAGGCAGGTGAGTAGGGAGGACATGGGTCTGCCAGACTGGCTCTTCCTACATGCTCAGGACTAGGACAGGCCATAGGTGTGTGGGAGCCAGGAATGGGAACCTTCCTTGCCCTCTTGCCACGTGAGCAAGCCGCCACCAGGCACGCCTTCCAGCTCCTCCCTCCCGAGCCGTGCCTGCTTATGAGGGAGCCCGCAGTCTCCCTGTGAGCCGATCCTTAGTCCAGCTGTGTCCGCCTCAGCCACTCCTCTCCCTCCTGGCCAGGGAGGAGCATGCGCAGCGCCTTCCTGGAGCCGGGGTTTGTGGTGCGCTTTCTCATGGGGAAGGAGGGCTGGCTCAGCCTGCCAGCTGTGGCTGGTGTGGGAGGGGAGGCAGGGAGCATTCACACACACTACCCATAGGAGGCGAAGGCTGCCCTCTAGCCCACAGAACAGCTTCTCACCCACTGTCCTCTCTGCCTGCTCTCTGGAGCCCTGGGCAGGGCCAAACAGTGGTTTGCATTGGAAGGACTGATGCTCAAGCAACTCCAATACTTTGGCCACCTGATGTGAAGAGCTGACTCATTAGAAAAGACCCTGATGCTGGGAAAGATTGAAGGCAGGAGGAGAAGGGGATGACAGAGGATGAGATGGTTGGATGGCATCACCGACTCAATGGACATGAGTTCGAGCTAACTCCGGGAGATGGTGAAGGACAGGGAACCCTGGCATGCTGCAATCCACGGGGCTGCAAAGAGTCGGACACCACTGAGTGACTGAACAACAAATCCCAGCCCGGGTGGGCACTGCCCCTGCCCCTCTCCTGCAGGCGCCTGTCCTCTCCCCATCTCAGATCTGCCCCCGTGGGTGATACGCACACAGGCACAGCAGGACTGGGGCAGGTTTGGTTCATTTCAAATGCTCTTTATTTCGGAACAAGCGTGCTCATATGTACAGGAGAGAGAACTATGGAGCCAGCACACAGCACAGAGAGGGGAACACGCGCTCTAGTCTCGCCACGGCCAGGAGGGGCCTCTCCCTCATCTACCCTGGGGCCTCCTCTTCCTCTGCAGGGAGCCCTGTCCTGGGCTGCCTGGCTCCAGAGGGCACGAGGGAGTAAGTGGGGCCAGGGAGCTGGCTTCTTCTCAGGACCCTGATCTATGGGCTGCTCGTTCCAGGATGGCACTAGGCCGGACTGCCTCTCCCGGGAGCTGGGGCTGGGGGGGGAATGGACCAGTGGCAGTCTGTTTCCCTTGGTTTTGGGATGTCCTATCAGCAAACCCCATCGTGTCCTCTCTGATCTACAGGAGGGCCCTGCGTAGGGGAGCAGAGGGTTGGGCTATTTGGGGGGTGGCGAGGGTTGCAGTGAAGGGCAGGGGTAGAGTGGGTGCAGTGCTGCGTGGGGCTGGGCCTGGGCCGTCAGCGCTGGGCCGGGCAGAGAGCACAGCTGCTGCGGGTGACTAGCGAAGGTACCCCCCAGCACAGCTATACATTCTCAAGCATCACCATGGGGCTCACATGCCAGATCTGTGTGGGGGGAGAGGAGGGAGGAGTCAGGCCTGCAGGGAATGGGAGTTCCAGACAGCCTCTTAGCTTTTAACATTAAGAATTTGGGCCGAAAGGCCATGGTGCCAGTTGCGTAATTTGGCAAAACGTGGGCTGTTACGTTCCGTTTCAAACCTTTCCCTGTGGCACAGAGAGAAACAGAGACAGAGACAGAGAGAGAGAAAGGAAGAAAGAAGGGGTTAGGGGACATATCCGCCATTACCCTGGCTGACAGCTGGGGCAGAGGACATGGGAGGGAGGGTTCAGCTTGGAGAGGTTTGCCACCCATGGGGTAATTTACAGGTGGTTAGGCCTGGTTTGGGGCAAGACCAGAGTTACGAGGACCAGGATGGATGGGCTACTGTCCCTGACTTGAGTGAGCCATGGAGAAGGGGCCTGGCTAGCGGACCTGAGGGCAGGAGGGGCACCGGGGTGGATGGGGGTCTCCAGGCTCTCCCTGGCCCGTGTGGTTAGAGCTGGGCAGGGCTGCTTTGGCTGTGGGCTCTCGGGACTGAGCACCGTAGGCAGGCAAGTGTTGCATGGCCTCTGTCCCCTAGCTGGGCATCAAGAAGGAGGAACGCCTGTCCCCAAGACGAGGCTGGGTGAGCAGACCTGCCAACTCCCTGTGCTGCCCCAGTCTCTGCCAACCGTTCTCTGTCCCCAGAAAGAAGCCTCCAAACACCACTGACTACCCTGCCCACCTAGGCCTGAGCACAGCCAGGCACACACGTGCACATGTATACTCACACACGGTGCACATGTATACACAAGGCTGCTGGCACACATATACTGGGAGCCGAGACTTCCCGCCACTTCCTGCCAGCAAGGCCTCTGGGGCTCAGCCCACAGCCCTCTCAGCTGAGGACATAGAACAAAGCAGGCAAGGAAGAGCCAGAAATATAGATATGGAGGGGAGACTGTGCCTGGGAAAGGCCAAAATCCTAGACTTCCAGACCAGAGGGACCGCTAACATCTTCCAGAATAGAGGTGCAAGTTGGTGGCCCAGGGGCCTCATCTAGCCACAAACACAGTGTGTTCAACCTGGACAGTGCTGAAAATTCATTTAAAAAATTAACTGCTACATCCAGATCATAGAATACTACTCGGCAATAAAGAGATATGAATGAGCCACTGGTATACTCCACAACTGGGATGAGTTCCCAGAGAACTAGGAGGACTGCAAAAGCCCATTCCGTAAGGCCTCGAGCTGTATGATTCCGTTCACATAACGTCCTTGAAATGACAAAATCATACAAATAGAGGACAGAACAGATTAGTGGCTGCCACAGGTTCAGGACAGGGTGTGCGCAATAGGGAGCTTGAGAGGGGTCTGGAAAAACAAGACGGGGGCATCTGAGGATGAGGGAAGCACTCTGCGTTGGATGGTGTAGGTGTCAACACCCTGGAGGGGTACTAGATTTGCAAGATGCTGGCACGGTGGGTAAAGGCTATGTAGGCTCTCGGTATCATTCCTTATAACCACATGCCAATCTGCAATTGTATCAAAATAAATAGTTTAACAAATGAATTGTCAGCATATAAAAATCAGAAAGATTGGCTTTAGGTCTTTAAAAGTCAAAGGATGGGGTGATGCTGGACTTACATTTCTGCATGATAACAATCCTGTGTCCCCATATGTGCACCTGGCCACTCCCCACACCTGTATTACCTGGCAGACTGCCTCTCTACACCTTAAGGCCTGCAAGTGGGTCCCTGTGTAAAGGTCCTGTTTGACAAGAGGGGTCCCCTGCTCACATATTTGAAAACCCCCGGTCCAGACTTGCCTAATACCACAAAGGAGCCAAGGTGCAGGTACATCACACAAATAGCCTATAGTCACACGAAAGCTTAGAGGCAGAGCCGTGATCCAAGTGCCAGGCCTCCCTTGCCATTGCTTCTCCGAGGGCGGGGAGAAGGGGGTGAAGATGGGACAAGCCCAGGCCCTGTGATGGGGCCTGCAGAGCCCTGCCTGCTGACAGCGCCATGGGCAGCAGCTATCAGCCAGCACTCAGAGCCCCCCCGGGACACAGCTGCAGCCAGTTCGGCCAGCCAGGCCCGAGCCTTTATCATCAGCGCTCGGTGACACGGTGAGGGACAGTCCTAGAGAGTTGGCAAGACTTGTGAGTCTGCTCTGCTTGGAGCTGTTGGGAAATTCACAGCCAGCCAAGAGAGGAGCAAGAAGACTGAGGAAGAGAAGAAAGGGGAAGAGACGAGAGTGGGTGAGAGCCAAAGGGAAAGCGGTCCCGGGAGACCCATGAGGACTGCTCAGGCGACACCCAGGGGAACTGCTCACTAAAACCAACTTTCTCCTTAATACATGAAGACCGCGAAAGAGACGCAGAGTTCTGTACTGCGGTGAGCATTAGGTAAGCACAGAGACTGAACTCGTAGACAGCTGCACAGACCCCGGGCTGGGTCGGGGGTGGGGTCTGAGCTCTAACTGCGGCACTGCAGGATGGTTGTGTCCCTGCAGTGGGACCCAGATGCCTGGCAGATTCAAGCCATGCCTAGGATGAAACTACGCCTGCCTGCACTCCCACCCCCGTCAACCTGCTGAGCCATCTAGGTGCTGGAATGCGTGCCTGAGGTCAGATGGAAGGTGTGGTGACCTTTCTGGGATTGGCTCTGCTACTTCAGATGAAGGCTGGGGGCCACAATACTACCTGTACCCACGTGGAAACTGGCAGGAGGCTGCTGTTTAAGCCCACTTGACACTTTGCTAAGGCAGGTCTTTCCTGGGAGAGGAACCATGTCCACAGGTGACACTCAGGCTGCTCTGTGGCTCGCCCTACTTCCCCTGTAAAGACAGAGTCCCTGGAGATTAGGCCCTGGAGACTTGGAGGAAAGCTCAAGTTCAAGTTCAAAGTGTTAGTCAGTCGTGTCTGACTTTTTGCGATCCCATAGACTGTAGTCCACCAGGCTCCTCTCTCCATGGGATTTGCCAGGCAAGGGAAGACCCAGGTTTGACTCCCTGGGTCAGGAAGATCCCCTGGGGAAGGGAATGGCTACCCACTCCAGTTTCATGCCTGGAGAATTCCATGGACAGAGGAACCTGGTGGGCTACAGTCCATGCGGTCGCAGAGTCAGACATGACTGAGCGTGGGTTTCCCTTTCTTCCTCCAGGGGATATTCCCAATCCAGAGGCTGAATCCAGGTCTCCAACATTACAGGCAGATTCTTTACTGTCTGAGCCACCAGGGAAGCCCTACTTGCTACAAGATACCAAAGACACTGCCTCAGTGCCAGGAGCCAGGGCCGAAGAGGAGAGGAGGGGAGGGCGGGTTGGGGTGGGGCTCTGAGCTGCCCTGGGATTTGGTGGGGGCTGCCCAAAGGTGGAGAAGGGACAGGTGAGGGGCAAGAGTGCAGGTCCTCTGACATGCAGGTTATACCTGTCCAGGAGGCCACCCAGTGCCCTGCCTGGTCCAGAACAACTGGCGTCCCTGCCAGCTTTCCCAGCACACAGCAACAGAAAGGAAAAAGCATCCCAGCAGACATTCAAGCCTAAATAGGCTGCCATGGTGCCCAGGTTGCTGGGCCCCAGATTTAGCAAA
This sequence comes from Procapra przewalskii, assembly GCA_006410515.1. Lineage (NCBI taxonomy): Eukaryota > Metazoa > Chordata > Mammalia > Artiodactyla > Bovidae > Procapra > Procapra przewalskii. The sequence continues at coordinate 1,048,819 of SJYF01000205.1, read as the reverse complement.
CTCAGGCCATGCTGGAATGAGCTCCCTGGAAGCAAGGTGCAATGAAGCCTTCCTGGGGAGTGCAGCCTTTCTGAGAGACTCTCAGATCCCCCACTGCGAGTCAGGCTCAACTGGGAGGGGGAAGGACAGAGGCTGTGTCTGCCCTCAGCCAACACGACGCATCAGCAAGGTCTGGGGGGTACAGATTCCAACTTGGGAGGAGGGACGGGTGCAAGTGGGGTTCAGTTCCCCAAGGGAGCAAGATCCCTGACCAGCTTGGACTCAGGGTAGGGGTAAGTGTGTTCCCTACTGCTCAGATAGCCTCTCAGTTGAGGTTGGGGCCCCATCTAGGACCAGTGGTCAAAGTCACTACTTTGGGGGTTAATCACAAACAGAATTGAACCACGGCACCTGTTGTACCCCCATCTCTCACTCCCCAGGCCAGAAGCTGCTTGGCATTCAGCAAAATTAAAAAGTCTACTTTCCTTCTTTGGCCGTGGGGAGAAGAGACATTCGGTGGGGCGGCTGTAAGGACAACCTTCCAGAAATTAAAGTCAGGAAAAGGGAGAAGGGCAGGAGGCTTAGGCTCCTCCAGTCTCCGACAGAGGCTTCCTGGGGGCCTCAGAGCCTGCACTGCAGGGTCTAAGACCCAGAGGGAGGGGCTGACAGCAGTGCAGAGCTGTGTGTGTGTTGGCGGGGGGGCTGTTGCTTTCTTAGGGTGGGTCAAGGTCCTTGACTGAGGGAGGAAGCAGGCTGAGGTTTCTTCTTGGGCCCCTCTCTTCCTGATTTCCATACAAGGCTGAGGGAGAGACTCTAAGACCTTCAGCAGAGTTCTTAAGACACCCTGCCTTCTCAAGGGATCTGAATGGAGTTTGTGGGCAGTTAGACCCCAGGTGAGGAAAGACAACCAGGCCGAACAGGCCGCAAGAGATGCTTCTGAGAGGGGGGAGGGGAAGGCCCACACCAGACCACCGTGAATGCCGCCTTTGTGTTCTCACTCAGTGACTTCGCAGAGCCTACAAGCATTCCAGAGAGAACACGTGAGACAAAGGTTCTCTACCCATACTAAACGGGCAGAGCTCCACCTTCTAAACGGAGTCTGGTTACTGAGATGCAAACTGAGAGTGACAGCCCCAGAAACATAAAGTAATCAGAAGTACTGAGGAGGGGTGACAGGGGGCTGGAAAGGCTGGGCAGCCCCTCCTGGCTTCCTGATGGAAGGGACCTGGAGATTTCTGAGCAATCCGCGGTGTGTGCTGTGAAGCCCCTCCATCAGATCGCCAGTAAAGACCGCGCTGCTCACTGGAGTACCTCTGAGTGGCACTCAGAAGAGGAGGTGGGATAAACGCAGGAAGGACTCAGGAGCAGAGGAGCACCGGGCGGAGAGAGCTGACGGCTTAGTTACGCCTCAGATAGCGCGATACCACCTTTTGTGCTAAATCAAACCCCGTCTCATTTCAGGCTCTTTACAGACACACTGCAGGCACCGACAGGTTAAGAACCATCACTGGAACCGCATGCCATTGTTAGCAGGCCGGGGAGGACCACACTTTAGGCTTAGACGCCCCAGCCAAAGAGTGGGAGCAACTTCAATTGGCAGAAACAGAGGTTCAAAAAGAAAATCCACATCAACTTGAGCTGACCCCAGAGTCCCACTCTCCACGTGGTCCCGTGGCCACTACACGCTGGTTAGCAAAGATAGAAAGCTTGGCCCAGGGTGGAAAGGCACCCCTGAGCCCCAGCCCCTCACGTGGAGGGCACCACGGGACGTGCCGGCCCAAGGCAGACTCTCCCAGGAAGGACATGCAGACAACACATTTGCTTCAGGAAGTGTGAGCAGTCACACTGGGCCCCATGCCTGCCCATGGAAGGCCCTAGCGGGTTCCAGTGGGCTCCAGGGCGGTGTGCCCACCTCATGCCCAGGGCTTTGCTTTCTTGCAGCAGCTGTGGTACTGTGAGCTGTCTGTGGAACTGATACCTCAACGTGGGTCTGGACAAGTGAGTCCAAAGGCCAGGTGCCCCAGCCCAGCATAGCCCTCCGCGTGCCAGCTAGCTTCCCAGTGCCTACCCTTCAGACTCACAGGGGACAGGCCCTGAGATGAGTGGGCAGGCCAGGCAGCCAGCCTGGTGCCTCATAGAGAGAGATGCCCTCATTCTCAACAGCCCAGCAAAGGCCAAAGCAGCCCTGCCCCTTGCCCAGGGAGAGAGCCGGGAGAGCCCAGCGTCCTTGCTCGTGCAGCCTGGGCCAGGGGGATAGAGACCCAGCTCCAGGCACCCACCTCACTGACCTGGGACACACACCCCAAGCCAGCATCTGCCGGAGCCCCTCAGGGGCTGGGAGTTTCCAGATGCATTAACTTGAGATGTTCCTTCTGTGAGTTGTGTGACCTGGGGGCTGCCCTGGGAGGGACAGGGTTAAGAAGGGCAAGGCTACAGAGCCTGAGTCCAGGCACTTACCTTGACCTTCGCAAAGCTTCTTCATCAGGGTCTTGCACTGTGGGTAGGAAGTTGCAGGTCAGGAGGAATCACACGGAACATCAGGAACAAAAGCTACTGGAGCTTGTGGGCAGAGTCCCCACCCGTGATGGGACAGTTATCACCTCCTACCTGTGACCTCTGGGGGGAAAAGGCTGTGTGCTGGGCAGAGGGCAAGGGGGAGAAAGGGGGCCTTAGAAGAAGTGGTGCAGCTGGGAGGGAGTGGCCAGAGGTGTGGCCTGTAAGGTCCTCTTTTCTTTTTTTAATATTTATTTATGTATTTGGCCGTGGCAAGTCTTAGTTACAGCATGCAAGATCCAGTGTCCCGACCAGGGATCAAACCTGGGTCCCCTGCATTGGAATAGTGGAGTCCCAGCCGCTAGGTCCTCCTAAACCAACCCAGGCACTGCTGGAGTCAGGGAGCTGAGCAGAAGGCTGATGTCAACGTGCCTGCCCCAGGGGCCCAGAAAGGGCACAAGAGACCACTATCTATCAAGGCCAGCTCATCTTCCAGGATAGGGGCCTTGACTCCCTGGCTTCTGTGGGACAATGGCGTAGGGCCGAGGACCTTCAAGGCCCTTCAAAGTCACTCCTTCCTGCCCCACCCCCGACAGCCCTCCCTTACTGTATTCTGTCCCGGTCATCTGGGCCAGGATGCGGAAGGAGCGAGACTGTAGGTTGGAGGAGCGGCGAGCCCACTCATCAGCCTCATCTTCC
>SJYF01000205.1:1006103-1040477 GCA_006410515.1 Procapra przewalskii | reverse complement strand
AGAAGGTGTTTCTTGCCCGTTTGCACTTTCCCAGATCACTGGAGGCCTCCACTAAGCCTGAGCTGGGGGGCATGGAAAGATCTCTCACCACACCCCCAGGGAAACAGAGGGTGGGAGGTGGGGATCGGGATTAGGGGACAAGAGCTGGGTCACGAGTCAAAGGCAGCCACAGCCGAAGCAGAGTCCAGAACACCCCAAAGGCAAAAACCAGCCCCACTGGGCACCCGGGGGATTCTGAGCTTGGATCCTCCACGAAGGGGCTCGTCCTGGGTCCCCCAGGGCTCTGTTCCTTCAGACTCTTCGGGGCGTGTGCTTCTTCCTCGGAGCAGGGCTTGGGTGCTCACAGCCCCCAGGGCCAACTTGCTGGGCAGCCCACCAGCTTCTACCCATCAAGACTTTCCCCTTCAAAACGTTAAGCGCGCTCCGTAGACAAGGACAAGGTCAAGCACAGCCCTTCTGAGGGATCCGGCCAGGCTAGAAATGTCTTCAGGCTCACCTGGAACCAGCATCAGCACACTCCACCCAGCAGCCCACCAGAGCCAACCTGCCTTCTTAAGCAGCTGCAGCAGCTAATTGGGAACACAATGGCCCCAGGCATCCGACGGAGCCCCAGCACCCCTCCCCAACGCCTCCACTTCATCCTCGCAGCTTCGCACACATGCAGCCTCGCTCAGGGACACGAAGGCACCCTCACTCACGCATGCACATACATGTACACATGCATGCTGACACAGGCGCACGCTGTTGAGACCCCCGGACACGCGGGCGCATGCTGGGATACACAGGCAAGCGCACACGCGTGCTTTCCTTTGATACTAACTTGGCTGGAGAGTTGGCTACCACCTGGGGAGGAGAGAAAGAGCAAAGAAGACAGGACTGTCAGAGTGAGGCTCCTGCCAGAGGCTTTGAGCATAAGGACGTAGGGATGGGCCTCAAACTGGCCCTTGTGGAGGCGGAGTCAGCCCAGACAGGCACTAGGTGAAGAGAGCGCAGAGAGAGGAGTGGGCAAAACTCAGGGTCTGGACCATAGCCTTTCAGTTTGGGTCAGAGATGCCAGCTGCAGCGTAGGTCCACAGTACCTGAAGCTTTGCCTAGGAGAAGGGTTTTTTTGGTCCATCTTCATGGGTGCTCATTTACCATGTGCATGAATCTCCCACATACAGCCTGGCTCTAGACCCTGGAGAGGAAGCCGAAGATGGAGACGGGACCAGCTCTGGCTGCTACAGGAATGGCCGGGGTCCCAGGTGGCTCCTGGCCAGCCACGCACAGCTGCCCTAGACTTGTCCTTGTCGAATGAGGGGCGGCTCTGGGAGTGCTGCTCCCCGAACAAGAGCTGGCGCGGTGCTGGGGTGTGTACAGCGGGGTTTCTCACAGCCCTGGGAACATGTTCTCTGTCCCAGAGGAGGGGCAGGCAGCTCTGGACCCACCTCCCAGGCACAGTAGTAAGGGATCTGTGCGGTTTCCAGTAACCACCCATGAAAGCCCGTGGATGGGCAATGGTGCGGGATGGAGGAGTGGGGAAGCCTGGGAGAAGTGTGGGCCCTGGCGTTTTGCAGGAAGGCCCCCACCCAAGACAGCCCAGCTTGGACACTGCGAGCGGGACCCCACCCTCACTCTTATCTAAGAGCCATCTCTCCTTGAAAGAGGCCTTGCCTGCGTTGTTTCTTTAGATGCAAATTCCTTGCAGTGAGAGACGCTGGTCAGAAATCTGAGGGGAGAAGAATGCAGAAAGTGGTGTCCCTGCCCCTACGCTCTGCCACCACTCTGGACTCTGGCTGGGAGAGCCTGGGCTTCCGTTGGCCTGGCCTGGCCTGGTCCTCTCTTGGCCAGGATCCTGGGGATCCAGACCAAAGTCAGGGAGATACCCCACTCCCAGGCTCAACCCTGTCTCAGAGCTGATAAAATTCCCTCTGATCTCCCAGGCTCAAAATAGCTGCCGGTGGAGCTATATTAGGAAAGGGCCAGCACAGATCTCCCATTCCTTCTCCATTTTTGGCCAGTGCTGACAGCTGCAGGGTCAGCTCTTGCCCTGACCAGCCCAGTGTCCCCTGTAGAGGGCAGTGTTGGCCTCAGGGGAGGCTTCTGACCTTTCCGGCCCATGTAGCCGGTTCCTTGTTTAGCCCCACTGCTTAACTTTTGCCTGAGAACCCTGAAGGCTGGGATGCCCGCAGCAGACATAGCTCAGAGAGGAGCACCCAGGTCTTGGGGAGAATGGGCCAAAGCTATAAGGCCGCCCTGGGGAGGGGGGCCTTGCATCTGCTGGTCTGAGGGACACTGCTCTTCAGGACCAGCCCCAGAGATGAGGAGGCAGAGGGGCTGCAGCCCTGCTGTGCTTGCACCCACTGTCTTCCTCTCCATCCCTCCTAAGGGGATACAAGTTGCCAAGTTGCCCAGAGAGTGAGAGAAGGAGCTTCCTTGTGGAGCCAGACGGGATAGAATTCAGATCCCGACCTTTCCTCCTCCAAGTTACTTACCTGTCTTAGCCTCTGTCTCCTTATTCATAAAACTGAGAGGGTGGTGCCCACCGCAGAATGAACAGAATCCTGAATGCAAAACCCTCAGCATGGGTTAAGAATGCAATGAAAAGACATAGGGCTTAGCATTTGCCAACCCTGTCTCCCGTGAGCCGTTAGACACAGCAACAAGTGGTGGCCTTGGCCCTCGGCTAGCCCTGGTCAGAGGCTCCAACCTTCCTGCTGGGGACGTAGCATCGGCTTTTGCTTTAAATGAGGCACGCACCACAGTCCCTCTCTAGCCCGTTTTTTCTTCAGAGAAACTCTTGTGCCCTGCTGCTCTGAGTGTCAAGTAATAATTTGATAGTTGTCAGGTTCTGAGAAGCCATTGCCCCAATGCGAGGGCACCTCGGGAGTCACGAGAAGCAGGAGTAGGGCAGGCAGATAGGTCCCTGTCTCCCTGCCGGGAGAAGTCAGACCGACCTGAGTGCCAGTCTGTCTGCCACTCAATAGCCGAGTGACCTTGGGCAAATGACTTGCTCTCTCTGGGCTTCTAATTCCCAGTTATCAAATGAGGGAATGATGCCCACCTCTGAAGTCACTGAGAGAGTTGTGTTAGACAAAGTATGTGGGCTGTTAATCAGCCCCCAGCCTCCATAGATGGGTCAGTGAGCAGAGACCTTACCATCACTGCAGGTGGGCAGTGGAGGCTTAGATCCAGCAGAGCCTGACCTCCCTGCTAGGGGGCTAGTCCCACAGAGGGCCAGGAAGACCTACCAGCCTTCTCAAGGCAGGAGAAGGGCACCGCTTCTTCTCATCTTTCCCTCAGCCTCCTAGCAGAAGCCCCTTATAGAAAAGGGCTGGGGTTCGAAGGCTTTGCCACCTTGGTCCAGGGAAGCCAGGATCCAAGTGCTCAGACTATTGATCACCCAGCTTCACTCGGAAGCCCAGAAAGAGCTTGGGGCTCTGGGGAAGCTGGAGATTCCCAGGGAAGGAGCAAGCGGGTGGAGTACAGGTACCGTCTGCAGCAAGGTCACAGGAAGGGTGTGGGCTTGGATCAAACTGACCCAGATTGCCATGCTGACTCATCAGTGTACCTGCTGCGTGACTCCAGGCAGTGATGCCAGGTAGCTTGTGGAGAGTGTGCGCTACACACGTGCTGTCTCCTCCCCATAGTCTAGGTGTAGGAACAGTCCCATGGCAGAGCCCTGAACCCCTAACCACTGGGCCATGTGCCTTGACTCGGCCTGCTCTGCCTCCAGCCCAGGGATGATGGCACCAGTTGCATGGGGCCACGGGAGAAATGATAATAACAAATGTGCCGAGCTTGGCAGCTAATGCATGCTCTGCTTGGCAGCTCCCTTCCCTCAGCCTCTCCACAGTGCCCACTCAGCTCTAGGTATTTTTTAATTCCTGTGCTCCAAGAGTCCCATCAGCTAGACCTTGGGAACCAGGGGGTGGCATGCTGTTCTCCTGCATGGCTCCTTCCTCCTCAGAGTCCTGCTCCCTTGCTTCCCCACCCTAGTCAGAGTTGTTCCTGCCAACCACTCCCCTCACCCCACTGCCCAATCTCTCTGTACCCCGCTCAGGTGCTCCTCCTCCAGGCAGCCTTCCCAGACCACTACCAGACCTAGAGAACGTGCCCTCCTAACCCCCAGGGCTCCCAGAGGGGTGGGATCAGTGCATCCCCTGGCCACAGAGTTCTTGGAGGTATTAGGACAGGCTTTGTCCTGTCGTGGTGGGTGACCTGATGTCAAAGTTTGGGGAGTCCGAGGCGCTTGCATTCAGGCCCAACTCAGCTGCTTAGCAGTTGGACAGCTGGACCCTAGCCTTCTCTGAGCCTCGGTTTCCCTCTCTGCAAAATCTGACACACCACGCTGGCTTGTGTCAAGTAATGAGGGCAAGTGTCAATAGGCTGATTACTTTCAAGGGCTGCCCCTTGGGCTTGGAGCTGGCCGCGATGGGGCCAGTCCCCTACTCTGACCTGCTCAGGCCTCTGAGAGCACTGCGGACCCAGGCGGCCCCTGACCGCCCGCGGAGAGCTGCGCGCCGTTACCTACCCTCCCAGGAGAGCAGCGCCGGAGGCCTTCCCTCGGCGGCTCATCTGATACATCTGAGCCATCTCCCTCAGGGTCTCTGCTGAGTACAGGCCAACGGGGCTGTTATACTGCCTTGGCTGGCTCGAGCCCGGCAGGACTTTCGGGCTGAGTGGGTCCAGGGCCCCCTCCAGGCTGGTCTTGGCCCCGGGGCTGCCCCGGGGAGGGCCGGGGTCAGAGGCCTCCGTGTGTGAGGAGAAGACGGAGGTCTGAGAGAAGGAAGAGCTAAAGGTCTGCCCGAGCTCCGGGGTGCCTGGGGTGCCCGGGCCGGCCCTCGCCTCGGGGTGGGGGCTGGGTGCTGCCAGGCTGCTGTTCGTGTCCAGAGCAGGGTCCTGGCCCAGGGCAGCGCCATGCAGGGGAGAGAGAAAAGAGCAGTTAGAGGCCACGGCCGCCCCCGCGCTTCCGCGTGGACCTGAAAGAGAGGGGTTAGTGCCAGCGCCCAGCCCCCCCGAGCCTGCAGCCCTGCACTGAGTTCGCGGTGGGGAGACGGCCCGGACACCTGGAAAAGAAGTCTTCTCAAAAAAAGGTGGGGTGAGGCGTATGGCTCCTGGCCCTGATGCTACCATCAGACTAGACTAAATGAGAAGCCCACACAGAAAGCGAGGCCAAGCCGGCCTGCCGTGGGACTTGAAGTGAGGGGGGTGTGGTCTCAGGGACCAGGGGAGACCTTCTATCCTTCCCCCGTTCCCCTGCCCCTGTAGGAGGACACTGGTGAGCCAGCCCTGCCTCCTGCTCCGCTGCAATGCTGCACGTGGCCAGCGGGGCGAGCCTCCTGGGCTGGGGGTGAACAGGCAGGGCAGACGTGCAGGGGAACTGCGGGAGGAGCGGGGCTGACAGCTGGGTCCTTCCATCTGCCTCTGCAGCTTCTCTGGAGAAGCACTCTGCCCGCTTCCTCAATCTGTCGCCCCCCAGACCCCCATTCTCCTCTTCTTGCCTCCTCTCCCCACCCTGCCCATCGCCCACTCTGCCCTTGTGGACTGACAGGGTCTGTCTGAGGTCATTCTAGGGGGTGGGTGGAGAGTGGTGGGAGCGTGTGGTCCCCCAGGCATGGTGGGCTGGGCCTCCTGTGCTCCCAGTCCCTCAGGACTGAGCTGCTTAGAGGGAGCCAGGAGGGCGCCTGGGGCGGGCAGGTGAGGTGAGCCTGCTGCTGGGCCTGCCTCTGGGCCTCACCAGCACTTCTGAGTGCAGTATGTGCGTGAGTGCCAAGTAGCTTCAGTCATGTCCGACTCTGTGACCCCATGGAATGTATGCCAGCAGGCTCCTGTGTCCGTGGGATTCTCCAGGCAAGAATATTGGAGTGGGCTGCCAACTCCTTCTCCAGGGGATCTTCCTGACCCAGGGATCAAACCCACATCTCTTGTCTCCTGCAGGAGACAAGGCAGGCAGGCTCTTCACCTCTGGCACCACCCGGGAAGTCCTTGAGTGCAGAGCACGCTTAGTCGCTCAGTCATGTCCAGCTCTTTGCGACCCTGTGGACTGTGGCCTGCCAGGCACCCCTGAGTGCAGTACAAAAGTAGCTCACAGTGACAGGGGTTCAGTTGTCTCTGACTCTTTGCGACTCCATGGTCTTTACAGTCCATAGAATTCTCCAGGCCAGAATACTGGAGTGGGTAGCCTTTCCTTTCTCCAGGGGATCTTTCCAACCCAGGGATCAAACCCAGATCTCCCGCATGGCAGGCGGATTCTTTACCGGCTGAGCCACAAGGAAAGCCCAAGAATACCGGAGTGGGTAACCTGTCCCTTCTGGGGATCTTCCTGATCCAGGAATCAAACTGGGGCCTCCTGCATTGCAGGCAGATTCTTTATCAACTGAGCTATGAAGGAAGGCAAGGGGCAGGCAATTGGGAGGAGAAAGGAAGACTGGAGAGAGAGTGCCTGTGACTGAGGAGAAACCCTGAAGGGCAGTAGACCCCCCACGGCTGAGAGCTTTTCCTGGAGTAACTGGGAAAAACTGGGGCCTTGGCGTTCATGCCAGAGTCAGCCCCCTGCTAGTGACCGCAGGAGCATAAGGGTCAGAGCCTTCTGGACACTTGTCCCTGCTTGACTTGTCTCTTCCCTGAAAACACTGTGGACTAAGTAGATTTCCCATCAGCCCAACCATGAGGCCCAGATATCGGCTAAGCACCCAGGTGGAGACCCCTACATTATCACAAAATCAATATTTCGTCGGAGCTCGAACGCATCTCTCCAGGGGCCTGCCCCAGCTCTGCCCCTGGCATCGCTGATGCCACCACCCTGCCTGAGTGGGACCAGCAGAAGTTCAGGCAGGCAGGCCAGGGCTGCACTCCAGGAACCACGGCTGAAGGTGGAGCCTGCCACCCGCGGCCAGGACCTACCTTCTGGTGGGGGATCACTGGCAGAGGGGACTGGATCGGGGGTGCTGCCGAGGAGATGGGAATGGGACGCTTCGACCTGGAAAAGCCAGAAACAGGAGCAGGTGAAGACAGTTGTTCTCGGGGCCCAGGCACCCACCCGGGCAGGACGGGGCATCCCCTGGGCTTGGCCAGCAGGGAGAAGCCACGTCTCTCGGGCACTTAGCAGCCAGGGGCCTCTGCTCAGTCCCAGGGAGGCTGCCTGTGCACAGAGAAAGCAGCAAGACCCTGGCCTCCAGGCCCAGCTGCCCACACCTTGGCAGCGCCATGCCCTACCCTCTCTGGGCTCCTCTGCAAAGTGGAGGCGCTTGATACCCTGGGCCTGTCCTCACTCTGGCCCAGGGGCTGTCCTCACTTTGCGGTGGTCTGGTAGCACAGGGTCTGGCCCATGCTGGACAGCTCCTCTCCCCGGGATGCCTGGTGCCCACGCCCAGCCCCTGCCCCCGACTCTGGAAAGCGCCCACCTACTTCTGCAGGGTGAGACTCAGGTTGTAGCTGGCAGACTTGATCTTGTTCTGGGCCTCCAGGTGGGTCATGGTGTCTGTGCTGACGCCGTCAATGGCCACCACAAGGTCGCCCTGGCTGAGCTGGGACTGGGCGGCCTTGCTGCCTGGCGTGACCTGAGAGGGCAGCAAATGGAGGGTAAGCAAAGGGGGACCTGAGGATGGGACGGCCCTCAGAGAAGAGTCGCCAGCGAATCATCCAGCAGAGGCTGGCCATTTTGTCTTTCATTCACTGTTGCCACCAAGCCTGCTTCCTCTTCTTGCTGCAAAACTGACATATTTCTTGTTGTTTTGTATCTGAGTGTGGTCATGAGGCTCTCTCTGGCTAGTGGAATGTAGTTTAGAGCAATGCACATCACTTCCAGGCCTGCCCCTAGCAATCATCTTGCCATCCTCAATTCTCCCTGCTTGTCAGCTGACTGGATATAAAGGACCCAGAGGAGATCAGTCAAGCCACTAACCAAAAGCGACCTGGATTCTGGAGTCACTGCTTAGAGGAAAGATGACTAAGGAGCACTGAACTGGATGTTGCATGAATGAGAAATAAACTTTTGCAAGAGGTCTGGGGGTTTTTTGTTACACCAATTAGCCTACTATAGTATCTGCACCCTGAAAACCCATGGCATACTTCCTGGCTCCAGAGCTCAGATGCTGCCAGGCCAGCAAGCAGGCCAAATGCAGCCTCACAATAGCATTCTAGTGTAAGTGCCCAGCGCTCCACCGTGACAGGTGTGCAGAGAGGGCTGGCAGTGTCAACCTGCCCCGGGGAGCAAGGTCAGCTGGGACATGGGGCTCAGTGCTCTGGGGCTGGCTTTATATTTCCCAGAGGTACACATGTGGAGGCCAGTTCCCAAATCTTGCACTCTGGTGACACTGCAGAATATTAGAGCCTGGGGGCCCCACTCCAGTGTGATCGTGCAGAAGGCCGTGGGTACACCATCCCATGAACATCGTGTGTCACGTCAGGAAGTTTGTACTCCCAGAGACATCACTTGTGATGCTGAGACTCCCAGTGATATCACACACCATGCCAAATTCTGCATGTCCAGCCCCCCAGTAATACCACCCTGAACGTCACAATGGCCTCCCCTATAGTAACATCACATGAAATGTGAGATTCTGGAGGGCCTGGTGACACTGCCTAAAATAGCTCTGTGGCCAGCCCCTAGTGACATTATAAACAGTGCCGTGAATCTTCACCTCTAAAAGTGTCTCAGGGATGTCATGGAGACTCTGACTCCACCCCCTGCTGACATCACATAGAATGACTTTGTAACCTGACCCCCAGGACATCATCAGGAAGCCCCTTGTGACCTCACATGGGACTCCAGGCAGGCCTTGCCTCCAGTGACATCATAGGAAAGAGGGGACCCTGGGAGTCAACCCCCGCCAATGAGCTGTGCCTGGAGGGTGTCCCTTGGCTCTTCTTCCCAGACGTGCCCACCAGCCAGGCCTCCTGGCTTCTCTGGGCACATTCCAGTCACCTTTCTGGCTATCCCCCAAGGACAAGGCTGGCTTCTAACACTGGCAGAAGCCATCATCTGGCCAAGGCTTGGGGACCCATCCAGAAGGAGCCCCAAGAGGACATGGGGACTGTCCCTGGACACCAGGCCTCATGGAACTCTGGCCAGATTCTGGACTTCAGCCATGGATGGACACCTCCTGCTGAGCCCCTGTGAGGGCTCCTCAGCCCATTCCTAGATGGGCTCTAGGATAGGCCAGGAACCATGTGTACTAACCCAGGGATTATAGCAGTTCTAGGCGAGTTCTTGCTAATTGCCGTTGTCTTGCCATTTCAGACACAAGAACTGTGGTACCTTCTTAAACACTGGCCACCTTGTACCCAGAGCAACCTCCCCACCACTCCCAGAATCTGCTGAGATGAGGCAAGGACAGCAGAAAAACAAATGCCTTAACTGTCAGGAAGCCACGACGTCCAGTTTGCCAAATCCCACCTGCTCTCCAGGCTCCCATAGGGGTGTCTGGAACCACTTGGACCATCTCAAAACACATGCTGCCTTTAGTCCCAAATCAGTGGCCATGCAGAGCCTCTCCTAGTGACAGGAGTTTGTTATTTCCTTTGAAATGGCCGCTGCTGCTAAGTCGCTTCAGTCGTGTCTGACTCTGTGCCACCCCATAGATGGCAGCCCTTCAGGCTCCCCCGTCCCTGGGATTCTCCAGGCAAGAACACTGGAGTAGGTTGCCATTTCCTTCTCCAATGCATGAAAGTAAAAGTGAACGCTCAGTCGTGCCCGACTCTTAGCGACCCCATAGACGGCAGCCCTTCAGGCTCCCCCGTCCCTGGGATTCTCCAGGCAAGAGTACTGGAGTGGGGTGCCATTGCCTTCTCTGTTAAATGATTGAACAAAGGGTAAAAAAAGATAACAAAGAAAAGCAAAACACTTTCTAGACTGAGAGGGGACTCCTAAGGGCAAGCTGAGTTGCCCAGCCAGGCCTGTCTTGCAAGAAAGTTACCTTCCCCTATAGCTTCTAGCTTCGCGTTCAGACCTCTGCTCTTCCTGGCATTTTATTATAGACAGCTTTGAACACAGAAGGGCTTCCCTGGTGGCTCAGATGGTAAAGCGTCTGCCTGCAATGCGGGAGACCCGGGTTCGATCCCTGGGTCAGGAAGATCCCCTGGAGAAGGAAATGGCAACCCACTCCAATACTCTTGCCTGGAAAATCGGATGGATGGAGGAGCCTGGTAGGCTACTGCCCACGGTGTCTCAGCGTCGGACACGACTGAGCAACTTCACTTTCTTCACTTTGAACACGGAAAGGCGGAACTAATCCTACAGTGAAAAGTCAAATGCCCACCGATGCGGTTCTACTGTAGCATTTCACTCAACCTGCTGGTCATGTGTCCATCCGCCTCACCATCCATCAATCCATGTCATATTTGACGCACTTCAGAGACAGTAGCAGCCGCCAGCACGCTCCTGTTCAGGGTAGACTGCAGTGCCTCTGCTGTCTCAGTGGACTGCCCACAGAGCTCCCCCACAGCAGGACACCCCTGTGCTGAGGCTTCCCAAGCCTCCCCCAGATGCTTCTGTGAATCTACAGAGAAGGGGGCCATTGTCCTGCAACAGGGAGCTCCCAGGCAGGGTAGGCACAGACCCCAGAGGGGAGGGCCGCACGCCTACAGAAGGGATGCCTGCCAGGCAGGACCAGATCCATGTCCAGGAGATCGTGGATAANNNNTAAGTGTGAACAAGGACACCAGAATGACATCCAAGAGATGCTGGGGCCAGATCAGCTGGAACAAACCACAGCCATCTGGAATGCCCTCCCTTCCAAGATGCCTTGAGGACATCTTTCTCCCTCAAGCCTGGGTCACTGACACAATACCTTCCCAAAGGGCTCCCACCTTCCCCTTGCCTGGCACGGCCTGGCTCCCCTTCATCCTCAGGAAATGGACTGAAGTGATTCCCAGGGAAGAGCCCAGCCTCCCCTGGATCTGGTCAAGAGCCAAACTCCCTGCGGAGAGCCGCCTAGCTGGCTCCAGCCGGCCCCTGGCGCCTCTCTCTCTGCACCTGTGTCTGCTCATCAGGGCTCAGTTGGCCTGACCTTTGGCTGCCCTGAGCACGGTTCAAGACCCCTCAGGCTGACGGGTGGAGGATGCTCTAATCCTCTTTTAGGAAGGTGCTCTGCTAGTTCTGCCCAAGTCTCCTTAGAGAAGAAGGCAGCCTGGAGACGGGGACCCTGAGGAGGTTGTCCCTCAGCTCTGCCCAGGGAGCATCCTGCCCAGCAGAAGGGCGGGGCCACCCTTGAACCATTGCACAGAACCTAGGGCATGTGGAGGGTACAGTCCAGGCACAAGGTACCCATGCATCTCTTGTCTGACTCCCTAACCCCCTCCCTCTACTTTCCTTGTCCCAGAAAAGACCCAACGCTGCTAAATCCTTGAAGGATATATTTTTCTTCTTTAAAGTTTTTCTACCCCCTTTGGAGAATTCGAAAAGTTCTTTGTAATGATTATTTCATTCTCATTTTACTTTTCAACTTCTCCAGTCACCAGCCAGCTCTCAGTGGGGAACCCAGCCACAGGCAGAGCTCCAGGACGAGGGTTCTGTCTCAGAAGCTTCTAGGATAGGCTCTAGGCATTTAGAGGCCAAGATTGCCACCTAGCCCACAGGAGAGTTTCCTCCTTGCTGGACCATACTTTAGGGCATCCCAGAGTGGGCACAGGGACAGCTGGTGCCTTCGGGTGCCTGGGGGAAGCAGCAGAGCAAAGAGCACGGATTTTGGTCTGAACCAGACCTGAGGTTGCAGCACCCACCTCCATGCCCTCTGTGTAAAGACAGCAACGATTCTGTTCTCCCAGAATTCTGGTGAGGATTTCATCATTAAATGGCATATTATACAAAGACAGTGCAGAGCTGAGAAAGTTTCAGGGAAGCTCCTAAAGGAGGAGATGCGGGTGCTGCCCCCGGCCCCTTGCCCTGGGGTGTGCAGGAGTTGGAGTCTGGGAGGCTGCAGCCTCTGGCTCCACAGGGCACAAGGTCTGGAGCTGGCAGAGCTGGTGTGTGAGGGCCCAGCCCTGATCAGTTCTGAGCCAGCCTTCTATCCTTAGAAGGGCCTGAGCATCAGCTGGAGGAGAGAGAAGTCCTCTCCAGGGCCCCAGGGAAGCAAGATGCTGGCTGAGGCTCTGACCTACCCCTGAGCCCAGTATTTCCCCAGCTTCCTGGCATCAGAGGGAGCCCCTGGGCTCCACAGAGGTTCCTGGCCATCACTCCCAGTGTTAAAAGCCAGATAGGCAGTGCCTTCTTTTCCGTCTAGACCTACCAGTGTAGGTGTGGCAAGGAAGGGAGGCCAGGGCAGGCAGTGGACGCTGTGTACTGCGCAACTTCCAGCGTCTCCTCCTGACACCCCCACTAAGGCTGACGCCCAGGGGATTTCCATGGAGCCCCAAGTGCATCTTACATTGTGTGATTAGGTTACTGTCATCCTCTGCTCCCTCTCCATCTGGCTTCCCCTGGGGCCTTGCTCCATCCCTCACTCTCTCACTTCTGTTTTCCCATGGTCCTGCTCTCCAACTCCACCCTGGCTGATTAAAAAAAAAGAGCACCAGAGTCTTATCTATGCTCAAAAAGCCTCTCCTTACACAGAGGATTTTTAGGGAAGTGAACATATTCTCTATGATACTATAATGCTGGATACATGTCAGAATACATTGGTCCAAAACCATAAAATGTACACACCAAGCATGAACTCTAATGTAAACTATTTGTTCTCTGTAAAAATGACATGTCAGTGTAGCTTCCTTGGTTATAATATGTGTACACTCTGGTGGGGGATGTTGGTAATGAGAGAGGCTGTGCGTGTATGTGTCCGGGCAGGGCGTGGGATAGGGAAAATCCCCATATCTTCCTCTCCATGTTGCTATGAACTTAAAGCTGCTCTAAAAAACTTAAGACTTAAAAAACCCAGCCTCTCCCTGTTCACGCCTTAGTTGCCTCAGTCAGTCCCTGCCGTGTGTGCCTCCCTTTCTTCACTGCCAGGCTTCTCCAAAGAGTGGCCCGCAGGCCTCCGCAATCTCCCAGCCCTCTCACGTCAGCCATCTGACTTTGGCCCCCGCCACCCCACGCATACCAATGACCTCCCTATGCCAAAGTCAGGGGTCACTGGTCCGTTTTCCAGCTGGCCACACACTTTACTGGCCTTCTGAGTCTCTCCTCTTATCCCATAGTTCTATGTCAAGAATGTTACACAGTGGGTCCCCAAGAGCCCTTGGACATGGTGAAGTCTGCTTCGTGCCACTTAGGATGGTTCCTGGGAAGAGGTGGATCCGGGCTTCAAAGGCGCAGAGAAGCTGTATTTGGGAACAAGAGGGTCCTGGGTGGGGGCCTTGGCGATCATGGCCAGCCCCTGGGTGAGAGGAAGGTCCAGGGAGATGAGGAGATGGCTCCCAGGCGGGAAGGCTGCCCAGCAAACCCAGCAGGCCTCACCCAGGCAGCTCTGCTCTTCACGCTCACTCCTCTCCCAGCCTTCGGCCCGAGGAGCCCTGGGGGCTACTAGCCCAGGACCTCAGAAGGCCCACCCCCCCCAGGACCTGGCCAGCCTCATACCTACTTTCTTCGGGGCCCTCCCGGGGTCAGAAACAGCTCTGAGCCCCAGAAAAAGGAAGCATGCTGGGAGAGGGTCTGGCCTGGCGACCTCTAAGCATGCGTTTCCCTGCACTGGGGCTCTGTCCGTTTATCGTCCCCAGTCCCGTTCGCGGCTTTGGGAAGCCGCTGCCAGCCCCGCAGCAGCGTTCCGGAGGCTCGCCTGACCTTCAGCGCAGCTATAAACAGCACGGCTATCAGCACAGTGAGGTGCTGCCCAAGAAGCAGTGCCGCGACCTTAAAATTCCAGGAATCGTCAGCGTGGCTGCCCCAGAATAGCCTCAGCCTGTCCTCCTTCCCGTCCCTGGGGACCCTCTGTCCACCCCACCACAGCCAAGAGGGGCTGGCGAATACCAGGGCTCAGCGAGGGGCAGAGGCCACTGGGCTGGTGCCTCAGGTGAGCCTGCTGGGTGGGTGGGCGAGGCTGTAAGGAGTGGCGGCCTCAGAGCAGAGACAGGACCTCCCTGGGCCCAGGCTCAGCTCCCCCATCCTCACGAGCAGCCCATGAGGAAAAACAGGTGTATTTTCATAAGTGTATATTAGACAGCACGCTCACACGTGTGCTTTCCCCGATTCATTATCCCCATGTTACAGATGAGAAAACTGAGGCTGAGCAGGTGAACTGACTTTTCTAAGGTGATCCAGCTGTGAGGAGCAGAGCCAAACAAAATCTTAACGTCTCTGCGATAAAGTCAAGGACTGCAACACGCACCAAGAGGCAAGTCCCAGACCATGGCCCTAGCCTTGGCCTAGCTGCTCAGGTGTTGGGGCTGGGTCTTTGGAATTTCTCCCTCTCTGCTCCCACCCCTCCCCCACTTCCTGGAGCACTGGCTGGGGTGGGGGGAGGGTGGGGGTGGAAGGGCAGCTCGGGTTGCAGGCCCAGCCGCACCTGTCCAGGATAAATAAAGGCATTTCCCCTCCACCCTCTGAGCCTTGCTCCTGAGCCCATTTCTCTGTGGGTCCTCAGGCTGAGACTCTCACTGAATAGAGGACTTGAGGGGCTGTTATTGCTCCGAGGTTGATTCTGTGGGGCTGGTGGGCAAAATGGGGTGGGTACGGGAGCTAGTCCTCAGGCTGCAGGTGGCCAGCCTTCTTCCAGGAGGAGATGCAGCAGACGGGCCTCAGTGCTTTATTACTAGCCAGAGGGGGAGGCTGCAGCCACGGGAGTTAGGGGTTACCAGGGATGCAGGAGCAGGTGAGCAAGTGGGAACCTGTTAGTCTGGTTCTGAAGTGAGATGCCCATCCTAGCCCTGTCCGGGGGCCCACAGGCCTCACGGTTATGGTGTGTGTGCCCCTGCTGAGAATGAGCTGGCCCTGCCTTTGCCTATAGCCCCCCACTGCCATAGTCCACTCATGCCTTGTTTTGTGCAAAGACTCAGGCCAGAACATCTATTGCCCCTCTATGGGAAGAGGATTCTTCCAGAGAGCTCTGGCCTTGTTCCTTTAGGGAAGAAGTTTCTGCTGCAGAAGGACCTTAAGTGCCCCAGCGGGAAATACCACAGCCCTATTGGGAAGGGGTGTGTGTGTGTGTGTGTGTGTGTAAAGTTGCTCAGTCGTGTGTCCGACTCTTTGTGACCCCGTGGACTGTAGCCCGCCAGGCTCCTCTCTCCATGGGATTCTCCAGGCAAGAATACTGGAGTGGACTGCCATTTCCTTCTCCAGGGGATCTTCCCAACCCAGGGATCGAACCTGGGTCTCCTGTATTGCAGGCAGACGCTTTACTTTGTATTCCAAGGCCTGCACTGAGACCGGGATGCCCAAGCCCAGGGCATCAGCGGCTCACCAGAGGGTTTATCAAAAGGCCCCAAGCCCTGGGAAGGCCCCAGCACCCAGCCCTGCATGCTTCATGGCCTTGGTGATTTGGGGCATGCCCCTGAAGGGAGCTGAGAGGCCCATCTCCCAGTGGCCTGCCTGAGCTGCGGGTTCTATTTTTAAAAGTACCCCCTAATCATTGGCCCTAGTACATCCCAATACATCCCCTGCCTACATTGAGGACATTCTTCCTGCTGTCTAGCTTAAGGCCTCTGTGCTGCAGTTTAAGCCCTGGGCTGGCTAGGGCCAGGTGGCTCATAGACCCTGATGAAGTCACTGGCTATCCTGGGTGCCACTGAGCTAGCTAGGAGGGCTAACATCCGCTCGCACGGATCGGGTCGGGACCAGCACTCAGAGGCCCTGGGCATGGTAGCACTGAGAGAGAGCTGGGCTGTCTCGGGCATGGGAAGCTGGCAGACCCACGAGAGGGGACGGTCCTGCCTTGTACAGGGAGGAGATGTGCAACCTGGGGGTGGGGAGCTGTGCAGGCTTCTGGGGGAGAAGGGGGGCGTGTCCACTAGGGCTCAAATGCCCATGTGTCCCCATATCATCAGACAGAGTGTGTGCGTCTCTGGGTGTTCTTTAGTACATGGGGCCGTGCCATCTCCAGGGCAGGGGGCCTGGAGACTCAGGTGAGAATAAGCCAGACCTCCAGCAGAAGGATGGAGACAGTGCCTTTTCCCTGCAATAGAGCCAGGCCAGCACCCCAGAGAAGCATGGCCTCTTTTTGCTCTTGTGAGTCTCCCATAGCACCCCCAAGTGGGGTTTTCCATTGAAGGGTCCTTCCAAGTGTCCACATTAGGTTCTACAGCCAGGACTGTGCCTGCAGTGGGGACATTGGCGCCCTGCCCCTCTGCCAAGCTCCTTTTAGTCCTGGCTACCCACTTCAGCACTTCCCCCCTAACCTCCCCACCCCATCCCCAGGCCCAAGGCAAGTTTCCTCTGCCCTGGAGAAGTCTCCCTGTCTCCAGGTGGGCAGTGACCCAGACACCCCTGCCCATCCATCACCCTCCAGTGACAGCCTGGGGCCTCAGCCTGCCCCCTTGTGCCCACACCAGCACTGCTGGGGCTCGGCCTTGGCCGTACCCCACCAGGCGGGGGTTCTCTTTGCCCCGGCACATTTCACCGTTCACTGCGAGCATAGCTCTGCTTCAGCCCCGCTCTGTTGGACTTCCCTTTACTTGACAAGTGTTGTCTGAGCACCTAGGTACTGGTCTAGGTACGAAGGACACAGCAGTGGTTAAAACAAAGTCCTGTCTTACAGACAGCTTTGTCTCAAGCAGATCTGGCTTCTGGCTTCTCTAGACTTCAGTGTCTCCAGCTGGGCAATAAGATTTCTCAGACAACCTCCAAAGATCTCTGACTTCCCCATCAGGCAGTGCCGGCCCCGGTCACAGGACACACAGTCCATTTCCCCAGAGAAGCATGGGGAACCAGACACGAGACAAGCAGGCAGAGCAGCTGTAAGTGAATGGCTAGGTGCTCCAGTAGGTAAAGAAGGCCCAGCTCCATGAAGCCAACCAGTGCAAGTTCCCCCAGCAGGCCCAGGGAGGCAAGGGAAGAGAGCTGTTATCTCAGGTCTGGGATGGAGTGGGTGTGGGAGCCCGGTTATCAGCCCAGCCCAGCTCTGACTTCAGGACAGCCAAGGTCAGCAGCCTGTCACCTGCCCTCTCCACGCTAGGAGCGCTCTCTCCCAAAGCAGTGGCCTTCCTCCGGGCAGATGCGCCTGGCCTGGGCGTACCCCGGCCCACCTGGAGAAGGGCTTAGGAAGGCCCTGTGCTTTCCGTTTACCTGCCTGCTTGCAAACTTAGTGTCTCCTGCTCTACTGAAAACATCAGCCGCTCGCCTATGTTTCATTCTGTTAATAGGCCAGCAAACCTGGGTGGGTAACAGCTGTGGCAGAGACCAGGGGCCTGGGGTAGGCAGGATCAGGCTAGGTCCAGTCCCAGCCCCCAGACCAGGAAAGTCTACTCTGCTTTCCAAGAGCCTCAGGGAGGACAGACAGACTGACGGATGGACGCACACACCCTCCTTCTGACATGCCCCGCCCCCACGGGCGCTGCGGGCCACGCACACTCACCCGGGAGATGGTGAGCGGCATGTTGAAGTCCTTGCCCCCCTGCAGGCGGAAGCCCCAGGGCCCAGGCCCCGTCAGGGTCACGCTGTAAGACATGCTGGCTCTGACACCGGCGGCCTCTGCGGACAAAGGGAGAGGAGTGGAGTGAGAGGACCCTCGAGCCCCTGCCTCCCCAGTCCAGACCTCAGCCCCAGCCCCCAACCCCCGGCCTTGCCTGCTCCGTGCCTTGCTGCCCAGCCGGGCTGTGTGGAGCTCCTGAGAGGCTCCTAAGAATAGCTGGGAACGAATGCCATCGACGCTGATATCTGCCCTGCGCTGCGCCCATAAATGGACTGTAACCCTATACTGTGCCCGCCCGCCCTCAGCCTCCCAGCGGGCCCACCGTGACTCACGCAGCTAATATAGCCCCTGGGGAGGGCTGTCCAGCTCCCAGTTCCCCCCAGGGGGCAGGAGAGGGGCCTGGGGGGCGGTTAGTGATAATGCTCTGCCTCCCTGCTCTCCTCTCCTTGCTCCCACTGCCCTCTGGGGAGCCTGGTCTGCCCAGCCACACTCTCTACCTGCTATATCCACTCTCTTGCCCAGAAGACCATGGCTAAGCTCCTTTGGCCCAAGGCTTTGTGACTTGGGTGTGACTTGTCCTGTGATCCCTGGAGAAAACCCTGAAGTTGTCCGCTTATCCTCTTATCCCCAAGAGAAATGACAACTTCAGGGCCCAGAATTGTCCAGCCCCATCAAAACAGTGATAGTAATAGCAGCAGCTCTGGGCACAGCCAAGCTCAGCTCTGGGCCCTCCACACCGTTATCCCCTGAGATCCTGAGAGGCTTGTCCTGCAGGAACCAAGGCTCAGAGAGAGGTTAGCTAACTTCCCCAAGGTCACACAGGTAGACCCAGGCCATACTGGAGCCTGAGCTCATCCGCACGGGGATTTGTGCCAGATAACAGGTTCTGCCCAGTAGTGACAGCACCTCCTGATGCTCGAGCCTGGCATTGGGGAGGCCCTGACTGCTGAAAGGCACACTTAGCGTGGGGTCTGGAAGCGGGTCTAGGACAGGCCTCATACCCTCCAGGCTCCCTGGGGGCCCAACAGTTATTCTTGGCTCTCCTGTCTCATTTGTGCCCTGGAAAAGTTGACCGCAGCGTGGAAAGCTCCAGCTGCCAGTGTCGCACGCCAGGCCCCCATGCCCTTTGAGCCGGAGCGGCAGGGGCCAGGGAGGAGGAGGGGAGAGGCCATGTGCTCAGCTGCTGGGACAAGGGGCCAGAAGGGGCAGGAAGGGGAAAATGTGTGTGATGTGGTCGGCCCGTAACCCAGAGACAGCGTGTTCCAGGCGGGGGCCTAGACCCCTGAGGACTCCTGCCAGTGTGGTCTTTGAGCCAAGATGCCTCTAGAAGCCCTTCCTCAGAAGAGACCTCAGGCTCGATGTGGTCTGGAGGTAGATCAAGGGCCCCGCTAGTTCGCTGCTCTGGAAACCAAAGCTCAAGGAAGGCAACTGGGCTGGCTGTTCTCTGCCCTCCGGGAGAGCTCTAGCCTGTGCTGGGCCCTGAGGACTCAGAGGAGGGCTGGGTGTGGGTAATTTCCCAGCCGCCCGCAGCCAGCCTCACACTCTGGGCCTAACGCATATGACATGAATGGCAAGAAGGAGTCCCCACTTCACAGGGGCATTTGGTAACTTGCCCAAGGTCACAGAAATACCAAGTGGAAGAAGCCAGTGAGGGACCTGTGTTCTTTCCCCCATTTCACCACCTCTGCTCCGTGTCATGCTGCCCAGCTGTCCTCCCTGCCCAGGCCTGGCCCAGGAGTCCAGCAGCTCAGGGCCAGCACGCCCGTCCCCTGCCCCTCCCCCAGGTCCCAGCCCATCCATCCCTGATTCCAGCTTTATCTCCTTTCCTGAGTCGGGGGAGGTGCATCTGTCTGGTCAGGCCAGAGCGGATCCAGCAGCAGGGCACGACCAGTGTGGGGAAAGGAAGGCGCTGAACCCGCACAGGGAGAGGGAGCCCCGAGCTAGGCTGTACCTGGAGTTGCAGGCTCTTTCTCTGGACTCAGGCACCCGCCATGCCGCCTCTGGGGAAAGGGTGGTGTAAGGAAAGGATGCTCTTAAAGGGGAAGGCCAGCCTCCCTCCACTGCCTCCCCTGGGAGATCTGAAGCCAGCCGGAGAGCAGCTGGTACTCACAAGCTGGGCGTGAGCTGCTTTCCAATAACAGCAGCTCACTGGGGAGTGGGGATGGGGGCAAGCCTGGTCTTTCCCCTCCTCCACGCTCCTCCCTGCAGTTTGGGATGGGGTTTTAGGCATGAAAATCACAAGGTGGAGGACAGAAGGAGAGCAGGAAGAGAGAGGCTGCTGCGGGCGTCAGAGGCCAGGGGCCTGGGTCTCTCTCCCCCGTGGCGGCACCAGTAGGTAGAGACTGTGCTTGTCAGAGACCTTCTCTGGTTTTTATTTTTCTACATCCCTCCAGGCGCACACAGCCCTGGGATGAACTTGGACTACTGATTGAAAACAAACTGTAGGCGCGGTGTGTGTATGTGTGTGCTGGTGTGCGTGCAAATACGTCTACACAGGAGCGTGTGCTGGAAAGTGAGCATGTGCGCAAGAGGGTGGGCCATGGTGGAAACAGCACTCTGCGGGGAGAGCCAGAGGTGAGTAACACTTTCCGTCGAGCGAAGGTCTGTGTGCGGCTTTGACTGCCGGCCGCGGGAGACTCAGCGCTGTCCTTTCTGTGCCAGTGAAACGCCCAGCCCAGGTGCAGAGGCAGCTCATAAATAGCTGGGGTGTCTGACAGAGCCATCGCTATTGTCATCGCCTGGACAATCACAGCACACAGCATCCGCGGAGAGGCGGGCGACTCCAGGCAGCGGGAGGGCCTGGGCGTCTGCTCTGCCATCTGAGCCTGAGGGGCAGGCTGCTGGACTGAGAAGTGGGTGCAGGCCGCATTGCAGAGCAGAAGCTTCGCGGTACGGGGCCATGAACCTAGACCCGCAGGGGTGACAGGGCCGCTTCCGGAGCCTGCAAGCCCCCGGGTAACGCTGGGTCTGTGTGTGTGAGGGAGATGTGAAGGAGCTGGAAGTGTCCCAGGAGGCAGGCAGGGATGATGGTCACCCTACATCCTGGAGTCCAGGTTGGGGAGCAGCCCCTTGGCCTGAAAGCAAGCAGCAGACATCAGTTTAGCCCAAAGAGTGCCCCACTGGAAGCGGTGGCTCAGGGACCCTCCATGTTTGGGAGCACCTCATGATGAAGGGGGGTTGCTTGGGGGCCGGACAGGGGGAAGGTTTTGTCCCGACTGGGGGTTGGGCTTTCTCCAGGCCATGTGGCTGGAAAATGGAGCTGGAAATGGCCGAGGTTGCCTCCAGGCAGTCCCCCAGGCTGGCCTGTCCTAGGGTCTGGACTCCTGGGGTCCAGACTGAGCTCTCCGCACTCCTCCATCCAGTCTCCACTTTCCAGGCCTGGGTGTCTCCCCCCTCCCCGTCATCTTGAATGCCTCCTTTCTAGCCTGTCTACCGACTTCCTCCCATCTTCTCTGCTGGATCATTCCACGCAACCTGTCCTGCAGCTACTGTGGAGAGGCCCAGTCTACTCTGCCAAGCTGACCAAGCCCACCTCAGTGCCCCAATAAGTCCTCCAAGGGCTTCCTGTCCTCCAGGGTCCTGACTGGAGACCCCTCACGCCAGCCCCTGGTTGGGCCTCCCCATGGCTCCTACCACCTCCTGCCCCTTCTCCATCCTCACCTCCAGCTCCTAGAGTCCCTTGGCGGCTCCTAGGGTCACAGAGAGACATCCTGTGTCTGTCTGTTCAGGACACCCTGTGCCCCACGGCACTTGTACCGGCTGTCTCCTCAGCCTGGGCCGCCCGATCCCTGCTCCTCGGCCCCATCCCACCTGGCAGTCCCGCTTTGCCTCCACCGTTCCCAGGATCCCTCGGCCTTTGCTTCTAGCGCCCTGTGTGCTGATACCTCGATGGCAGTGCTTATCACGCGTTAGGTGACCGCTGCTGTGCTGTCCCTCCCTGCCCCGCGCCCCACCCCAGGCCAGGTTTCCCTCCAGGAGAGGTGCAGGGCCTTTCATCCTTGCCTGGCCAGCCTGGGGGATGCTGCTGGCCTTTGCCCCAGCCTCTGTGGTTGTGCACAATGCCCGGCCTCAGGGCTGGGGAGAGAGTCCTCTCTGAGGCTAGAGCCGCTGGGGAGTGGTGTTCCCTGGCATGGCAACGCTGCAAGAGACAGAAGCCCCCCAGCTGTAGGGAGCTACCCAGGGCTCCCCTTCTCTGGGACAGGCAGGGGAGCAGCCTTGAGGAAGGAAGGCAGGAAAGTGCCTCTGGTCTTAGTCTTGTTGCCCTAGAGAGCCCAGGAACTGGGGGTGTTGTGTGGGTGTGAGTGGAGGAGCGGGGTGGGAGCTGTCAGCTGAGGGGGAGAGCAGCCGCGGGGCCTGTGCACCCGGCATTTCCAGCGTTCCAGAATTCGGCCTTCTCTAATCGCCATCGACATTCCGTTCCATAGGCACTTGGGCTGACAGCTGGCCTTCTTTTAATAGCCACAAGTATTCTGGGCAACATCCTAATCTCAGGGCATTCATAGCGAGCACACACACAGCTTGCAGCCCCGCCCCCGCTCAGGTACATCCCGTTTCCAATCGCAGAGACGTACATGCCACTCACACTTGGTCACATTCTCAGCTTAGAGCAGACACGTTAGGGCAGCACTCAAACCCATGCCCTGTGGCGTCAGAAGGACAGAAAGCATGTGCTGGGCACACGGTCACACACGTGCGATACACATTCATCGCAATATAGACACCACCACCTGCTATGTACGTGCAGACAAGGTCAGGCAACACACGCGCGCTCAGGTGCAGTCACACTCAGGCTTGCTCAGAACGTCTTGGAGTCACAGAGATTCCCCCCAAGACCCCCAGGTGGGCAAGGGAAAGCTGGGAGGTGCAGGGAGGGGTGACTCCCAGAGGTCACTGGGCCTGCCCCCCTTTCCTGACAACTCCCTGGGGTACTCGCTCCTGTCCCACCTTTTTACAGGTTGGCAGGTGTCAGACCCAGTTACCTTCCCAGGAGCCTCTGAGTCCCGTCCCTGGGGCCTGGGAAGGGGCCTGGCTTCCACATCGTCCAGGCCCCGACTGCAGGGGGACCATCCGCTCACTTGCTGGCCAGCCCCCCAGGCAGCTGTTGCTTCTGTGTCCGTCCAGCCCTGGGGAAGCGGAGAGTCGCTGTGAGGTGAGAGGGGCATCTGCAGCGTCGCTTCCGCCCCCTTCCTGGCCAGGCCCTTCTCCCTTCTCCCTGCAATTGTTCACTGGGGTGGAGACCATGACTGTTTGCAAGGCTGCTGGTCCCCAAACCCTTGCAAACTGTGAGTGCATGTACTGGGGGTGTGTGTGTACATGCTTTTGTAATTTCTTAACACATGGGCTGAGTGTGTCTTCATGAGGTTCTAGGCCTCTCTGAACGGATAAGACTCACTCCGTGCTGTGCACTACAGCAGTTCGGGGATTCTGACAGCTCCTCCCTCAGCCCCTTCAGCTGAGACCCCCAGGGATGGGGGCCGTGGGAGGAGGTCAGCAGAAGCTCTTGGTGAGGCAGGCACAATGATGGAGAAGCTGGGACAGGAGCCCTCGGCACAGGGAACTCTCTTGGGAACCTCGGGGGGCATCACAGTCCCAGGCCCCGAGTAGGTGCTGGCAGGCTGGTAGCTCCTATGGCTGACCAGTGTGGAGGGGTCATTCATGGGCACCCCATCTAGTATGCAGAGATGATGGCTTTCCCTTTTGGAGAGGACACAGAGCCTCAGAGAGGGTGAGTGGGCTGCAGAAGCTCACACAGTGAGACTTGAACACAGGTACCCCGGCTCCAGGGACAGAGTTCCTTCCTCTGTATCTCTGAGCTCCTCAAGGAGGAGCGGCCTTAACAATGAGGGTGATGGGCTTGAGCTCGCACCTACCTGTCTCTCTAGAAGCCCGTCTAGGGAAGAAGTGCTCATCTTTTCGATCTGAGACTCTAAGGCCCTGGGATAGTGCTGGTGGGGAAAGAGCTGGCCTGGAGTGGGAAGACCCAGTTCAGTCCCGGCCCTGCCGCTGAGGGACCTGGGACCAGCATGTTGCCCCCCTGACTCTAGTGGCCCTGCCTGGCAGGGAGGACTGTGTGTGGGAAGGCCATGTGGGGGTGGGGAGGGGCTCTTCCTGCCGGTGTCCCAGGTTCCTGAGGGTTCCTGAGTCTCAGAGGCAGGCCTGCCTGGAGGCCTGAGGTTGGACTAATTGAGGAAAGATGGTGCGATGCCAGCCAGTGAGGGCCCAGCCTCCTTACCACCTCGCTCTCAGAGCCCAGGGATGCCTGGCGCCTCCGTCCAGAGATCCAGCTGAGGTCCGAGGCCTGGCTGCTCAGCATGGAGCGATGGGTGGAGCGGTAGCTGGTGTACAGGCCAGTGCGCTGGCCCGACACGCCCAGCAGCACCCCCAGGCAGGGCAGGTGCTGGGCGATGGCCAGTCTGGAAGGACAGCACATCAGGTTAGGGGGATGGACAGACGGATTCGAGGAGATGGGGTGGGTGGACAGACTGACACCGGGCAAATGGAAGTGGGCCAAGAGCCACTGGGGCGACGGGGACATTCAGACATTGGGGTTATGAAGATGGACAGACAGACCCTGGATCCATGGACATGGAGGCAGAGCCTTAGGGTGGCAGGTTCAGCCGGAGGCTTGGTTTTAGCCCTCAGGTGGCTGGCCCAAGCCACAACTCTGCATATGGCGACCCTCTGAGCTTATGGGCTAAGGCCTGCAGGGGCCTCTGCAGGGCCGCTGAGTTACTCACACCACCAGGCAAAAGGAAGCTCTGAAGGCCCCTCGTGGAAGAGGCCAGCCCTGCGGGGATTCTATCAGCAGAGAGTGCTCTGGGTCAGAACCAGTCCCAGGCCGCCGCCAGGGCCCTCAGAGCGGAACAGAGCTCTCCCTGCTGCGATCTCTCTGGGCTGCCACTGTCTGGGGCCTCTCTCTGCGGCAGGCAGCGCTGCCGATCAGCCATCCTGGTCTCCTCTTGGCCTCAGTTCTGAAAATCCCGGTTAGTCCTGGACACTGTCCAGGGAGCTCTGATGTCCCCCCAACCTGAGCCCCCTAGGAAGCAGGGGGCATCACACCAGCTCCAGATCCCACCCAGGGCCACAAGCTGTTCTCAGCTGCTAGAGTTCCCACCCAATGCAGACACAAAGGTCAGGAAAGATGGCTAGCCTCTGCCCCATTTACAAGCCCAGGCCCTCTGTGCCCTTGAGGGTGGGCCTGGGGATCTGGGCCTGGGTCCCGGTGGAGGGTCCCACCTGTACTTGGGGTGGGTGATGGCGTAAATGATGGGGTTGTAGATGGCAGAGGCCTTGGCAATGACAGCTGGCACCGAGTTCACGTAGGGCGTCAGGATATGTGCATACCTAGGACAGAGAAGCTGAGGTACCCCTGCCAGCTGACCCTCCCTGGAGACTCCACACCCCACCCGTCCTCTCAGGCACCTTCTTCTTCTTAGGCCAACCAAGCCTTGCCAGGGCACAGCCCAGCCTGGTCCAAAGTGGCACAACTGAGTCATTCCCAGGGGATGCACTGTGACCCCAAGGAGAATTCTGATCTGAGGTGAATGGGAGCCCAGGAGCAGCTGAGAGAGGGGTGCTGAGAAGATGTGCCAGAGTGGGGGCTCTCAGCAGGGCCCCCAGTTCCTTGGAGACTGTGTTGCTGCCAGTAACCCCCACCGCTCACCCTCAATGACTCTGGCCCTCTGACCAGCTCTGCCCACACCCCATCAAACCCTGAGGCCGACTGCTCCTCTGGCTCTTTGGGATTATTGCATAGGACCCCCCGACAAGGGACCAGGGCACTCCTGCACAGAAAAGGCCTCATAGCCAAACACCTGGAAGGATTCATAGTTCTCACTGTCTCACAGTGCTCATAAAGTCTGGCCAGTGTCCATGCCGTGCAGGTGTCAAAGTCTTCAGACACTAGCCACAGGGAACCAGAAGCTCTGGGAGAGCTGCGTGTTCCCCAGGGGTCTGGAAGGACCCGACAGCCCTTGTAGGCCCTCAGGCCAAACCCACGTGTCCCCAAACTCCCAAGCATGTCTCCTAGCACCTCTAGGAATGAGGCAGGCCCAGCTCGGGTGGGCATCTCACAGCAGCAGGGAGGATAAGGCTACGAGGCTGGACCTAAGGAGTGAAGATGGCTGGCTTGGGCTTGGACTGGGGAGGGAGAGGCTGCCCCAGGGTCCCTATACCCTTCTCCCACCCTCCGGCCCCCGGCCCAGTCCCTTAGCCCCTGCTCACCCAGCAAAGCCCATCAGGGCGACGGTGGAGTAGGGGGCCCAGGAGAGCACAAAGAGAAGGATGACCAGCAGCTCGATCTTGGCCATTTTCCACTCATTCTGTAGCCGCTGCCGCTGCCGGGGACACTCACTGCCGCCCTCGCAGGCCCCGAAAGTCTGGAGAGCTCTAGGAAGCGTGCAGAGTCGGGGTCTGACCCCACTCAGCTTGCAGCGAGTGCCAGGGCCACGGCTGCTATCAGGGAGCCTTCTTGGACCTGGCCATCCTTTCCATGCAGGCGGCCCTGACACCCGGGAGTCCCCCATGATATCCAGGCTAAGCTGCCTCCCTGTGCTTCCACCCGTGGTGTTTTCTCTTTCCCCCAGACCCCCTGGCCAAGTCTGAAGCCCTCTCTTCAGGAGACCCTGTCTCCTGAGACTTTTCGAAGCACCGAGTTCGCTCCAGTCTGTAGGAACCCACCCCATACACACCTGTGCTGAGCTGGTCTTTGCCCATCTGAGTCTGGGGGTGCCCTGGGGGGCTGGGTACAGACTGAGCCAGGGGGAGCCCTGGTGAAGGGGCACAGTCCTCCTCCCATCAGACCCCTCCTCTGTGCCCAGCTCTTACTGGCCCGTCTCTCGGATGGCCTTGAAGATGAAGATGTAGCAGTAGATGATGACAAGCAAGGGGAGGAAGAACACGAAGCAGAAGAGCAGCATGGTGTAGGCGCGGACCGACGGCGTGAAGCTCACGTAGTCCCAGGAGCAAGAGGTCAGCAGGCCTTCGGGCACATAGGCACCTGGGAAGCAGGGGCAGGGTGCTCAGCCTTCGGGGCAGTGCTGACCCAGGTTCCTCATCCAGCAGGGGCTTTGGATGTGGGGTCTGAGCTTCTCAGACACTGGCCCCGGCCCCGGCCCTGCGCAGCAGAGCAAAGAAACTGGGCACGTAGAGGGGAGTTTTCCAAGCTGGTGCTATTAGGAGACAGCTGGCGAAGCCCACTGCTGCCCAATCTTACCAGTTTGGAAGATAGACCTCACCACAGCCCCAGGGTCTTATTCCCTCAGACTTGAGCCAGCTTCCTGGTCCTGCCTTGGAAGGGTGGGTGCCTGCTGCTAGCCCTTCTAGCTGCTGAGGCCTCACATCCCAACCCTTGCCTGTCTGATGTATTGCAAACTCAGCATCAGACGTGCCTGTCACTTCCTGCCAGTCAGGAACCACGTGGTCTTCCCTTTATTTGGGGAAGGGAGCCCAGGTTAGCCTCTGATTGCTGACGGTGCAGCCTCAGTTCCCCCTGCTGCTAGTCATGCCCCTTGAATGTCCATTTACCTGAGGCTTCAGCGGTCCCCTGGCCCCTCCTGCCAGCTTGGGGACCAAGTCCACCTACCTGTCCCTTGAACATGCCCCTCCCAAATTATCTTCCCATCCCTTGATTCCCTGAGCCCACTTACTCCAGCCAAAGAAGGGCGGCAGACTCCACGCTAGGGCGTAGAGCCAGACGCCCAGCAGGACGAGCGCCGCCCGCCTCTTGGACACCATCCCGACGGTGGCCAGTGGGCGCGTGATCACCAGGTAACGGTCCAGGGCGATGGCCGTCAGGGTAATCATGGAGGTGATGCCAAAGAGAGCCCCACAGAAGGCATAGAATTCACAGCCTGTGGGCATAACTCCCTGACCTCAGTCCTTGGCAGGGAGCCGATCAGATACCCGAGGGCAAGGAGGGTGTGTGGATGGTGTGTACTTAGCTCCAGGGCTGGCCTCTCAAGGAAAACAGGCCTGTGTGCCTCTCACCCTGCCTGCTTGCATCTGACAGAGGCTCGTGGAAGCCTCTTGCCAGCTCGTGAGTCTGAGGGGGGTGCTACCCACCCATGGCCCAGGAAGAGCATACACCGTCTCATCTGGGCCACCCTCCACTGTGGACATCCCCTGCCCCAACCCTCCTCCTCCCCCCAGAAGAAGGGAATTCCAACTATCTACCTGCTTCTCCAAAGAGCCACTGTTTATAGAGGCTGCTGGCGAAGAAGACGGGGGCTTGAGTGAAGGACATGAGGAAGTCGCTGACGGCGAGGTTGATGATGAACATGTTGGCAGGCGTCCTGAGGCCTCTGCTCCTGGGAGGGGCCAGCTGCTGTCAGGAGGAGCTTCTGCTGGGGAGCTTCCCTCGAACACACGTGCACGTGCATGCGTACCCATGCACACATGTGTGCTCGCCCTCAGGCATGAGCTGCCGGGCCACAGACCATCCCGCTGCCCAGCAAGTACCAGCCAAACAGCCCTGGAGCCTGGCATCACGGGCAGAGAAGTGAGACCCCGCAAGGCAGCAACTGGTGCCTCTCTCGTCCTCCTCTCCCAGCACCTTTGCAGTCCTCACCCTCGGGGCTGGCAAAGGGGAGAGGAGCTGACGATGGTGTCCACGGGTCAGGTGCTTCCACGAACCTTGTCTCTTATAATCATCCATCTGTGTGTCTATCCCCCTCCTTCATTTTCCAGTAAGCACACTGAAGCTCCCACCCATGAAGCAGCTTGTGGTTACAAGACTCAGTAAGGGGCACAGTCAGGATTCACTCATTTGCTGGGCGCCACACATATAAAAACTTACTTAATCGTCACATTGACTCCATGAAGTAAGTGACAACTCCATTTTGCAGATAAGAAAAGTTGACTCATAGGAGATAAGTAATCTGCTTAAAGTCATTTCAGCTAAGGGTTATTCACGCCTCCACATGCCCACCTCAGCCATTCAGCTGGTGAGTGGGGCAGGTAGAGAACAAAGCCAAGAGTGGTGGGCAGGCCTGGCTGCTGAAGGGCTGGAGGACTCAGGATCCCTATACCAGGGCTGCTCTTTGAGTCAACGGAAGATGCCCTCTGGGGCAGCTGATGGCGGAGGTGAACCGAGAGCAAAGCAGATAGGCAGAGATGTGTGTGTCCTACACAGGGGGTAGGGGGTGCACCTGGGGCCCAATCTGATACGCCACTCAGGTTGCCCTGGACTACTCTGGGGCTCCTTTCCTGGCTTTGAAGGCTAGGCTCAACAGTGCCCTGGCAGAGTTGGCACCAGAATTTCAGTCCCGTGTTCTTCCCCATCTCTTCCTGGCTGGCTGCCCTCAGTGCCCAGGCTCCCACCCTGCCATCCGGGCACCTGCAGAAGGTATAGATGACCGTCAGATTTCCCAGCATCCCCGTGAGTCCCACCAGCAGGATCACCGTGCCCAGGGTGTAGTGGGCGTGGTCTGGAACATCAACTGTGGGGAAGGGGACCCAGGCGGCAGCCTGAGCCCTGACTGCCTGTGAAGAGACAGAGAAATAAGGGCATCCCATGACCTCATCACCTCCAAACAGTCCTGAGAAGAAGAGTTAGGGTTCCCAATGGGGCAGATAAAAACTGCCCCGGTGGGGAAGGCTTAGAGTGGCAAAACCATTTGTTCATGCAGCTTGCAAGTAGCTGAGCTGGAATGGAAGCGTGGGTCTCCCTAAAGTTGAGCCCAAGCTCCTATGGCCCAGAGGCAAAAGTCTTCTAGGAGTATGCTCAGATTACCTGTTGGAGGCTGGCAGGACAGACAGACACATGTTTGGCAAGCAGGGACATGGCTGGAGTGACTCCATGTTTCCTAGAGAAGGCAGAGCCCTCTCCGAGGTGGGTTCCTCCCCTCTGTACGGGCCCCATCTCAAACGCCTGAGACAGTTAGCAAATGTATCCCAGTCCCCTCGTACTGTGTGGAGGAGCAGTCAAATTAATGAATGAATTAAAAAATAATAATGCTTTTTAAAACAGAGAATTCATGGGGAATTCTCTGACCATCCCATGGTTAAGGACTTCGTGTTCCCACTGCAGGGGCACAGGTTCAATTCTTGGTCAGGGAACTAGGATCCTGCATGCTGTGTGGTTAAAAATAAAGTTAAAAAAATAAAAAGAAAATTCAGCCCTCCCAAGTCACTGCAGGGAGGTCATCATCCTAGGAGGCCAGAACAAAGGGCCTTGAAGACCCCCCTCACAGCAGCTTTCCAGGGCCGGGGGTGGCTTCATTTCTGTCCTGCCCTGGCTCCTATAGCTACTGGAGTCTTTCTTTCCTGTCCAGAACCTAGGCCAGCATCCCACAGCCCTGAGGGCAGGCTCATCACTCCCCAGGTCACGGTGGGGATGTTGGGGGATGGCCCTGGGCCTGGCTAGGATGATGGAGGCAGGAGAAGGCACCAACACCTCACTCTGGACCGGGACAAATCCTGAGGCCCAGAGTAAGCCTTCCTCTCAGGAAGGCTTTGGGGGCATCCTACCGCCTCCAGAAAGAAATGGATGGGCCAGTCCAGCCCTTTGTCCCATAAGGCTGGCCTTTCTGTTCCTCGGATGCTCTCCATGGCGAAGTAAAACTTGCCACACTCTCCTCTATTGGTCTTTTTGTGTAGGACAGGTTCGGAGAGGTTCAGTAACATGCCCACCATCCCAGAACAGAGCTCAGGCCTTTCTATCTCCCTGTCAAAGCCCCTGTTGTCCCTAGGAAGGGCACCAGGGGAGGGGAGGGAGGCTTTGCATGCACACACTCGCCCCAGGCTTACCGTGGGGCTGATGGACGGGGGGTGGCCCAGGCTGGAGGTGCTGCTCCGGGAGCTGTCCCACCTGCTGGAGGAGGCTGGGGTGGCCAGGCAGCTGGATTCCTGCACCGGGCCCAGCGGGGCTCTTGGCCCTGAAGGAGGGTTCATCCTGAGGTAGGCTGGTCCTTTTCAAGCCCACAGAGAAATCAAGGGCACCAGGAGCTCAGGACGTTAGCGGTGCCCAGCCTTCCAACTTTCCCCCATCCTCAGCACCCCTTCCTGGTCTGCCAGCTGTCTGCTCCTGTGTCCAGCGTGGACCTGCCTGGAGCTGTTCTTGGGGGTGGTGGCTGCTCTGTGTCCAGTGAAGCACAAAGGAGAGAGTGCCACAGTTATGGCGACTGAGAGTCACAGGGTCCGTCCCCACATTTATGTGGCGGAGCTGGGCGTGCACACGCCCATCCACTTGGCGCCGCGGCTCCCTCAGACACAGGTCCCTGAAGATGGCAGTGTGCATGTGTGAATGTGTGCAAGTGTGTGTGTATGTGTGTGTGTGCGCAGGGAGTTTGCGAGTCTGTGTCTGTGTGAAAGTGTGTGTCTGTGTATATTACAGAAGAGATTGCTAGGCTCTGGCTCCTGGACTTCATCTTTCCCTCTGGCCAAATTCCTTTCTCCCCAAGCTCATCAAGTACAGCTTCTGCCACCCCTAAGAGCCCCCAGCTCAGGGTTGTCTGTGGAGCCTGCACTCAGCCTTTCCACTGGGCACCCTCCTCTCACGTCTGCCCACATTACCCATCACCCCTTCACAGCCATCCCTCACAGGACCAAGGCTGGCCACCCGGGGTCACAGACGCAGAAGCTGAGAGGATGTGCCCGAATATAACACAACCGGGGGGAGATCAGATCGTAAGGCAATTTTTGTTTGTTGCTTTCTGATCATAAACTTTTTATTGAAGCGTAAATAGGGAAAAAGAAACAAAACCCCCACAAAGCTGGTAGAAGCCTGGGAGCTTCCCCAGGCCTGCGGGCCCGGCCTGAGCGAGTGTCAGAGGCAGAGGGCCACACACCTCTGGAGCACAGTCAGAGCCGTGGGGCTGGAGCGGACGGGGCTGTGCGCTCTGCCGCCCGGGCTTCTGCACCGCTTCCAGGGACGTCCTATGCGGTCACCGTGTCCTGGGGCACAGTGCCAAGATCTGAGGAGCCCTGTCGTGGAGAGATATGCCCTGTCC
Source organism: Procapra przewalskii (assembly GCA_006410515.1). NCBI lineage: Eukaryota > Metazoa > Chordata > Mammalia > Artiodactyla > Bovidae > Procapra > Procapra przewalskii. Next base: position 1,009,051 of record SJYF01000205.1, on the reverse strand, counting down.
TCTTCCTTGCCCCCAGGTCTTTACAAACAGCTCTCCGAGAGCCCCCAGGTTCGGGCGGCCAGGGCGGGCGATGCCTACCAACAGGTGCCAGCTCATGGCTTAGATGCATGTCCTCCCTAGGCCCCTCACTACAGGTTCACCATGGTGATGCGGGCGGCTGGAAGAAGAAGCTCAGTGCAGGGTCAAACAGGGTGGGTGTCTCTGAGGACCAGTCCCACCAGTTCCCACCCTGGTCAGTGCACATGCCCTCAGAGACCGACCTAACATTCTTCCTCTCCCAGTGCTGAGGCTGAACTCGGGGCTCTTGGTGAACACCCGCTGGCTCTTGGAGCTTCTGTGGCCCCGGGGTCCCCAGCTGACAGTAGAACAGACACACACACAGCTCTCTCTCCAAGGCCTCCCCCTTTCTCCTGCCCGTCTTCTTACAACCCCTTCTTCCTGTGCAACCCGAAAGGTGTTTGGAAACACCGATTCCATCAGGTCATCCTGCGCTTAACCCTTCGGTGGCATCTGTTGCTCTAAAGTCATAGATAAAGACTGAATGTGGCAAGGCGGTGAGGAAAATACTACAAACGTCACCCAGGATACAGGGATAAGAAGTGGGTTTTACTGGGGAAACTAAAGCACCAAGATTCAGCAAGAGGTGTCCACCACTCAACGTCTGTGCGCACAGGTCAGGCCGTCCGCACAGGGGACTGTGCGCCCAGGAGAAGACCTGCCTCCCCTGCTGCCGTCCCTTTTGAACGCAATCTCCACAACAACCTTGCTTCGAGAAAGAGCAGCCAAGCTCAGGCGCCAGGCAGTCTGGGTGTGGCTGCCAGCCTAGCAGGGAAGTGTCTGAGAGCGCCCGCTGCCAGCACCTAGAGAGCTTCCTGGAAATTAGATTCAGGTCCTGGAGGAAGGGGAGTTCTGGTCATGGGAGGCGGTCAAGTTCAGGTGCAGACCCTCCTGGTGAGGAGGAGCCAGCTTGGTTGCTGGTGACCTGAGCCTCTGGGCCCACCCACCGCCCCTGCACTCTGAGTGGGCTGGCCTCTCAGACCACAGTCTACACACAGCCCTGTGGTCACCCAGCCCCTGCTCACGCGCTGCTCTGGAACCTTCCTCTGCCCCTTCTCTGGGTCTCAGCGCAAACAGCACCCCTTCAAGGAGTCGAGTTGAGAAGGTATCCTGGGAGTCCAGTTGTTCACAGCCTCCCGTCCATCTCTTGAAGCACAGTGACCAGCGGTGTTTATTCCATCTGATGGTGTCTGTCTCCCTCTCTAGACTGCAAACAGGTTATTTGTTTCCCTGTTGTGACCTAATGCCCAGCAGAGTGGCTGGCATGCTGTTTCAGTAATGCAAAAGCCTCCCTGGTCCTCGATTCTCAAAGTGTGGTCCAAGGACTGAGCACGTCAGGGTCACCTGGAGCCTGTTAGGAGTGCTCCAGACCCACTCAGCCAGGTGGGCCACCTATACATTAAAAGGGGAGATGCTGATCTAGATTTTCCAAACGACATAGGGACTGGGGACAGGTAGTGGAAGCCTAGCTGAGGCATCCAGAGATTAGCTACAGCGGGGCACCACATCCGAGGCTGGGAGGACAGCAGGGATTCCAGGGGCTGGAGCTGCCCCCCAGGGGGCCCCAGGGAGAGCAGGCTCACAGCGGGGCGGGGGAGCTGGAGCCTCCGTGGGGACATGGCTGCCGGCAGAGATGCCACAGTGAGCAGAACACGGCACGAATGCCCACCTCTCCCCTCTCTGATCTCCCATCCTTCTCAGGAGTCTCACAGTGGCCAAGCCTACCTGCAAGCCAGAGGTAGGGGGGGCCTGAGAGATGAGATTCTCTCCCACAAAGCAGAGCAGGGAAGGGTTAGGGAGCCCACGTGTGTCGTCCCTCCATGCCACCCCCAGCGGCCATAGTAGCCAGTGGACAGTTTATGTCCCCTCCAGCCCCAGGACCGGCCAGGAGATCACCCCTACCCCTCTCACTTCACCTGCAGATGCTGTTCTTTAACTTCTCCCCCCATCCCAGGGGCTACTCACGGAGACATGGCCCATGCCCTGGGTGGGCTGTGGTGCCAGCCGCCTATTCAGCCTCCACGTTTCCCCTGGACCAGCCCAAGCCACCCTTCTGTTTAACCTGGCCTAGGAGTTTATGGATGATCACACCCATTCCCCCCACCATCCCACTTGCCCTGCCAGGGAGATCTGAAGATGTCGTGCACCCTTGCCCACAGCTCTACACTGATTTGCTCTCTGCTCTTCACACTTGGCTCGTGTGGCTGGAGGTGGGAAAAGCTTTCCAGGCCCCTCACTCATGGGGGAGCACCAGAGACATAGGAAGGGGGAGGCCTGAGAGCTCCTCTGGGATGACAAAGAAGGCTTGGGCATCTGCGCAGCCAAGGGCCAGGGAGGCAGGAGTATGATGTTTGATGTTAGGTCATGCAGGAGTCAGAAACGTCTGCCAGCGGGCCCTCAGCAGACATGTAACTGCATCGAGGGATGGTGACCAGCCAGCATCGCGACACTGCCCACAGGGCCCTGATGACGACTTTACATACAGGTATCCCGAGTTCCAGAACTCCTGTCCTCTGCAGAGAAGCTATAAAAGTCCTTGGAGGAAAAGCCTCACGGTCCTGCGTTTCTGTGGTTCTGGCCACAGCACCCAGCACCCAGGGAGGGAGGCAGGCCTTCCTGCCCTCCAGCCTGGCCTAGCAGACAGCACAGTAATGCCATTCCCATCCTGTCCACTCCTGGGGACCACTTTCCTCATCCCGGGGCTGGCTGGGGCTGTCTGGTTTCCCAGAGACTCTTGGGAAACTCCCTGCAGCTGTTTCCAGGGGAATATTAAGTGTCTCATGAACACGTTCCTGCAGGCACCTGGCCAGCTCACGTGGACCCTCCCTCACCAGGAACCTGCTGGATTCCAGGCAAACCCTGATAGGATAGCGCCCTCCCTCCCTCCCTTA